>VZRV01003812.1:0-171562 GCA_013398115.1 Falcunculus frontatus
GGGCTGGGCCACCGCAACATCCAGTAAATGCCATTGGTGAGTCTTTTGGCTCATCCTGGTTCAAATTTTGAAAATTAGTGAAGAGGAGTTTGGTGCACTTTATATTGGTGACCCTATATGCACATTTAAATATGCACTCTTCCCAGACAATTTAAAATGCAGTCTATACATTTGTGACATTAAAACCTTTTTTTTAAACCAAAGTGTATTTTAAAAAATGTCTTTTCCAGGTTTTGAAGTTTCCCTAAATATCCAATTATGTTGCTGCAGGTAGTGATGGGCTAAACTGCTAGGATGTACAATCTGTCAGTTCTTATGTCTGCAGAGGAAAGGATTATCTCTCCTTAAAAGCTATAAAAAATTCAGTTTTAGAGAACTCCCATCTCACTGAGCACTGTATTTGGTTTGGATGGTTAAAGAGCAAATTCTTCTGAAAATTAACCAAGATTCATCGGCTGAAAAACTCTATATACTCACAACACTACTTTTTCTCTTTTTTTTTGTAGAGGTTAAGTAAGAGTCAGATCAAACCCCTGTTTTTGTAGATTCAAGTGAAGACACTTGCTTTGAATAAAAGCTTAATTCATGTAATTTTACAGTTCTAAACCTTCAGCTGTTTCAGCTGGTGGCTGAAAATAGCCTGTTGGCTATCTCAGTTCTTGTGCTGGTTGCTGAGGAGCTCTGAGGCCACCTCCTCTGCTGACCCTGCTTCAGGGCCGGTGAGCTCTGGACAAAGGTAGTCACAATCTACTGGAGCTGGGGTCAGATGCCCCTGCAGCTCTCCTGAGTGTCAGTGTAGTGCCTTAACTCACGACTGCTATATCCTCCAGGACAAAGCTCCATGTTGGCATGGCTACACATGGCTACACATCAGCAGGTGTCAAGTGAATCCCTTCCACCCCAGACAGGCAGTGTTTGCTCAGCATTGTGGTGGCCCACGGGATAAGCTTCCTTTGGGCATGCAGTCATGCATGTCTCCAAAGAACTTAGCATTCTTGAACTTAAGGTAGATTTTTTTTTTTGAGTTTATTCAGTATGACATTGAATTCAGTCTGGAAAATGCCATTTTCCAAAGCTGTGAGTGACTGAGAGGTGCAATCCAAATTTAGGTGGGTATATCCCTTATTTTCGTAGTATATCCCTGAACACTGCAAAGCTGTTAAGGCTGAGTAGGTCTCTAATCACTCTGCCCCGGCTCTCTTTGGCTTTCTCTTCTGTCTGTCTGAACTAATAAAGTAATTGTATATTTCAGTCTAACAACACTTGAGATGTGCCCCAACCCATCATATGAAATAAGGTTTAATGAGACTTTGAGCAACCTGATCATGTAAAAGACACTGCTCTCCATGGCAGGGGTGTTAGGATGGATGATCTTTAAGGTCCCTTTCAAACCAGAACATTCTGTCATTCTATGATTCCATGAGGTTTGCTGGTGGCCTGGAAATACTGCAGCTGGTTCAATTTATGTGATTCAGTGCTGCCACAGTTTGGATCTAAGCTTGGGTACCTTTAGCACAGGAAAGTCAGAAAATGGGACAACTTTCTTTGTCTCTCATCCACATTTTTGTTCTTCCACAACATCCCAGCTCTTTCTGCAAGCATCTTTTTTTCTGGATGGTATGCTACACTTTTCAAGATACTTCGTGCTTTTTCAGTCAGACCTAGTCTGGCTAATTTAAAATTCTATTTGGACAAACTGCCAAGAGAAAAGACACCTCACATTATCATTTACTGTTACTCTGTAAAGAATCTCAGCTGGAAAGAGGTTTCAAATGAAGTAGATTTACTTCCTTTAATTTTTTTTTACTGGGCTCGTCTTCTGGCCAGTGCAGGGAGGAAACTGAATGATTTCTGACTCCTTGTCTACCTGAAATTTTGACATAGAAGAACTAAAAAAAACCCCAGAATTAGCTGTAGGTGTTGAATCAATTCAAGGAGAAGGCATCTAAGCATCTAAATTTTAGTACAGAGCAGAGGTTTAGAAAATCACGGTATCAACTTACCAATTTACAAAGCAAAAATTCAGGAATGGCTCAAGTAAGAAACAGATGCTGAATAAATACTAAGCACTTCAGGTGAAACTGAAATAGAGCTACATCTGGCCCTTTAAAGACCTAGAAAAACAAAGACTGCAAAAAAAAGTGAAAGAGCAGGAGACGGAAGAATTGCCTTTTCTTTTTCAAAGGCGTATCTACCAACTACAGTGACTATGTGCTGAATTTTTAGAAAAGTCTCAGTTCTTCATAGGTCTGGGTGTTTTGTGACGTGTCTTTTGCCATTTCCCTTTTCAGATATGGAAGATCGTGAAGTTAACACAACTTGAAACACTTATTCAAGATTCTTTCTCAGACATTTAGAGGTTCTTGCTCAAGAATTTTCTTCTTCTCTTGGTAATATCTACTGTAATCCTAAGCATGGTTCTTGAAAAGATATAATACAATTCCTTGCTTCCAATGACCAGACTTAATTGCATTGCTTGCATAATTTCTTGTAAAATTCTTGCTGAGTTGTATCTTTTTGTACATGTGTGTCAGGCTGGGGGAAGCATTTCTTTGGTCTCAACAGATCATGTCTTAACTCTAATATGCTGTTCAGTGAGAATATTGAAACAAAGATGCGCCTTGGGCTGTGTGAGATGAAATTGTTGGCCATAGCTGGTGCCTGGGTTTCAGGCTCTCTTTTTCATGGCAGTCTTTGTTCTGCCCTCATCTTCTTTTCCTTTTGGCTTTATCTCTCAAACCTCTCACGTTGCCCATTCTGTCCTATCTTTCTTAGGTCTGTATCTTCACAGATAACAGTGAGTACTGCTTGTGCCACAGCGGGGCTTTCATAGTAGAAAGATGACAGGAAGACCCACATGTACAATGGGGATTTTCTGGAGAAGTCTTCACTTTTCCAGGTGCTGTGTTTCATTCATTACAAGCAAGAATCAGATCTGGCGCTGTTAGAATTAAAATAAAACTTATTCCTTGAATTCCTTTAGTTGTCCTCAGCAGGTGAAAATGAATGGGGTTTCTTTTCTTCTTCTATGTCAGAAGGCTCCTTTGATTTTCTTTAATTAACGTCTCATCTTAATAATAGCTTAGCTGAATGTCAAGATATGAAAATTCTTTAGAAGTAATCTTTTTAGAGGATTATAGCAGATTAAAGCACTATTCTGTACTTAAAGACTTCTGCATACCTTCTGAACTGTTAGGGATTGCAATGGCTTTGGGAATATATCATCACACTTAATTAAAGTGCTGCTGTAGGTAAAAATGTAGACTTCAGAGGCAAGGTGTTGCCGTGGTTAAGTCCACGCTACACCCCCCATGTTGTTTCAAAGTGATCTCTCCCTAGACCATGGTGCCAGAAGGTTCTTTTTCCCTCGGTCCCTGGTCCTCTCCCCGCCTCCCCTTCCCTCTTCCATTGGCCCCCATTATGCCATTCAACCTTTCCTCCCCCCCAGCCCTCAGATTATTGGTTACTGATGTTCTGACCACCCCTGGGACCCCTCGGGGTAAAAACGGGCGCGGTTTTGTTCGAGGTTCTTTGCTTCTGCCTCCACTTCGGAGGAATTTGGTTCGCAGTCCGGGTGGACCCCAATAAATGGCCTCAGAACTGCATGCAAAGAATCCCTCTTTCCTCTTCATCTCCGTAAGGCGCAGAGCTGTGTGTGAGTGGCTGCTCGCATCCACCAGCAAGGGTGAGGCTGGGTGCTCGTGTAGGTGCTGACAGGGCACTGCCACAGCGTCTCTGCGAGGGACTCTGTGGGAGAAGCGTGGCACCATTCCGTCGACTCCACACACCGCATTAGCAAGGGAAGTTCTTGATGAAGATTAGCGTTCCTGGTTTTCAATCTGGGTGCTCTGTATAGCATGTGCAAAGATAAGCATAGGATGATCTCAATGTTCTAAAAAGTATGGGCTTTCTAGAGCTACTGCTTAAGGTCGGGAGCGGTATCTGCTATGTGTTAGTCCTACCATATTATGCTTCTGAGAAGTATTCTGCCTCTGAAGGACTTACACTCTTCTGTAGAATACAAAAATAAAATCTATGACATTGTTTGGAAAACTCTTTTTGCAGATCTTTCATAGTCAGTGGCAATGTGAGCTAAATAAGGAAAGTCAGTGAAACTTCAGAAGTATTAACTGAGATGAAAATCCATTTGTACCAGCTGTGGTCTAAATCCATATGTGGTCTAAAGCCAGAATAAAGGCCCTGCCCCAGAAAAGGCTCAGTTTTCAAAAACTTTGGATAAAAATCTCCAGAGTCTCATTAAATTGTCTTTGATTGATCTCAATTAAAACAACTAAGGAACCTTTCTTGAGTGTAAATTACTTTAATGGCAATAAGGTAATATTCCTAAGAGTCTTTCAGTTTGAAGTAAATTGGATAGTAGTTTGATTATGAGAACAATTCTCCCTTTGCATTAATGAGGACACATAATCTGTGAGTTTTGGTGGAATGACTGGACATGGAACAACAGACTTTAATGAAAGAGAGGGAAAACATGGGCTTTTTGAATATGTATTTTGAAGCTCAGTTGTGAACACTGCTGCAAGAAGTGACAGCCAGCATGAGACAATCCTTCATGATTTTGGGATTATTTTTAGCCTTTTTTAAGCCTACATTTTGAGCACATAGTGTTTATCCTTTCTCTCCTATGCTTCTTGAAGTGTGAAAAATTGCTTTTTCTATCCCTTGTTAGCTGCATTAAAGAACAGGCTGGCTCACTGCAAGTGGGAATATAATTATTTCCCCTACCATAGGGACATTGCCATTCCTCCAAAGTCTCCATTAAGTACTGCTCTCCAGTGGTGCCAAATTAATGATTTTTGTGGCATTCAACCTGTCTAGGACCTCTGTGACCAGGAAGGGGTAGAAAAGGATTCATCCTGACCTCATGTGTGACTTCTGTGTGACAGAACAGATGCTAGCTGCCCTCAAAAGCTAGAAATGCTGATGGTCGTCTTAGCTGCTGCCACCCATTTCATAGCATGTTACCTGAAGATTTGAAAAGCCTAACCTTTATCTTTTTACTGCAGATGAGAAGGGTATGGCAGCAGCTTTGAAGACAAAGAATCAATACTTTTATAGGTGCTGGGAGCACAAATACAAATACTCATCATTTCTAGAACTGAAATTCTGTGATTAAGCTTACACACACAAGCATGTCTTTTAATGCTGCAGAAAGTGTCCTGCAGAATGGTGGTAGCTGAGTTTCTCTTCCTACCGAATTGTTATGTGTCTGTACTATCCTGGTCCAGGGAGGGACAAGCCTCTCCAGTCACATAATCCCACAACCCCAGCGGCCATGCATGCCTCAGTGAGGCTGCCCTGGGGGGCCTGGAGGGAAGACTTTGCTGCTTTCTATCCAGCTGTGCCTACTTGCTCTCACTTCTCTGGAAGTGGCCATGAAGAGATGTTGCGGTCCCTTGGCCCACCGAAAGATGGCCCCCTGCCCATCAGTTAGCAGCCCTCCAATGGGCTGAGGACTCAGAGTCCGAGGGGCCGTCCGTAGGCGAGGCCTCGGTATAAGTTCACTCCCCAGTTCTAGTTCGCTCCAGCATGTTCTGTTCAGTTCAGCCCCTGATTGGTTACTTGGCTCATGTTTATTCATTTTTATCTATGTTTAAGCAATTAAGTTCTGGAAAGTTCTCTGTTACTCAGTTGTTCATTGGTTGTACCCCTGCGATTCCTCCCACCGTTCTTTGCGATTGGTTCGTGATGTATGGGATCCTCCCCCTACCTTACACCCCATTGGTTTTTCCCTTTTTCTTCACCCTTTACCACCCTTCCTTAAAACCCCTTGCACACTCTGTCCCTCTGGCTTTTCCTTGTCTCCTTACCCGGCTTCTTTTCACCCGCTTCAGACCTGGAGAAAAACAATAAACCCTCCTTGATCTGGAGCTGACTGGCGAGAAGAGCCCTCTCCCGCCTCCTTTATTCCTGGGGCTGGCTTGGGGAAGCGGTGCCACTGGTCACCTCCAAAGAGCGCTTGGCTGCTCGGTTGGCCAGCGACGGCCTGAACATCGGCTGCGCCGACAGATTCGACACCCTTTCGTATTCGCGTGTCGGACTCGGAGAAGGTCACTAGAGCCCAGCGAGGCTGACCTGCTACCCCAGGGGCGGAGACAAAGAGGTGTTTTTATGACTTACAGCAAGTGTGCTAATCCTTATGGATGTAGAGTTTGAAGAAACCTTACTAGTGGTGACTAGTCACTAGTGGTGATTAATGGTGATAGATATATTCAGGCAAAGGACTGCAGGGGTTGCCAAGATGCCAAAGTCTTTGAAGATGTCCATTCACTGTTCCTCTGCAACATCTGAGGGTCTAGCCCAAGATACAAAGACTTCTGGGAAAACATCAAAGTCTTTAAAATTAGAGATAACAACACTAAGTATGGATTTCTCAAAGGAACTGCTTGTTTTACTGGAAATGCCACTCACATTTGTCTCAAACATTCAGGCAGCATTGTGATCTATTGATCTGCTTGACATAAACCAAATATTTTTGTGCTGCCTTGTTGTATTATCCAGAATCCCATTCTCTAGTCTAATGCCCCTTCTGCTGTCAAGAATTTGAATAATTTGTCTTTGGTGAAGAACTTTACCATTATAGATGCTCTGCATGTATTTGCGAGTGAAGCAGCTGGCAATGGCACAGTGCATTGGATCTTCTGACAGCTGTGCTCCATGTAATACACTGACGCATTAGAATATTTTCTTTAAAAATTGTGTGAGATTAATGAAGTTTACAATGCTGATGCTTATTGTGTTGCAATACGTGGCTTTACTCCCTGGAGGTGTATCCAAACATGAAGTGGATTATTTTCAGACTCATTTCTTGACATTACATGAGGCTCAGTTAAGGGTATCACCTGTGACACAAGGCTTTGTTGGCCTTTAACTGAAATATCAGACAACTCTTTTCTACAAATACATAGAACATATATAGAGACACAGTTACTAAAAATAGAGAAGACTTAAAAAAAATACTGGAATTAATTAAAGGAATTTAAAAAAATATTGACTAAGGAAGCATCAAGCCCTTGATTTTCACCCCTCATGCCCTTTCCTATTGTATCTGAACACCTAATAAGTGATCACAATTCCCAGCCCTCTTGCCTACAGGGCCACATTATGGAGCTATGTTCCATTTTTTCTTATGGAAAAGCAAAGAGAACCACCCAGCAAACACTTGCATTGGTGAGAATTTGAAAATAGGGACATGGCCTGTAGGAGACTCCATTACAGTGACTGTCTATGAGACTTAATACTCTTGAAGAGTAATTGCAATGTTGCAGTGAATATTGAATTGGACTACATGACCTTTGAAGGTCACTTCCAACTCATATAATTCTGTGATTCTGTGATTTTAAATGAATACAGAAAGCATTCCTAGTGAACTTATCTGCACCAAATGAGGAGAAATGTTATTTGTGCCATTTATATGGCGTATAATTTTAGAAGAATCTCCACAAAAGCAAATGATGTATCTTCATTTGATCATGTAGAACTTACTGTGAAGATGAGTTATGTACTCCACCAGGCCTCCAGTAATAAACTTAGATGCTGAGAACACAGTTACAGAGAAGGCTTTGAAGTATAAGTCAGATTTTGTAGAATTTTTGCCTTTACCCAAAGAATGATTCATCTAGATTTCTAGATTTATAAAAACTCCAGTTTTATTTGCTGTAACTTAGACAAAAATAGCACCTTGACTGTCTTTCTCTCTTTTGTTTTTTTGGAGATTTTTTGGTTTTGGTTGGTTTTTGTTTGTTTGTGGTTTTGATGTTTGGGTTGTGTGTTTGGTTTGGGTTTTTTTGCTGTTGGTTTTGTTGTTGTTGTTGTTATTGTTGTTGAGGTGGTGGTGGTGGTGTGTGTTTTTGGCCAAAGACTACACTGTTTTAATAAGAGGACTATATTATTTTAGAAATCAGCCTTACTAAACAAAAATAAACATTTTCCATGATATGTGAAATAAATAGCATTGTTATTCTCTACAACATCTTCTAGTTGAGAACCTCAGCAGTTTATGAATATGCATCTTGATTCCGTAAGACCTACCACGACTTCAAATAACTTTAATTCAAATTGGCTGTCAATAGATCGGGTAATTTAACATTAACTGAGGTGAGTAGCTTTTTTGTTTTGTAGGAAAACTGAGATATGAAATACTTTCCAGGAACTTGGACTACAGCCTTTGAGTTGAAGCCAGTATCCAGAATTTTTAACTTTAGGTAGTACAATCAGTTGAGTGAGCATCTTGATGTGTCTCTGCCAAGTTCTTTTCCTGTTAGAAATTGAAGGGCAAATGTCCTTGTGGAAAGATTCCCCCTGCCACTTAACCTAAACTAAACCTCTAAATGCAACCTGAACAAATAGCAGAACTTTTTCTGCTAGTTTGAGGCTTTGCAGTAGGGTAAATACAGTCTTCCTTGTATTTAGTAAGTGGCTGTTTTCAGTGGATTGGATCTGGGTGACATCCCTCATTCCCTGAAGTTTAACATCTTGCCTTTCTATTATTTTATTGGAGGTTTATGTAGTTTAAAACTCCCTTCAGATCACAGCTTCTTTTTTCAGGCAACACAACAATGTCATGGTTCATAAATTAAGGGATCAATTTTTTTTTTGAGCTGAAAGTATCTCCTTAAAGGTTAGGTCTCTGAGAGATTCTTTAAATGCTGGCAAGTTTATTTGACAACAGTCTTTTGAAAAGAACTTTTTCTGATACTCTTAAGGAGAGAAACTCAACAGTGTAATTAATGCCTTATCATTTTGAACTCATTAACACAGAAACCTCTGCCACATTTGGAATGTCACTTGATGCTCCTATTTTTGATTACAAGAAGAGTTAAACTCATGCCACACAAAACTCAGCAGTAATGACTAAATATAATTTCCAGTTTTTTCTTTCCCAAAGACAAGAACAATAGTGGGGGACACAGCCAGAACTAAGGCTCTTCCCTGCTGCAGCTGTTCTACCAGATCTCAAAGGCTGATTTGTTGCATATCCATGCTTGTAAGAGTGTAGTTGTCATCTGAATCCAGATCTTCTGATTGCTGGGCCCCAAACCATTGGGCTCTTTATCAAAGTCACCAAAGCCACCCAGGACCATGTTCTGAATTATGATGATATGCAGGACATGAGTTACAGAGTCTGCAAGTTGTAATGTTTCTGTGTAGGCATCTCTTTATTCAGTTCTCTACTGCAGCAATTTTTCCAGAGCATCACTGCCACTTGATGACTGTGGGTGAGTGAGGACTTGACCAAGCAGAGAAGCTCCTTCTGGTATCTTGGTCTTGGATGAAGCTTTTAAGTGCCTCTGAACTGGAAGAGGAAATGGATGTACTCCCTGCAGCAAGGACCATCTCCTTTCTTGTGTTATACATTAATTGCATTGTACTGGAAAAACAGAGCATGTTTCTTTTTGGCTGTACCTGATAACCAACAGATCCTCAATCTCCTAGGAGAAAACTCCAAGGAATATCTTATATAGTGCTTCCTTGGAAATGCTGCAGAAAATTCTTTTGGATAAAGAGGGAAAATAACCAGCAGTCTGTTTGGTTCTGAATTTCATTATTAGCTTTGTGTTTGTGAACCCTGGGTTACTGCGGATGAAGACAGGCTGGTGCAGCAGCGTGACCCTCCTAATTGTGGTGGCAATGTACAGCTGTGAAAAGAAACACAGCTGGTGACTCCAGCCGTAAGTATGCAATAGTCACAGATTATCCTTGTTCCTTCTATGGAAAGTGTGCTGTGTTTCTTTGATGGCAAGATTATTGTGTTTTTATGAATTTGATCTTGGGAACCACTAGGCGAGTCCCCAAGGAAGATGAGCAGATTGACAGCCACTTGCAGGGTCAGCTCTCCATCAATAAATCTACCATACTTCAGTGTTCACTGGCAGACCTCGTGTTGCTAATCTTGCAGTTTTATGTTTAGGAAGTACGTAGTGCACTCAATGGCCTTCTCACAGTGAATCTTTATGGAAAGAGCACATATAGGCTGGAGAAGAGGAGAAGTGTTAGATTAAACACTTCTCCTTTTAAACAAGATCTTTCACTCTGTCCTTCTCGTGTTAGGGGCTTAAGGGTGGACTGATGCAACTAGGTATTGTTGCTCACACAAAATTTATGTCATGTAGGGAATACCTGGAAAATAATTGTATCTTTTTTCCCTCACAATGCAGCAGATCTTCCTCTTGTACAGCATCGAGGTTAGGACAGGGACAAGCCTTTTGTTACTTTGAGAACCTCATCCTCCTTACAGGAGTGTTGACTGAATCTGCAGATATCAGACAGTGTGGGTTTCGGCCATTGCTTATCAATGTAAGTCAAAATGAAAGAGAAGAGGTTGTGTGTGAGGTGTCTGTGTAAGTGTGCATGTGTGTGTGTGTTTTTGTCTACTTTGTGCCTCAAGTAAAGTTTTTTTTCTTTTTCAAATAAAAACCTGTAAAGAAAGGGGTTGATTTTGACTATATCTTAACAAAAGCTTGCAGAAAACACTTAACTTATTACCTTCCTATCAACAGTTTGGATTGCATGATTTTACTAGTAATTGATAAAAAATATATACTGTGCTTAAGTTTCATCTATGGGAAACAGAACTAAACTCTTTCCTGTGTGGGAAAACATTGAAATGGAAAGACTGAGTATTGTACAAAAGGCTTGTCTTCTCTTCACTGCTCTGGCATTTATCAAGAAAAGCTTGGGTAATTTTCTCTATCCTTTAGGTAATGTGACCTTGATAGATTGCAAAAATTAATTGTAGTAGTAGTACAATAAGAAATGAAATGCTAAGTTCATTGCTGCAATAATAAAACTGGTTTGAAGACAGTTTCTGCAATGATATTATTGATTAATGTGTCACAGACTTCGAAATAAGTTGCCACTATTTTAATCAAGGAGAGTTATGCTGAAGCTCCTAATCAGATCACTGTAGAAGGCACACAGGCCATTCATCATAGTGAATTAGAAGCCATGTTTCAGCAAACAAAAACACAAACACACAGGCTAACCCACAGCCATCTACACCACACAGAGGAGACAAATATTTTTTGCAAGTTTTTCTGAAACCTGATGAAATGTGTGGTCTGAAATCCAGGATAATATACCACTCTAATACTGGTAATGTACCTCAAGGAAATATTTTTTTGTGTGGTGTTTTTTCCTTAGGGAAATATAGGCCAGATTGTACCATATTACACATTGTGTAGCTTCGAGTTAATTTTAATTTTTAACAGTCATCTGTTTTCTTCATCCGTACGTAAGTCATACTACAGGAACATCTACTGGTTCTTTTCTTTCTTCCTACTGACTTCAGTTTTGCATTTTTTTTATTGCAGTTTTGTTTCCATATGAGGGCCAAAGTCAGCTTGCTTTTTCAAAGAAGGGCAAAAGGAGACAACATGATACAGCATTACGGTTGTGCTGGACTTGACTATTGTTTACACAAGTAACCTGGAAGTCAGTAGCTCTTCCTCATGCTGTCCCTCTTGCCCTTGTCACAATGTTCTGTGGCTGGGCTGAAAATATTTTTGTCCCCTATACTTAAAACCTCTTCTGATCCTTGTGCTCAGGTGGACGTAGGATGGTCTGTCGTTGTATTGTGATTTTGCAATACTGATTCTGTACTCTGAAAATCTGAGCTGTCAGGTTTACTCCTCAGAGTGCATCCATGAACTACTGTGTGGTAGCAAATTTTACTTTGAATCTCACCAGCTGGTCAAATCTGATGTGTATCTCATGACAGAAGGCTGGAGAGATATCTTGTATCCTATGAGATATTTAATAATTGGTAGGATTTTGCCTATACTCTTTGTCTTTCTTGCTGTTCTGAACGGGAAAAAAGAAAATTAAAATTTGAATACTATTGTGGTGGTGTGTGTGTATATGTTTTGAAGGAAAAAAACTAGCAAAAGTGGGGACAAAAAAAAAAGAGCAAACCTTAATTACAGCAGCTCAATTTTTAGTCCCAACAGGCTTAACTAGCAGAAGGGAAAAAGAAGATCTGGGGCTGGCTGCCAGAGAAGCATTGCTGAGTGTAAACACTACAAGGCATCTCTGAGTGCTATTATAATATGGAGCCCAAAAGTATTTGTAATTTGTGACTCTGCAGTCAGGAGCAGTCTTGCAAGCAAGGAGTGTTTATCGTGGATTTTCAGCACGGAGAAAACTACAGCCTAGCTGACCAGAAAGACTGGAATTTCATCTATCTCTCTCCCCTCCCCCTCTCTGCTTTCTCTCTGTCGCTCACTCATTGGATTTCTTTCTCTGCCAGCCTTTTAAAACAGAAATTACTGGGTCAGTGACATACATTTTCCTCTTTTCCTAGTATGATCTCTTGTTCAGCCTCCAGC
The DNA here is from genome assembly GCA_013398115.1 of Falcunculus frontatus. Taxonomy (NCBI): domain Eukaryota; kingdom Metazoa; phylum Chordata; class Aves; order Passeriformes; genus Falcunculus; species Falcunculus frontatus. The sequence goes on from VZRV01003812.1 coordinate 12,348, forward strand.
AGAAACACCACTACCTGTAAGTATCAATTCAAGTTTTTTGTACACACTGAATGCTGCTGTGTTTGTGGTCATAATAGTGCTTAAGAGATTGCAGAGTTCAGTTTGTTGCTGAATGTTGCAGCAGAGGAGCCAGACAGTAATTTTTGAGCTCGAGATGGATGAAAGCTCAGTTCTATCTTCAAGGAAAGCAGGCACTGGGTTTTGCCAGTGGTTTAGTAGAAATTAACTTGAAAGTTTGGATTCCAAACAAGTAACTTTATCCTAATATTCAAGTTGATATAGATTTCTCAACTATGCTGGCTTTTTTCCACCAGATCTAATAAAACTTTGTGGCTTTAGCTTTTATAAAAGCTTGGAAGAACTAAATAAGATTTCTTTGCTTAGAATTGTCTTATTAATAAGACACACTAGAAGAAATGTGATGAAAAGCACTGAAACATATGGTAAAAATTTTTTATACTAGTAAGTCTTTAAAAAGGATATATTTTATTTAGCTGGGATTGTTAGATTGGACTTGTTTTTTAAATGCATGATTTAAAATTGTACACTTATTTTGCAGTAGGGATCTGTCAGTATTTTTACATTTTCATGCACATTCAGACAGCTGACTCAGTTAATCTGAATTAGGCAGATGTTTATTAGTCATATGTATACATAAAAGTTAATGTGTGTTCCTTAACGCATATGTTCTTACAAAGGTTTTACATTTCCTGCTGATTTCTGTGTATTTATCTGGAATCACCACCTTTTAGAGATAAGTTGCTGTCACTGTGTTTTGCTGAGACATTCCAACAAATTCCACAGATAATTATACACTGTGTCTTCAAATGGTTATTAAAAGGGAATTTTGCAAATTATGTTTTTGCTAGTTAGAGAATTCTACCAGTCATAATCTCAGCTAACTCTGGATTGCACTTTACCTCAGGCAAAATGCATCTTTGCTGTTGACATATGTCCAAGCTGTAACTGCGTACAGGGTGTTATCTGCCATTCCTTAACTCAGAAAATACCTTGCCAAATACTTAGCTTCTTGGTGACCTGTAATCCTTGTTTGTAGTACAGGGAACAAAACCATTAAATAACAAACAGTCCAAGGCGTGCATGTGTTAAGTGCACATTCTGAAGTGACTAGCCCCTAATTTAATAGCTCATGATCATTTCATAGCCCTGGGCTACATTTTAATTGCTGTAATAATATTCATCTTGTTTCCTAGAAATCATGGAAAGCTCTTACTTGTTTTCTTTGAACGTGTCCTCAAAAAATTTGTATGTTCTTTCTGTTCCTTGCAAACTTTTTCTGCTATTCATTAAAAGAAATCAATCCAACTTTCAACCCACAACAGTCATTCTCCATTATCCCCTTCCAGTTTTGCAAAAGAATAGGGCAATTTTGATCCATCTGTTCGGGGAAATATCCCAGGCAACCAGAGATTTTGTCACGTGCAGAGAAACTCTCAAAGTCTCATCCAAATCCCAATGAAGGCTTTGGGCGTCATTGAGACTTGGCTCAAGGTCACTAATGATTCACAGGTCCTTTAGTCAAGTTTTAGGTGTTGAAGCTGAGACTTATTGGTGCTGTTTCGGGTTTTATTGTCAGTTGTTTTGTGTTGGTAGATAGCTATCTAAACAATCTGGATTAATCTTTTACTTACATCAATTTAGTTCTCCTCAGAATCAGACTCACTAGTTGTTATCTTGGTAACTAACCACTGCATTATTTCTCACATGGGCACCAGCAGCCCTGAGGGAAAACTGGTTCTGGCACTTGGAGGAAATTTTTGACAAACCACATCCAAAGTTCACTGAAACCCTCCTCTACATTGTCCCCAGTTTGGTATGTCCCTCTGTCAACTCTACAGTCTCATTCACTGCCTCTTCAGAGGCCCCTTCTCCCTCTGCCTTTCCCCCAGGTTCATCTGCAGAGTGGGCAGAAGCTGCCAGCAGATGAGTAGCTCCTTAGAGCTCCCTTGGTCATATGTCCCTTGTTCAATGCCTTGGGCACATCTTTGGGACTTATTTTCCAGGCTTTCAAATCTCAGAGTCAGCTTGGCCAATCTACACGGGAAAGGAGGTCTCTTTACTTGTTACCACATTTTTTATACCAGTATGAGTTTCTACTGGATCTCAGGGGAATTACTGGATGGTTGACAGGGTATAATGCAGTGTTTTGCAAAAATTCACCAGGTAATTAACATAGATCCTAGCAGTCGGTTGGCTCTGTCTTTCCAGCTTGGAGTCAGCAACGATTTAGAGTGAGAAGGACCTCTGAAGGTAACTGCTCCCACCTCCTTCTCCAAGAAAAGCCTGTTTTATGGCAAGTCTGGCCTCAAAGTTACATGAAGCAACTCAAGCCCTGATTAGTTTATTAAATATATCTGAGGGGAAACCCCTCCATGAAACCCCTTCCACTGCCTATGTTTGCTATATCTTTTTTTTTTCTTTTCTAATAACTAATGTGAATTTCCCTTGCTGCTATTTTAGTGGGTTTGTAAGTCTCTTCCCTGTGCTCCAGGCACTCTTCTGTTAGAAGACTAAAAATAAACAATAAGGCCTCTCTTCTTCAGGCTGAACAAATCCAGCTGTGTCTGCCTCTCCTCATAAATCATGTGCTCCATCCCCACTGAGGGATAACAACTAGTATATGATATATCACTGAACTGACATGACTGTTTTACTTCTGGGACCAAAGCTGGTAGCTTTCTGTGGGCTTGTATTCACCCAGTGTACCTGGAGTTGTTTCAGGTGTTTTGGCATGTAGACAGACCCTTAAGAAAGCTGATGAGGGAACAGCTTAATTTTGCAATACTGATTCTCCTTCTGTGTTGTTAATGAACACCGTTATTTCATTAGGCCACTAAGTATATCCGAAATATTGTGGTGCATTTTGAATTAAATAGTGCCTTAGCTGTATGTCCATTCTGGATTCACAGATGACGTGCCAAGGATTAGCAGGGGTGAATCAGGTTCAGCTGTGATATTAAGGGCAGAGAAGTAAGGAGATTGTAAGGAATTCCAAAACTTTCACAAAATGTGACAGTGGCATCACCAGCAGTTGTGTATCTGCTAAGAGCAGCACATGGTCTCTCTATCAATTGGCATAAGTACCACGTATCACACACATGACTTCACTGAAGCAATGACCTTTTTTACAAATAGGGAGGATGCTAATATCATGTCACTCACCCCCAAACCTTCTTATTTTTATTGTCATTATGTGCTGAAAGGACCCCTTGCCATTTCATTTTGTTATGATTGGATAGGTGATTGAGAAATTGAGGTTATACTTCCCAAGATCTTCACTTGGCCACCTAAGGAGACAGTTCTACAGCACCCCAGTAGAGGCCAGTAGCTGGAATACATAGGACAAACACATAAATAGTGATACAGGAGCTGTGCCTGGATGTTAAAGTAGTCAAAACAAGACTGTAATATGCAGTGACAGCAGGGCCAAATTTGTAGCAGGGAATGTCTCATACACCCACCACGAAATTGATCAAAATGGTCCTGATTCCTCTTGTAGACTTTCTGTTCTGTTTTCGATGCAGCGTAAGAAAGGGCAGCGTAGAAACCTCTGCCTGCACCTGAGGTTTAGAGCTGCACTCCATGATGTGATTTATGGGGCAAGCACCAGAAACAGATGAACCTGGGCTGTAACAGAGTCAAGATGCAGACATCTCTGCATGAGTGCCATTTCCAAACTGGTCATGAGGCTATCCCTCAACTATAACATGGTTTTGTGGTAGCTATCCATGTGAGAGTGGAGAAAGTCAAAGCTATCCAGCCTTTAATTTTGTAATTTCTGATGAGATGCCCTGTAAGAAAATGCCTGTGAATAAAGCTATTTTGCACCGTAAGTCTATGCCTCAGCCTGCTATTATGGAGCAGGGAGTTACTGGCACTGTCACTGGATGTAAACCATGGGGTCTATGTGTCAGAGTCATTAACTGCCTCTTAGCACTTTGCCAGGTCCTAGTCTGAATCTAAAATTTCAAATTATTTTCTTATCTGAATATTCAACCATGGATTTAGCGTCTTTTCCGCAGGCTAGAATTCCACATTTCCCCTCAGATTTTCTTCAGATAGGTATGGCTTCAATATTTTAAACCAAAATGGAAAGACGTTCAGATAAACACCTAGAAAACTAGACTTAAAATTTGCATCCCAGACGACATAGTCACTTTACATGTATGTGACTCTCAATGTATCCAACCTTAAATCTATGGTGAAGTGAGCGGATCTGTCTTTTTTAACTTCAGTAAGTGAATAATTTTACAGAATTTCTGAACTGCCAGTTGTTTTTCAGTGAAATTTAAAACTGGGTGGATATGTGCATTCCATTATAGGCTGTTCAGAAGGTCATTCTGCTGGAAACGGTGGAGGGAACACTTACCTGTTAGAATCAACAAAGAAAATAAAGACATACGAGGATTTGTTTTTTAATTCATTTTCAGGAAAGTTCACTATTGGTTGTAAGGTTGTGGCAAATAAGGAGTCAGGGCATTAAAAATTTACAAAAACTAAAGGAATGTTGACACTTTACTGTCTTGGAATTTTTTATGATCTTCTCAAATTTAATTAAATCACTATCACTTCCTATTCTTTAGGCTGTAGATTCAGTTACTTTGGAGGATTGTAGAAATTAGGCTCTTAAAAGGATTTCAATAGTGCTTGTTTAATGTCAGAAGAAAAATTCTTTTCTTATGAGGTTGTAAACATGAAAGATGAAGATTAACTGTAACTAGGGGCATGAGAAAGTTGTGTAATTTATTAAAAAGATTTTATTATCTTTTCTTCTTTGTTACCATTGAATTTTTCTCAGGTTTTTTTTTTTTTTTTAAAGAAAAATTATCGCTTTGTCATGCCATATCACATGTTTCTATGCTGCTGTCCTGGCACAGTTACTTACTGTAGCAGGAAGGGAGGCACTGGAAAGGTGTTTTCAACTAGAGGTTGATTTTTTTTTTCTCACACCTCCAATGGCAGAGAGAAAATAGATTTAACAGGAGGCCACCTTCCCTTCATCTCACTTTCTGGTATATTTAATCTGAATGAGCTCCTCTGCACTCTCACATTATTTGGAGCTCATACTCTTTTATTAATATCTACTCAGTCCTGCAGTTAAAAAGGTCAGTAACAAAGGATCCTACACAGCAAGGGTTTGTGTGTGCATACCAACTAAAGGTGCCTGGAATTCACATGGAGAGCTGATCTGCTGAAAAAGAACTCTCATTGGTAGATAGCTAATTTTCTGAGCATGTGTGCACTGAATGGTATTCAAAGGTGAAGTCAAGCTGCTGCTTGAAATGAACTGCAATTGTCAGAAATGGTGGAAGGTTTTGTGTGCCTGTTTGTCATTTTGTTTTTATCCCTATAGTTGCTCAATGACTTATAGCAATTTCTTTTTTTTTTTCAGGATTAACAAACCTTGAAAGGACTCTGAGAACACATTCATCATGTTGTCAGGCTTGACCAATGAATTTTATAAAAACCTGAGGATATTTTGAAAGGGTCCTGCCCAAATTTCAGTCAAGGAGGGCCTATTAATAGAAAAAAACATCATACATTTTTACCTGTGACTAATAATGCCTTCATTATATGGTGAAACTGTGCTGGTGGAGAAAGAAAACTCCTTTTGTTAAGAAATTTTTTCACTGGTGAAAAAGGCTGGCACCCCCTCACAATATGAAGCCCTTTGAGAAAAGCTATTTGTTTCTACTGCTGCCTGTCATGTTAAGAGTTGTGTACTGCTCCTTTATTAGTTTGAACCTTGGGGTGAAAGTGATGAAGGGACAGTCTGTCTTCCTGTCAGAAGAAGACCTCAAGTTTTCCATCCCCAGAGAGAAGGATGTCTGCAAAGTAGAAGTTGTGGTTAATGAGCCAATAACACAGAGGGTTGGGAAACTAACTCCACAGGTATTTGGGCTCTGTTTTGCTGCTTTGAGTGTTTACGTGTGCAGGTCTGGGAGAAACTAAAAAGAGCTGCTTTACTGAATTTTGTTTTTCTTTTGGGTAGTGACTAAAAGGCATGAAACTGAATGGTCTGTGAGATTCAGCCTTTTGCTTAAATAGACAGCTGGCAGAGAGCTGCAACCCTGAAATCCAAAAGCTGAGCTCGGTAGCATGAGTGCACAGAAGTGAGTCTGGTCAGAGTCTCCTTTCACAAGAATGGGTAGTTCAAAACTTTCAGTTAGGAGACATCCTTCAGTCTCTCAGCTGCTTATTTTTCTCCCATGAGGGTAACCAGTGCCCCTTGGGTAATGCATAGCCCACTGCAGCATTTTGCATTTTAGTCACGGAGCCACTACTCAAGGAGCAATTAAGAAAAAAATAATCACATACAATAAGCACATTGTGTACACCATTGTTTGTTCTGCTCCGCAACAGCCAAATTGTTAGCAGATGGCAAATACATTACAACTCCCCCATTTTCTGTTCAAGTGTCAAGCTTGTAGGAATAATGAAATGTATTTCACATATTACCATTCTGCTACTCATCTGCTTTACAAATTGCCTCACCTGAGTTACGGCAGGAAGGAGTTAAAAGCCGTTGTCATGAAGGTGTAATATTATAGACAGAAGATGAATGGTTTTAATAAACCATAGCCAAGCAGGTTTTGGCTTTTTGAAAAATTCTGGTTTGTGCCACAGCATACACTTCTCTGTGTTTGTATATGAATATAGTTTTAAACCTACTCTCCAGGATCTTTGGTGGCTTCTGTGAAGATAGGTGAAGGAGCACCAGTATCAATAGATTTTTCAAAACTTCTGTCTTGATCATCACTGTTATTTTTGCAAACCACTGACAAGTACTTCAGCTGAGTCAGCACTCCTAAGAAGCAGAGGCATGCCAGGGAAAACAGGAAGTGATGGACAGGACACTGTGTGATCTTCTCTAGAGACTGGCCCCAAGAAGTGCAGTGCATCTGCTGAAGCCACCCCAGGGCTAGTTTTCTGCCAGCACAGGGACACTGACCATAGTACCCCACCTCTATTTCCCCAATATAGGTTGGTCTTTGATTCATATGAACATAGAATCATTAAGGCTGGAAAGACCTCAAAGAATGTTGAGTCCAACCACTAACCCAGCACTGCCAGGTTCACTACTAAACCATGTCACTAAGCCCTACATATATAACATTTTTGAATGTTTCCAGGTATGGTAATTCCACCACTTCCTTGGGGCACCTGTTTTAATGCCTGACCAACCTTTTGGTAAAGAAATTTTTCCTAATATCCAATCTAAAGGAGAGGAGAAAAAAAGGGACTTATACGTGAAATCTACGGCAAACCTCTTCTGTAGGCAATCTGTCTGGGTGAGGAGTGATTTTGCTTTCAATTTCTGCCTCAGCCTCTGTCTGCAGTAGGACCTAAGTATTTTGAAATATCTATTTTGTCCTGTGTAACCCAACATATTTCAAGCACATAGTCAGAGGCCCTTTTCAAGAGATCCCAGGAGATGTGCATTCACAACACCATATTTTCCACATGACTTCCCGTCTCCCAGCCCCACTTCTTTTAAGCATCTGTTTTTTCATGGCCCTGAATGTGTTCCCAGGCAGTTGAGTGTGGCTCATGGAAGCCACAAGCACTCCTGGAGAGAGAAGAGCTCTGCTGGGCAGGTGGCCCTGGGGCATCAGGCTGGAGAGAGGCTGCACTTGCTAGTGGTGCCTGAGCTTTCACCATTCCTGACAAAAGGTTCCGGAGTCCAGATCTCCTTGTGCCACTCAGGATCTTTCTACATGAAATTCTGCAGCCAGAAAATGTCTCTGATATGATCTGGTTTGTTACCATTAAAGTGAGTAATATTCTAGGAATGTATGACAATTTAATTATAAATTGTAATTGAAAAGCAGTTGAAGTGGAAAAAACAAAGTTCAATGGTAATTAGGAAAAGATTTAGATTTCCTTTGTCTTACGCAGTGAATTTATAGACAATTAGAGTTGCCTGTTCATACAAAAGAAAAACATATCAGGAAACATAAACTGGATGTTTCTTTTTGCAAAGCAGATTGTGTCTCAATACACATATAAACTGACTGTCAGTCAGTGTTAACAAACCTTTGTGGAATCGTTCTTAATTTTCCATCCCCTTGTTATCAATTAAGATGTGGAACTAATGATGTCTTAAAAATAAAGACATTAATTCTTTGATATGATTGGGCCCAGTGAGATGCATCCTAGTGTCCTGAGGGAACTGGCTGATGTAGTTGCAAAGCCGCATTCCACGATATTTGAAAAGTTGTGGCAGTCAGGTGAAATCCCAGTTTCCAGACTGGAGAAAGGGAAATACAGTACCCATCCTTAAAAAGGGTGGGTCTTTCCTGGGAGTTATTGACCTGTCAGACTGCCCTCTGTGCCTGGGAAGATCATGGAACAGATCTTCCTAGAAGCTGTGCTGAGGCACATGGAGGACAGGGAGGTGATTTGAGACACCCAGCACGGCTTCACCAAGGGCAAATCCTGCCTGACCAACCCATTGGCTTTCTGTGATGGAGTGGTTACATCAGTGGGCAAGGGAAGGGCTATGGATGTCATTTATCTGGACTTCTGTAAAGCCTCTAACGCAGTCCCTGGCAACATCCTTCTGTAACCAGAATCCTGTTGACTTTGAGGGATCTACACTGATTTTTGTCAGTGAAGAATCTTACTGTCAGTGTACAACATTAAGCTACTGAAACTGCAGTATGAATGGGTTTTGTACATAATAAACCTTTTTTTTCTCTAAAATAACATACCACATAACTACCTCTTAATTTTATTTTCCATTTTTGTAGAATGTCACATAAGACTATCCAATTTATTAGTTAACTATCATGTTCCTTTATGTTCGTTTCTACTAAGAAGGAAAGGACATTAAGTAAGAAAAATACATATTTGTTGGTTCTGTTTTTTTGAAAAAAAGCAGAGCACTATGGCATTTGAAAATAATACACAACAGAACAACCACAACATAGTCAAAACATTCATCACATGAGAGTAATTTTGTTTTCCACAGTTTGTTCTTGTCCTTCCTTTCTAAGCAGTCCCAACAAATAAAATCAAGCATATTTTCTGTAACACCATATATTATGGATTATTCCAAGAGGTTAATTCCTGTATATATGTCTGAAAATCAAATAACTCATCATTAAAAAAAACCGAACAGACAAAAAAAAGAAAGGCATTGTACAACGCGCTTCTTGATGAAAGTTAAAAGCAGGCAATAAATTTTAAAATTGCTAAGAATATAGAATACTTATCACATTGCTTGAGCATCTGAGAATAACTTCAGTGGAAGTGGACCCTTTCACTAATAATGGAAGCTGAGAAACTCTAACTATTCTTCCGCTATAGATGGATATAAGTTCTGTTCTGTGTAATGGCTAGAAAAAAATGAAGTTCAATAGTTCTTATATCCTTTAGCATAAATCCACAAAGTGGCCATGAGATGCTTCCGTTAACTAGGCATTAACAATTAATTTAGAATTAAATTCTTACATAATTTTTACACTGAAAGTCAGAGCATCCAAAGATTTTCTTTATGAGCTACACTTTCAGTCAACATTTTAGAACCTCCCTGAAGTCCCTCAGTCATTTCACCATCCTCCAGAGTGGTTGGGGAAACAAAGACAGTTCAAGAATAACATTTTATTTTCATGATTCTTTTGTCATACGTTAAAAAATTACAGTCATTAAGAAATTACCTCTTTTTTTTTTTTTTTTTTAAATGTGGCCAGTCAGTCAGCCATATATGTATATTAATCACTATTAGTTATGGCCTCATTAGTTCTATTAGTGAATATTGAACAGATTTAACTTTAGTCTGTTAAAGTCCATATAACCATTTGGGAATACTGCCCTTAAAAAATACAATCAAAACTACATTAAGATTCATAGTAAAACACTTAGGAAATGCAGTGATTTTGATCTCTTGCTGGCTAGAACATGCCTTTTCTCTCTATAGTTACAAAACCTGAGTATTCTCCATCCTCCATGGACTATGTAGGGATTCCCTGTTATCAACAGGATAGCATAGACATAGTCTTTTCAATGCTAGAAGCTCTCAGCTGCTGTTTCTGTAAAGAAACCCCACTGCACGGGAATTATAATTTGCCAGTCTTGCAAATTGAAGTATTTGAGAACGTGAAAATTGCATGCCCCAGAATCCAAATCCATTTTCCAAAGAATGAGTGTGTCACAGTTCTACAAAGCAATCTTTTTTCTATTTGTGTCAGGCATGTTTCCTCATTGCCTTGCTTTCAGCATTCAACCAGCCATTAAATAAATCAATCTGCCTGAAATAAGTGTCAGGCTTAGATGGTTAAACTGTGGCCAGACAGAGTCACAAATTTTGCGTGTATCTGGTGTGTTGTAAGAATTAATCTATTTTGAATTAGCAGGTAGGGACAACATAGATATCTGCTTGCTTTTGTGAGGTGGTTTACACTGATTTTGGCACTGGATGTCGGTATGGCACAGAGATGACATCTGATCTAGAAAAGAGCTACTGGTACAAAGTCAGTATCACAGAAGCAGGGAACAAATCTGAGTTAGCAAAGTGTCTAACAGAAATTTCCCTGGGTCGTATTTTTGTAGTTCATTTGTAGTAGCCATAAAGCAAGATTTACTATATGATCAAGGTATTGCCATGAGCAACTTTAAAAGCCAATAAATCTCACGTTATAATTCTGGAACTGCTGGCTTTTCAGCACCACTGCAGTTGTATGTACTGCGGGATACATCTGCGTCCTTAACTCCAGAGACTGCAGTGGTAAAGAAGATGAGGTCAAACCATTTGTTGTACTGAGGAGGGACTTGGCAGCCTGAAATAGTCATGTACATCCACTGCCCTTCTAATTGTGGTGTGCTAGCAGCCCCATGTTTAAGTGGTTGCTCTGACTCTCTCTGGGAGACTACAGAACAGGTGAATACCTATTCATAGAAATGAGCTACAAATTAAAAATTTCCTCGGTCTGATGTATTCCAGGCACTCAGAGAGAAGTGGAAGAGCTGCTGTGAAGTTAACATCCTTGACAGTGTGGTATCAAGTCTGTTCTTTCTCCTTCATAGGTTTTTGACTGTCACTTCCTTCCTAATGAAGTCAAATATACCCACAATGGATGTCCAATTTTAAATGAAGACATGGTCATGCTTAGGCTGTACAGGTAAGGAGCAGCAGGAGATCACACTTCACTGTTACCAGCTGACCTCAGGAAGAGCAAGCATTTTTTACAGTTAAAACATGTTCTGCTGTACGTGTTGTAACTACTTAGGTCCAATAGCTGCATCATTAGTCAACAAGTGACCACCTGTTTACAGAAACATTTCTCACCATGTATTGCAGATAATACCCATTTAAGGTGTATTACGTATTGCTTGCTCATCACAGAAAAATAGTGATTTTTCATTATTCTATGGACAACAGTACTTTCAGAGTACTGCATAGTCTCTGCTGTCCTGCTGATAGGGACAGACACTCATATATACACAGTGAGTAACCTCTTCCTTCACACAGACACCCTGCTCACAAGTATGGGGATTTGGGCAGCAGGGTCTGGACTATGGTGATTCAAGGCTTGAGCACACAAGAGTAATTCAGTTCAGAAGGTGAGGACAATGCCCAAATCACAAAGCAACAGAAGATGGGATGAATAACAACTAATTTTCTTCTGTCACTTGCAGATTTACAGAAACTGAAACGTTTGTAGAAACATTCACCCTCCGTGTGAAGTTACTTGAGCCAGACTGTAACATCATAAAAATGCACTCCCATGCTTTGGAGGTCCCTGAATACCACGGTCTGTCCAGGGTGATTGACAAGAACGTCCTCACCTTTGATTATGACAGGAAGATAAACCTGGATTGCACCATTTCCATAATCTCTTCAGAAACTCACCTGCCTGCTCATGGCCAGCTTGTCACCAGGAAAGAGCAGTTTCGTGGAGATCAGCCGTGGAGCTTCTTCCCTGGCACTAGTAAGATGTGCTTTAGTTGTTTGTATTAGCATGTTCAAAGAGACCTAGCAGATTAAGTCTGCAGCAGTGGGTTGTTTCAGATGTGCTGTGTAAGAGTGGGTCGTGTGAGGTTTAATGAACAGCTTGAGCTATCATGGGTGTGAAAGGGACCTGAAATTTTTGTGAGGCACAATGCAGATCACAGATCTGGGTCAATAATTCCTTAACTGGATTCTGTTTCTGGCTCCTAGACATGTGGACGAATGTGACAGCTTTGTGAGTGCCAGGACTCGGTAGAAACAGCACAGGTAGTTGTTGGAGAGAGCACCTAACCAAGACACCAAGGGAGGATGGAGTTGTAAGATGTCATTTGAAAACAAAGTCCTGTAGGAGGAATTAAGTCAGGAAAGGAGCCCTGCTTCTCATCACACTGTGTCTCTCTCAGGATTACGTTAGCTACGTGGCCAGGTTGCCCATGTCGGTTTCTGCTCCGGTAACTGTTTCACTATTGCTGTTATCGGGTTACAGAGCACAGCCTGGGCCAGCAGTGCAGAAATGGGAGCTGTACACTGGGACTAGGACTCATTAACAACAAAAAAATGAGCTGTGAAGAATTTCTGAGGATGGGTATTCAGTATCGACACCTTGCCCCGCCCTCACCTGACACTGATTATATTCCTGTGAGGCTGGATCTCTCAGACATCAGAAGCAAAACTCTGCACAAGGTAGATTTTTATGCAAGTTTATAATATCTGATGGTCATCCTGTGGGGCTTTTTTGTTTTTTTCTTTTTCATCCTTTTCACATTTGAAGAGAGATAGGCATCCTTTAAGTTTTTTCAGTTCTTAGAACTTTGCCAGCTAAGAAAATGAAAGGCATTATCTCCATGCCTCTATGATTAGACCATTATGGCTACAGAGAAACACCTCTGGTTGATTACTGTCAGACATAAGCAGTTTATCCTGAGAGAAAAATTAATTCTGGCATAATTCCACAATTTTTATACAGCACGATCTGCACTGACTTCAGCACATACAGTAATTAATAAGTTAAGAGCTCTGTGAACATATTCAGTTAATAATAATTAATGGCTTGTGCATGTTTCTGTCAGATAAAGTTATTTATTAAACTCACATCAAATTAAGTAAGTTGTTTCAGCCCCAAATTAAGGACACAAATAAGACTAGTGAACCTGAAAGTCATATTAATGATGTCTCAATATTTACTTTAGGCATTCTATAATGAAAATGTTTCCATCTTTTTTTTCAAAATAATTATTGCTTTAACATGTACCCCAATTTGCTATGTGAAGCTAAAAGAAATTGAATTCATTTTTTTGCTTTACTTTGCCTTTTTAGTTGTCTCATTTTTTCCTGTTATAGACGGAGTATGCATGGCTCCCTGTTCAGATTAAAGGTGCTGTTCCCAACCGAATACCCAAAGCTGCCCCTATGGCAAAGTTCATCCTGGAAGTTGATCAATTTATTTTAACCCCTATTACAACCTCAGCCATTGATGCCGAAGACAGTGAAACTCCGAAGTCCCTGCTTGTATTCAACATTACCAAGCCACCTCCACAGGGCTTTATCACTCACCTGTCTGACCACACAAAACCTGTTGGCTCCTTCACGTGGAAAGATCTCAATGACATGCTCATTGCTTATCAGCCTCCAAATAACAGCCACACGGAGAGGAGGAGTTATGAGGTAACAGTGCTATGTTTTCACTCATAACAGTGAGAACATTTGCTGGTTTTCACCTCCTTAAGATTAAGTAAGATGGAAATAAATGTAATCATACATAATGGATGTTTTTCAGAAAAAAAGTTTTTAAAATTATAGGAAATGCAGGAGCAGAGGTAAAATCTTTCATCACTTTCTCCTATGACACGTCAGCTTAACTATCTAACACAAAATAGATGTTTATTACTCACTACATAAGAATTTCTTTGTACTGAAAACTTTTTAGTCCCTCTGACTGAGAAATATCTAAACTAAAATAAGAGGAACAGTGAAATAACAGTACTTGTGGATCTACCCAAGAGCCATTGGAAAGATCAGTGGTGCCTTTTCCACACAGCTTTTGTCCTTGCATGATGTTGCTGATCCCTGTGACCTGTGCGGAGGTGACGTATTTAAAGTCATGAAAGATGGACCAGTTAAAGGCCAGGGTTGCTGTTTGGCCTTACAGCCTACCTGCTGTGATAATGGTGGTTTAGGGATAGCAAGAAGGGGCTCCCAACAGTGCCTGCTGGGAGTAATAAAAGCATGTCACTAACACAGAGAGCATGATGCAAACGATGAATGAGATCAAGCTTCTGTCTGCACATTCTTGAGTAAGTTACAAAACAATTGTCTGATAAGATATTTAAGGAATTATCCAATCAAAGCAAAATTGTTGGTACTAAAGTAATAAAACCAAAGAAAAGGAAAATCAGAGCAAGGTAAGCTGAGGAAAGGGTTGCCTGAAAGCAGAGCAACAGTAACAGTAACTGGCATCTGATGCTGACAAGGCTCATCTCATTTTTTTTCTTGGCTGTCACAAGAACCTCCTTTCCCTATTTCCACAGTGAGAGGACCAGACATCCAAAACATCTGCTCCTCGAGTGCCTCATCTCTATTCTGCTTTCAGCATTGTCTGAGTCCAGGTTCAAGCATTTGACAGCTCTGGAATTTGACAATACAAGAGTTTAATTTTTTTTTTTAATTTTTTTTTTTTCTGTGCCAGTGCATATATTTTCTATTACATCTGATTAAGAGGTTCCTACACCTCTTAAAAGAGCAGGAAATGTCTCCCCCCTTTTTATTATTACTAGTTAAAAAGGCTCTATATTAATTGCTGAGTTAACTGTACCCCAAACAAAAATGAAAATTCTGCACACTATAAACTAAGTTTCACACAATTCACTGCAAAGAGTGAATAAGGCAGATATTCAGTTTCGTGCAGAACCTTCATGGCTCTTTTTAGAAGCTAAATCAAGTTTTATTTATTAACATATTATCAGAAATCTGCAAGATCTCTCAGGAGAAAATGCACTGTATGTGTTTTGAAGTACATTTGGTTTCCAGTTTTCAGTAAGCAGTTTATCTGTTTTCACAACAGGTGGAGTTTGAGGTTCATGACTTCTACTTTGAAAGGAGTCTACCAATCACTGTACATCTTTCTATCAGAACAACAGATACAAATGCCCCTCGGGTTTCATGGAATACAGGTGAGATCTCTTATGCTGAGTTTACTTTGCCTCAGAATTAATAACATTTTGACACACATATTTGACAAAAAATTCAGATTTACACCTGGAGTCTAAGGATCATTAAACTGAAGGAGGATAAACCTATTTTTCCCCTATCTCCATTTTGGAGGGAACACGTAACAAAATCTTGAAAAGGATCTAATGTCTTAACTGGAATGAAAAATAAAATAAGAATGGAGTTACAGGAAAACTGGGATTTATTTAAACAGCATTTTCGTGTAGAATGAAGTGTACATAAAAAAGTATAAATATTATGAGCAAATGTATGATGGAATAAGAACAGTGGTGTAGCATGTGGGAAAGAGCAAAGCTTGCTGGCATTGTTAAAGTTGGAAATGTGCAAAAATGAACAACTAGGAAAAGAGGGCGTGATATACCACCAGATATTTAAAGCCTGGTAACCGTACATGGTTAAGGCTAATTCAAACAGATTTATAATGCCTGCCCTGGAAAGGGAACAGAGTGTCTCATCTAGAGTGCATTGATATTTAACCATCAAAAGGAAAAGGTATAAGATCAAACATGTCTAAAAGTTAGCACCAGGGAAAGTGCAGTTTCCCTACAGTAGAAAAAGAAAGGAGCTGAGAAGAAGGTACCTAATGTCTTCCAGAGGAATCCCACTTGAAATGAGTGTCTGAGTAAAATGAAGGAACACAGTCTTCTGTCATGAAGATTAACATACATTTTTAAATGCAGACTCACTAAAGAAGCTAAATGCCCAGGTTGAGGCATCGTGAGATTTCAAGTGCAATACTCCTGTTGGTGCAAACTTCCAGAAATGTGTCTCATTAGATTACCAGATAATTGGAAACCAGATGTCAAGGAAACTTTCCTGCCTGACCTTTCAGATGCCCCTCTCTGTGAGCCACACTTGCACCACCCAAGACTTCCACTGCTGGGACTGAAGCCCTTTCACAGCAGGTGGCTCCAGTGACCTGACGGATGTCCCGCTTGACTTCCTACACTCGCCACACGCACACTGTCAGACAGCTTTCTGTTACTGGATCAATCTGGATTTCCCATATTGGAATCCCAGATCTCTGTTTCCTTTACGTAATTTAACTGTGGTGCAGAAACACAAAAAGGGCTCAAACTTGGTATCTCCAGAGAGGGATCCTGACTTTTATATCCCCATAGTCTGTGTGTGTACTTGTTCCAATGGTGACATTTGTTATTGTTGCACATTGGGTCCTGCAGTCTCTGAGTGACCAGCCACACCCTGTGCCCTTTTTTTTAGACAAAGCACCCATGCCCATTCATGGTTCTTTGCCTGGGGGTCCAGATATTTCCCCCCACCCAGGGCACAATGTGCAGCTTGCAAATGAAGCTACCTAAACTAGGCTCATTCTGCAACATCAGAATTGGTTATTTCTCTGAAAAAGATTCCTTAAAGACAGTGAACTAACTCAAGTATGTCAGAAGCTGTTATCAGACTTTTAGGTGGCGTTGGAATAATGACATTATAGAAGTATTAAGGTTGAAAAAGACCGCCAAAATTATCAAGTCCAGCCTTCATCTGAATACCACCATGCCCACTAACTATATCGTGAAGTGCAATGTCTGCTTGTTTTTTGAACGCTTCCAGGGACGGTGACTCTACCACTGCTCTGCGGAGCTTGTTCCAAAGATAAATCACCCTTACAATCAAAAATTTTTTTTTATTATCAAATCTAAACCTCCACTGGAATGCTTTTCACACGTAGATATGTAGATAGAATTAAATATTCTGGGGTTTTTTCCTGGTTGGAAACACCTCTAGAAGCATTAGATGCTGTCAGTGATGTAACTCTCTGCTCTTTGCAGGCCTCAACCTCCTAGAGGGGCAATCCCGACCCATCACATGGCAACACTTCCAAATTGTAGACAATGATGACATCCAAAATGTTCGCTTGGTCACGGTTGATGGCTTACAGCATGGGCGGCTGTCAGTGAGAGGTAGGTCATTTCAACTCCAGAGACTGGAAAAATCTCCTCTGCGATTAAACAACTGCTCTGCTCCCTCTGCTGACCACTTTTCTCTGCTACAACCATGCTAGACATGAATATTAAAACAGGAATGTTCAGAAATTCAGTATTTAAACCTTTACTTTCCTAATGTTCATTTACATTCCAAAGGTGAAATGAAAAGAAATCAGCGATGCTTTCATTGAGAAGCATGAGGAGAAACACAAGTCAACAAATTCTCAGTTCTTACGTTTTTCCTTGCAGATGTTAAGGAATGCCAAGTGATATTGATTTTTTGGCAAATACAGACAACATTTGGATGTGGCTGTTACTGGCAGTTCATTTCAAAAAGTGGAAATTAAATTAGACTTCTAACTCATTAGCCTTCTGCATTATCAATATTACCAGTTTTGCTCTGCAGCACATGAGTTGCCACAGTGCTTGGGAAAAATGTTATGTTGTGGAAGTCACCCTGCTCTTGGCAGGGTGGGAACATGCTGCCACTATCAATGCTGAGTTTTCTGACAGTTGAGTGTGTTCATGTAAAATGCATAACCTAAAGACATAAACAAACTATTTGAAGAAAAGCAAAAGGTGATGTTTCGAATATAGCAAACATAGAAACTACTCAGAAGTAAATTTAAATTCAGGAAACTCTTGCCAAGTAGTCCAGTGTCTGAAAGATCATCCTGCTGCAAAGCTACAGACAGGAACTGTGTGGTGTGAGCAGTGCTAGGTGGGCTCAGCCTCAGAGACAGTGTCAGGGGATTGTGTAGCCAGCCAGGGCCCATCTCCTGGTGGCACTCCTGCCCTTGCATACTGAGTTTGAGGGTTTCTCAGACAACCATGCACCAGACAGAGGTGGGTATTTCATCTCCAGTGACTGAGCCTTATTGTCTTTTATCCGTCTGCATGGGCACATGCCAAGGAAAATATCACCACAATTTTTGGCAATTACTTTTTTTTTTAAACCTTAGAGGAATGCCTGGCTTTTTTTCTTGGTGGCCCTGGGGATATTAGAAGTTCTTGAATTCTGTAACTTGCCTCAATATTTGTCTGTATGCATAACACTTGTAGTGAAGCAGAGGTATAAAATTGTCTTATTACAGACAATAACCTCAACACACCAAAATCCCCACATCATTATATTTTACTTGCAATGAAATCCCGAGCTTTAATTATAAGGCCTATTTTCTTTGATGCTTAAAATGCATGTAAAATGTTCTGATAAGAAAGTAGACGTTGAAATTAAAGTGGAAACAATTGCAGTTAAAAACCCTTGATGTCTTCAGTTACCTTTGATGACGTTTGGAGGATTTTCTCTGCTATCACAGCTGTAAATTCTGCATTCTTATTAACTATTCCAACTCCTACAAACTTGTTTTTGGTAGGTGAAGTTACATTCGATTTTTCTAGCTAGAAATACTTTGCTCATTTCTCTCCCTCAATAATCTTCATATTAGTGGACAGATTCTTTTCTGGGCTGAACCACACATTTTTGATATGTTTTCTTCCACTGTTTTGACAGGAGGGAAAGGATTCATGTTCACAGTCTCTGACATTCAGGCTGGAGTTGTTCACTACCATCATGATGACAGTGATTCTACTAAGGACTTTGTGGTATTTAGAATTTTTGATGGCCCCCACAGTATTCGCCATAAGTTTCCAATAAATATCCTCCCTAAAGATGACAGCCCTCCATTTCTGATCAGCAATGTGGTAATTGAAGTTCACGAGGGACAGACAATCCTGATTCAGGGCTCCATGCTTCATGCTTCTGACATGGATTCCAGTGATGATTACATACTATTCAATATAACCAAGCCATCACAGGCTGGAGAAATCATGAAGAAACCAGGACCAAACTCGATAGGTAATGAAACATATCCATAAAAGGACACTTTGTCCCCTCATTTTTGAAATACATTAAATGTTATAGTGAGACATCTTATTTTGGATCAGGACAAATAATGGCAAATTTGGACTTCTTTCATCATAGTGTAAAACCCCATCACTAATTAATGTTTGTCTCTGCACTAGGATAACTATACCTGTGCACACAATTTATCCTGTAATTCTTCCATTCTATTTTCCCACTGTACTTTTCTCTGGAAAAAATATCGGGCTACTCAGGAGTTAGTTTAGATGCAAGGATCTGTGACAAATTCAGAGCAAATACATGATGCTAATTATGCTAAAAGATGAGAAAGCTCTCCTTCCATGTAACAACCCAGAAATTCCTGTGCTAGGCTCCAGAGACTGCTAGTCCTGCAAATTCTCTTCTGACTTCTGAACAAGGCTTTTGGCCTGTTTGCTGTGTTGCTTCATTTTTTGAATGATTTTTAAGTGACACAGAAATGAAGTTGTTGGTGATAATCAGAGAATGTGGAAGACAGTGAGACAACATTTCAAAGGACTTGCTCCAATTAGGGTGAAAAAAAAGACATTACACTTCCCCAGTTACTCGCACAACTAATGCATAACTTTAATGTAGTATTAAAATCATGGAGTGTTCAAAGGAAGATGTATTCTTCAATTCAACAGGGTATTCTGTCAACAGTTTTCTTCAGAGGGATCTATTTAATGGAATAATTTATTATCGTCATTTGGGAGGAGAAGTATTTGAAGATTCCCTTGAGTTTGTGCTATGTGATAGCCATGACCCTCCAAACCTCTCAGAGCCGCAGGTATGGAACAGAAGCATCTTTGCAGTCTCCTGATTTTTTTCTTCAAATGGCTGATACCTTACATGTTCTGGCTGGCTTTCAAATAAAACTGGCATAGATTTTTTTTCTGGTGACAGTCACCACCACAAACAGTGTTCTTCGGAGATATTTCTTGTTCTTGCTTTCAATGGGGTAATTCTCTCCCTGGCTGAGTAGAGACAAGTTCATGCAGAAGACTTTTTCATATACTATAGAATGAAATGTTGAAAACAAATTATGTTTGGAGTCAGTACAAACAAATTAAAGAACCCTCCTGGAGTCAACTGAGAATGAACTATTTTTCTCACACAAGAGTCCAACATACTGAGTTTAATTTTGCATTTAATTTAAAGGGAAACCTCTAAGATTCAAAAGCTTTGCATTTAACTGTTATATACCTTCATTACTCATGTGTTGATGGTATGGCATGACAGCCACATCCTGTATCTCGTATTCCAGTGATCCGCTTACTTCTGTGTGCATGTTGGTAAACCGCTACTTGGGACACTCTCTTACTGAGAGGAATGGCTGACTATTCTACTGTCTCCCTGATTTCAGGTGATGATGGTTCACATTACCCCTGTGGATGATCTGCTACCCAGAGAAGCTCCAGGAGTGACCCGTCACCTGGTTGTTAAGGAGACTGAGATTTCTCTCCTAACTAAGAAACATCTCCACTTCATAGATGTGGAAGAGCAAGCCAGGGAGCTCACATACACTGTAACCACTTCCCCGTTTTTCTCTTGCACTCATGGGTAGGTGCAACCTGACATACCTTTCAGATGGGGCAGGGGAATAACCCATGTAACAGGAGCAGCTTCAGTGGCAGTAACATGCTTGTGCCTCAAGCTCTTCATCTGTTTGTTGACAGTGCAGGTGACAATAGCTGGATGCAGGTCTCCTGTTGATGATTAAGGGTAAGCTAGAGCCTGAAGCAACAGAGTAATACACAGAGTAATGAAAAATAGGTAATGAATAGTTTAACAAGAAATAAGATACAGGAAATAAAGTGAAAAATTTTCTTTCCTTTTGTTGGATGTGTGTTTTACACTGACTTGTGGGATCCTGTCCAGCCTCAAGCAAAAGTCACAGCACCTCTCCTAACTGTTGGAATGGGGCTGACCTGTGCCTGCCCCAGACTGAGAAGAGGAAGTGCTGCAGCTTTTTCAAGAATATCTATCAGGCACTTCTGATTGTGGACTAGGAAGCTGTGGAGCAGAAAACAGGCAGAACATGCTGTGGGAGCAAGGGAGGTATGGAATGGATGGGTGCAGTACCAGTTTACATCACTGGCGCTGTAATCTCATTAGAGCATCAGCAACAATTTGCTAAATGAAAAGTTTTAAATCCAGACATTGTATGGTTTAAGCTGAAGATCAATCAACACTTTCAATTTTGACCTCAAACAGCAAGGGATCAATACACAGCTGGGGGAGAAAGCTGTTTCCCTGATCAGTCAAATAGCCACACGGCCTGCTGTTGGAAAGCTGGGTTGCTGGAAACTGGTTAATTTCAGAGTTTATAAGATGCATGAAACTAGAAATAATTAATTTTTCTACTTAAAGATAAATGCAGGTGTGCAAGTAATAAGGATGTGGTGGACTAGACTTGCAGGTGGTGTAAAGGGTGTCTGGGGCATCTAGAGACACACTTGCAGCAATTCCAGAGCTTACTTACGAGATGATTTTTTGTGATCATCCTGAAAAGTATCTCTTTTAGTCAGTTGTCTGTGGTAATGTTTAAATGGATAACAAGGATGTAAGAAAGGAAAATGTTTTTCCTTTCAATGCAGTTGGAAGTGCGAAGCTAATCTGAAATGCAAGATTGAGCTACATGGCTATTTTTCTTGTTCATTGGTATTGCTAGCCAAGATGTGACATACACATTTTTGTGTAGCTACTCAGATGCTGGGAAGCTGTTTATGGTGGACACCATCCCCAAACTGATCAAGGATCCTGCTGCTCTTGCACTGCGGTCATTTACTCAGGTTTGTTATGTTACCTGATACCGTAATGAGTTCTAAACAATTTTCAAAAGTTACAAGGGTACAGCTGTTATGTGAGAGGAAAACAAGAGGTGGAAACTCAGGAGCAGTACTATCACAAGCCCTGCTTAAGAAACTCAGAACTCTGCTATTCCAATACCAGGTTTTAAACCAAATTTCTATCATGCTTCAGTTTTGCAATATGCAAACACAACTGTCCTAAAACCAGCAGGGGCTACAGTTGCTTGGGTAGGCTGAATTCGGCTTCACATGACGTAAGAGGAAGGAAAAAGTACACAAAATGTGGAAATGAGACCTTGAACAGTTTCCTTCTTCTTCTCAGTGTCTCCACCAGTGGTTGTACAAGAGGGTGGAACAGGCTGGAACAGATTTTTTGTAGTTCAGTTTTCATGCTTTTGTAGTTTGACAAATAAGTATACTAAAGTGTCCTGTTTTGTATCCTGATGTATGGTTAAAGTTGCATGATGATCACTACAGTAGCATAATGACAGCTCTGAGCCTACACATCCTAAAATGTGTGCCTAATATGGGTATCTGGATGCAAGATTTTGACATTTCTATCACTAGCCTGTTCTCACAATGGGACACAGGACATGCAGTTACTATTCACACTGATGAGGGCAAATTCAGCTGCTGTGGGAGATGCTAGCTTTTATGAATTGTTTATTTTAAAGTCAGAGTTGGAAAAGGTTCTTGGACCAGCATTTTTAAAGGAATCCAACAAGAAGGTCAGGCCATTGACTCTGTTATCATTTATAGACCGTATCTGTATTTTTAGCTACAGGTTTGAGTATTTGAACCTGTACTCACCTATTTTGTAGCCAAAGATGCATTTAATCAAGGTATGGCTAGTAGATAAAGAGTACATGCAAAATTTCTGAAATTTATTTTGATGGCTGGATAACACCTAAACAGGGGATGATGAAAGTCCCTAATGTCATGGATTATGGATACCCCCATTATCTCCTCTTACATGCATCCCTCTTCTCTTTTTGTAGCATGCTGTGAACTATATGAAAGTTGCTTACATGCCACCCCTGCAGGACATCGGACCTGAACCTCAGCAAGTCCAGTTTATTTTTTCTGTCAGCAATCAGCATGGAGGCACTTTGTATGGGATCTGCTTCAATATTACAATTCTTCCTGTGGATAATCAAGCCCCAGAGGTAGGGTGCTGATGAAAGTGAGAAAAAAGGACTTGTAAATTGCTTTGGGTAGAAACAGAAATGCAGAGAAATATTTTGATTTTACTGAGATAAAAAAATAATTTTCCATGGAATCAGGGTTTCAGTGACTTGTACACAGCTTGCATTGGGATTGAAGTGGAAAGTGAAGTCTGGTGAGTGTGCACTGTGATTTTTTGTGCTAAGTAAGCTGAGAATTACCTTTGGCATCTATGTATCTGTTAAAAAACATGTATATCACATCTTGGGTAGCAAAACTGCATCCCTACATTTTGTGTTGCTTATTACCTATGGAGGTCAGAAGCCTCCATGAATGGGATGAGAGCTGGGATGCACATATTATAGCTCATTGTTGGTAATTTCCTTAGGTTTTTCTAACCTAAGAAGAAAAGAATATATCCTTTGGAATTTTGTTTTTTAAGGTGTCACACAACCTCATAGCAGAGCAAATGGGGAAAACCCTGTTTGGTGTGTATTTGGAGGTGCAGCAGCAAAGAGAGCTCAGCATTTCTCCTCCCTGCAGGTTCTTACAACCCATTTGAGAGTGGAAGAGGGTGGCATGACCCCTGTTACAGAGGGACACATTCTCATCTCTGACGCAGACACGAAACGAGAGCATCTCTTCCTGCTCCTGCAGAGGCAGCCACAGCATGGGGTGGTGGAGCTGGATGGCATTCCCATGAATGGAGGCGACAGGCTTTCCTGTGAGGACCTGCGTACCCCGGCAGCCAGGTTAGAAGAGGTTAGGGTGTCTTTTGTGGTGGCAGAGGCTCTCAGTTGAATGAGCTTGAAGTGGTGCAGGGTGCAGAGGCTAGCAATGTTCACCATAGCTCTGGCAGAGCTGCTCCAGGACAAGACTGCTGGCTGAGTCTCAGGATTGCAATGTCACCATGAAATGAGCTGTGGTGTGGCCAGGAAATGGGAGTCAGCAGCCATGCCTGCTGTAGATAGGTTTCTCTATAAAGTGCTGCCCCATGCTGGTGAGGAGACAAGTTCTGTGTGCAATGGTGCAGTTCCTGTGAAGAAGGCACTGGTCACCAGCTTTTTCTTTAAAGGAAGTTGTGCTTTTATTAAGCTTGGTTAGTTTACAAATTAACTTTTGTTAACACTGGTTCATGTAGGGATGAAAATTTTGCTCCTTTATTTGTGGCAAGAACAAGACACGACACATGCAGGCAGAGTTAGAGCTCCTTGGTTCTATTTCCATCTGTTAGAAAGTGGGCACTTACCACAGCCATGACATACATGTTTGGTAAACACCTCACAGGCAGCCACAACATAGATGACAAAGCCTCAGGGAAACCTTTTTTCCCGACTGATGAATGGTTTACCTTGGGGGTTTTCTTCCTGTAGGAGACCCTAAAAGCCCTTTGGAGAAACTCTGATCCAGAATCAGCAGTATTAGCTGGACACCCCTACACAGGGAACAGGTTTCTGTACTGGGAGGGATACACATGGGCATGATCAGAAAGCATGTATTCTTTTTATCTGTGAAAAATTTGTGTAGCTCTATAATCTTTTTTTCGCAGATATCGTCATGATGGCTCTGAGACTCTCACTGATGATGTTTTCTTTGCAGCCACAGATGGCATCCATTTCGTAGAGTTCATCCTGCAGGTCAAGGTCAGTGTGTTGCACGTTTCTGAGAGTAATTGTCTGTGTAGAGGCAAAAGGTTCAAAGCTTGCATTACCTTGGAAACTGGAAGATAATGGATGTGTTAGGCTTCCATTTCAACCCCAGGTTTCAGGTTCATTGGCAAATTTGAGAGGAGCTTTGACTTGCACTTTGCACTTAAACTATAATTATCTAGTTTGGTTTACTTATGTATTTATTTTTAATTTGGCTGGTTTCTTTTTTGCTCATAGAGAAAGTTCAATGTTCTCTGACACCGGCGCCATGCTGTTAGTTTGAGCTGCAAAGCAGTGTATTGAAACAACTGGCTTCCACTGAAATGAACAATAAGAAAATCTTAAATTATTTTTCTAATTAGGTGTTGCCTGTGAATGATGAGCTACCTGTTATGCAAACAGGCCTTGTTCCTGTGCTCCACTGCCTGGAGGGTGAAGAAGTGGTCCTCTCCTCAGAGTATATTTATGCCACAGATGCAGATAGTGATGACATGGAACTGATGTTCATGCTGGCCCGCCAGCCCTACCATGGGGTAGTGAGGAAAGCTGGCATTGTTGTGGATCGCTTCTCCCAAGCTGATGTCATCGCTGGTTTGGTCACATACAAGCACACCAGTAAGTGAGCTAAGGACAGAATTAGACTGGAAGGCAGTCAGACAAGTATTAGTAAAGAATCTTAACCTGAATCCATGCCTTTGCAGGAGTCCAGTAGTCACTTCTGAGAAAGCATGTGTCATGACTAGAGAAATAAATAAACTGGCTTTAAAATAAGGGCTGATGATAGACAACTACCAAATGTACCAAAACTACCAATAAGTTCTCTAAATCCTGCTTGAACTGAAAGTTGTATTTGAACAAGTACGTGAAAGCATCAGAATCCTGGAGGAACTCTTTCACTGCTGCTGACAAAATATCTTGGGCTTTTTTGACAAAATTATTATTAAGTTAGGTGCTAGTTAGAGTATTTTTATTTGTTTCATGACAGTAAAAAAACCCTTTAGTTTGCTTGCTTCTGCAATCTAGAAGGATATCTACTTTTGGACAGTTCACGGTCTTTCCATATCACAAGATAAAGGAAGTTCTGATTTTCTTCATGAAAAAGACAATGTTAAAAAGATGTTATTTTGTGGTT
Organism: Falcunculus frontatus; assembly: GCA_013398115.1. Taxonomy (NCBI): domain Eukaryota; kingdom Metazoa; phylum Chordata; class Aves; order Passeriformes; genus Falcunculus; species Falcunculus frontatus. Next base: position 38,133 of record VZRV01003812.1, read on the forward strand.
TTATTGTTAGTACCTTTTTTTTTTTTTTTAAATTACTGGCAGAAATCAAGGGCTGGTTAACCCCCTTTCTAACTTAATTTTATCCTTTCATCAGGATTAAAGGGGTTCTCTTTCTACATCTCTGAATGACAGCTTAAGTCTTTTTTTTCCCTCCAAAGGTTCTGGTTTTCTGTTTAATTATTCTGTAATTTTGTGTTAGCATGGAGAATAGGTGTGATATTTTCAAGCTTGGCACTGTCTAAAATGAACAGCTGGTATTTGAAAAGGAAGTACTTAATTGTGGCCACCAACAACAAACTTTTCTTCTGCATCCTAAAGATATCACAAACTGTATTTCAATGAGAATATTTTGCAGGGGCAATGAAGTTTTACCTTCAAGCGTGTAGTGTTTCTGTTTTTCATTCCCAAATTTCTACACATTAATTGTGCTGCCAGTAGGTATCACAAGAGAGTCTGGGAGTCACTGCCTTTCCTTTGCAGGCTGCCTATTAATAATATCTTGCAGCAGTGCAAGACACAGGCTGCCAGAAGTGCTGGCAGCTGGAATACTCTGAGCCGCAGATGTTTCTTGCAAGAGGTGGCAGTTCCCAGTCCTGTATCAGCACCCATTTTAAATGTCATTGCATATAGGCATAATATACAGTAGAGTAATAAAGTACAGCAGTAAAGTGCAGCCCTTGTTATAGTCCATTTTGTAAGGATAAGAAGCATATAGGAATACATGCATTACTAACTACACAGAAAAGTTTTCTTGTGGAAAAGCAAGGATATTATCATCTGTCATAGAGGAACATGTATATAAAAGAAAGATTTTCCTACATTCCTTGAGAAGGAGTGCAGAGAAGCACTTTTTTTACACAATCTACATTTTGTACATACCTTAGTGCACAAAGAACAGAATCTTGAGGAATATTAGCCATTTTATTACAATGTAATGTAATATCATAACATCGCAATTGTAACATTATAACTATTATAACAATACTAACATGTTTTTCTACACCCTCTTATTATAGCATAGAAGTGAGATGGTTAAAATTAATTATACAGCAAACCAAATTTCTAACCAATCAGCACCCCCAGCAGCCAGAATTAAGAATCCCAGTAATTTTGCTGCTGCTTTCTTTTTCTTCAGACTTGATACTGAAGGCTGTCCTTGCAGGATAAAAACTAGTCTTCATGAAGTTTCTGTAAAACATTTCTTCTGAACTGCAATATTTTTTTCGCAGGTGGGGAGATCGGCCTGACTCCTTCCTCTGAGATCTTAACCTTAGTTGTCTCTGATGGTGAGGCTGGCCTAGATGTGAAAGACTGCTGTTATGATGGACCTCCTCCTCCAGTTTCACATCTGGATCCATTTCCTCTCTATGACCTTAACATCACTGTACTTCCAGTGGACAACCAGCCTCCATCAATCACAACTGGTGAAAGCTTCCTCTCTCTATAGAAGTGCAACGTGGGCTACACAGTACTGTAATGGCTAAAGACCCAGGGTGGTTTTTTTGTTGTTTGATTTTTAGCATTAGAAATAGTTAGTTAAGATCAGCATAGAAAACTTTTGGATCAGAATTTCCATCAATTTTATTTTCTTTTTCTAGTACAGTGCAAACACCCAATCCATCCGCCGGTGCAAGTATGAGCTTGTTGCTCTTCAGCTGCATGTTTAAAGCATATTTAAAGCTCAGATCTGCTCCCCACCATCTCTACATGCCCATTGCTGCACATGTTAGCTATGTCTAGGTAAAAGTGATGAATATCTTGTCCCTGAACTGAATTTATGGCCCAACAGATATCAGGTTTATACAGCATAAAAGCATAAAGATAAATATAGATATTTACTTACCTTTGTGTGTAGAGTATAAACCAGAAATTTGGGCCTTACATGAAGGGAGAGAATCATTGCTACCTATATTACCTGTATTTAATTTTTATATCAAATAAAGACAAAGGCTATACATTAATAGATGTGAAGCCACTTTTTCACAGGTACTCCTCAGAATCTAAAAAGCTCAGTTAAAATGGAAATAGAGTTGCTAATGTACATCTAGTCCAAATACAGCCCATTGTGTGAAATTTCCATTGATTTCCTGGGCTTTTGATGTGGTCTGTGGTATACATATTAAAAGTATGTTTTCCATATGCCTGTGTCTTTCAATGTCATTTGTTTTTAAGTATCAGGTATATGTTCTGTATCTCAGAGAATATTTAAGCATATGCATGAGCAGTTTTGTAATTTGCAGGCACTCACCCAAGTAATGTTCTGGAAATGAAGCATTGTCCCAGCAGGGAAATTAAACAGTGATGCATGAAAAATTGTTCATTATGAGCAGTTCTTAACAGCTCTCATGTAATTAATGCTCTGACAAACAGAGGTAACAACTGTTTTTGGACAGTATATAAACCTTACCTAATAAATTACCAGTAAAATAATTTCATGATCCCCTTCTTTTCTTCTTCTATGATGGCAAAAGCAGAGATGTTGGTGAAAGCAGAGAAGAAAACATTAAAACACAACCCCTCAGTAATTCCGGATTTTTTGTATTTTCCCCCTTAGTTATTATTTCCATTCTTATTAACAAGAAAATCAGTAAAATGAGCTTATGAACAATAATGCTTAATGTATTTTTTGTGCTCAGGTGCAGGCTTTGTGGTGGACGAGGGCTCCTCAGCAGCTCTTACTACCGACCATTTGTTTGCTGCTGATGCTGACACCTCCGTAGATGACTTAGAGTTTGTGCTGGTTTCTCCTCCCCAGTTTGGTTACATTGAAAATATACTGCCTTCTCCTGGGTTCGAGAAGAGCAACATCGGAATAAGCATAGGTAAGTCTTAACAACCGATGATAATCAAAAAGATGAAATACAGGGCTCTTGTGGAAGGCTCTGCAGTGGGCTCTGGTGGTGCAGATGCAGGTGTGGGCATTAATATGGGCTTATTGAGGAACACAGGTGCTGGCAAATGAAGAGCAGTAGGAGTTTGCGGGAAGAGTTCAAAGGGAGACTGAAACCCTGCAAATGAGAAGAACTGGCACTTGAAGCAAACAAGGCAATCCTTATTTTATGCATTCCAACTGTGATCTATTAGAAGTCATGATATGAGACATTAATCTGCTCTCCCTGCCTTCCTCTTCAGTCGCCCATGAAAGGCTCCAGCATCCCTTCACCTACACATCTGTCAATTAAATGCAGTAGCCTGGGCTCCACATTATTTTCCAAGGCAAAGTTACAGAGGTGATAGAGATGGTGTTTGACTTAGACGGTGACTTCCCTTGTCCACTTTCAAACTATGTAAGGCTGTTTCACCCTCAGAACAGACTGTGACATGCTTTGCAATACTACCAGCTTTTACCAGCATCTCCAGCTGGAAACCTGCAATCACTGGGTCTTTAAGTTCTCATTTTCATGGTCTGTCAGTCAAATAACAGTGTAATTAGAATCATATAATCAGAGAATCATTTATCTTGGAAAAAACCATCAAGTCTAGCCATTAACCTAGCACTACCAAGGAATCTTGGACCTCAGATATTTTCCTACCTGTTATTTGAGTTAGTTTTATGCAGGATCAGTTTTGCAGACTGAACTGAAAAGTGTGAAGCTTCAGAATCCCATCAGAAGCAGAAGGATGCATTTATTTTCAGGGGAAGGGCTTGTGTCCTGCAGTAACATGTGCAGTGTAACTATTACAGTCAAAAAATGACAGAGAACTTAAAAATTTCAAGTTATTTATTCTTTGAAAAAAGACATAGTTTCAATTTTTTTTAATAACAGGTAAGACTAGAAGGCATGAAAATACTGTGCTAACTCATTTTCTCCTTAAAATCTGTAGGTTCATTTCAGCTGAAGCACCTGAAAGCCATGAATATAAACTATGTTCAAGCCAGGCACATGCAAATGGAGCCAACAGCAGACAAGTTTGTACTTTATGTCACTGATGGGCTGCATCGCTCAGCAGAGACTCCATTTTTTGTGCTAATCAGCCCAACCAATGATGAAGTTCCAGAATTCATAGCCGGGAATATCACTGTAAGGAAATAAGCAAAATGCTTGTCATAGAACTACTTTAACCAGAAACCACTCTCTGATATAAATAAGAACATTGTCCTGATACCTGCTCCTCTGCATATTTCCCTTATTTTGTGTAGTTCAGCCTACTTCAGGAAGCAGCTCAGTGAAACCCCATGTAAAACTCTAAGACAGAGCTTCAGTGGGATAGGAGCAATGCATAGCTCTTGGAAATTTGCAGTCAAGTAAAAAGAAAGGCTCAAATCTTTAAACAAATAAGTCATCTAGAAAGCAGAGAGATCTTTAGTCTTCTTCTGCATTCTCAAGAGCTTTCACAGTTTTTTAATATAGTATTTTTTATATTTCTGGCATGGCTTTTCCCCTCTCTGCAGACTGTTTTTAACATAAATAACTCTATGAACACAGAGAGAGTAAACTTAATGTAAAGTAAAAAGCACATGTATAAATTTATATGCATCCATATTTTCAGATACCTTTATGTATTTAAAGGCTTTCTCCTTTGTGCATTTTTGAGCACTAGATTTGGCGTTGTCTTACTTAACGTATTTTCTATTAATTTGGGCAAGTATAAACTCCTTGTCTCACCTTCTCTCTTCATCACCGTAACAATTTACTTTCCCTATGTCTCCAACTAGTTGAAATCAGTAGCTGGTAAAGAAGCTATTGGGAAAAGGGTGGAGGAATCAAGAGATACACTTGTACACAAAAATACCCTACTCATGAAACCACGCTAGAATTCTATTCTTTCTTTTTATGTAAAAGAATTGGATGTTTTTCTTTCGTGTTCAGGTTCAAGAAGGGGAGATGAAAGAGCTGGATCTGTCTGTTATCAATGCGGTTGATCTGGATGTTCCTCCAGACCCTCTGGTATTTGGGGTTGTGCAGAGGCCCTTGTATGGCTTCCTTATTAATGGTGTTCACAGCAGTGATATTCTACACTATAAAGACTTAATTAACCGCAATCACCACAGCCATGGGTTGCTTGTTCATGACTTTTCCATGGAGCTACTGAAGAACGGTAGGTGCAGCACTCTTCTGACATTGGTCCTTCATTCCTTTAATGAGGCAAGTGGCACACTAAAGAAATCTTCATCATTTATTTATTCACTTGCCTTATGTTTATTTTCAAGACAATATTTAGGAATGGAAGTTGTCCTACTTAATGCTATTCTTGTCTACTGATTTTAGAAACTATCAATCAAAGCATCCTGAGAGACCTCTGTATCAAAAAGGGTAGTAATATGAGTAGGAAAATCATCTGCCCTGAAAAAAATAAAGGGAACAATGTAACATAATGTAACATCATCAAGCAGATTTGTAAATGTTTTACAGCACCTAGAATAGAGAGACAAGACTGATTTAAAAACACATTAACTGATCATGGTGTTAAGTATTTCTTCAAATGATCACAGAATCATAGAACATTTTGGGTTGCAAGGGACCTTTAGGTGTCAACTAGTCCACCTCCCCTGCCATGGGCAGGGACAATTTTCACTGGACCAAGTTGCCCAAAGCCCCATTCAACCTGACCTTGAACACTTTCCAGGGTTCCACAACTGCTCTGGACAAATTGTTCCAGTGTCTCACCACCCTTACTGTAAAACCTTTTTTTTCCTTATGTCCAGCTAAACCTACTCCTGCCCCTTATGATACTACAGGCATTGGTAAAAAGTCTCTCTATCTTTACTACAAACCTCCTTTAGACATTGAAAGGCTGCAATACACCTTCACATGTCTAGCAATAAAGGTACAAATTGGGACTCTACAGCTTAGCATGATCAGTCAGCCTGCTTTAAAGCAGCAAATCTATTTCAAGTACGTGTAATGAAAAAATGTATTTAACAGTGCCAAGAATATGGTGGATTCTTCCTGACTGTAGCTATTTAGTGAGACATGGAATCTCTCAGTATAAAGAGGAACTTGAATTCAATACTGTCAGGCAAATTTCAGTTCAGCCCTCAAAACCTGAGGCAAGACTTTTTATCTCTCTGCCTGTCTAATATTAACCTCCAGAAATATCAGGTGTCCACCCCAAGTTCTTCTGCCTTCCCGAGTCTTGATTTCGACTCTCTTTCTTGGCTTTTTCCTTTTGTTATCCACAATGGTAAGCAAGCCACCTTCAGCCCAGAACTTCTAATTGTCCATGGTCATAGATACAAGGCCAGCTGCCCTTCCAAAGGCTTCTCCAAAGTTCCCTGAGGATTATTTAAAGCACGGAAAAGTATTGCCTGGCAGTCTCACCCTCTCTATGGTCTCCATCAAAGTGGAGATGAGGCGAGGAGAAGAAATGTACCTTTTTCAGATTGACAGAGACCCCTTTTTTGGACTTAGGTAAGGCTGATGACCTTATGACAATAGTATGTTAGATCAACAAACAGGAGTGGCTCACCAAACTCATCTTCTGATAGCTAAGGCAAATTTACTATGTTTACCCTGTCATATGGTGGGGGGAGATGGAAGAAGGGTGATTGAAGCAGAGTGAAATGATGTGAGGGATTTTGCAGGAGTCAGATGAAGTTGTTCTTTCCATTTCTCTCTCCCATTCTCGCCCTCCCTCTCTTTCTCTCTTATTTTTCTCCCCCTTCCTGCCTCACATAGGAATGAAGCTGATGTACATGCATGACAACTCTGAAAACCTCACTGACAGCTTTAAAATTCAGCTATCAGATGGAAAACATAAAGTCCTCAGAACCATTTCAGTAAAGGTCATTCCAGTTAATGATGAGAAACCAGTGCTGAGCAAGTAAGTCACATGTTCCTGTTTCTGACGGTGAGATGTTTAGACAAAACGATGGAAAAGTGAACAAAACATTGAATCATAGAATTATACAATCGTTAAGGTCGGAAAAGGCCTTTAAGATCATCAAATCCAACCATCAACCTAGCACCCCACGATGTTCACCATAAAACCATGCCCTTGGTGTCTGATGCAGAGGAAGCCATAACTAGCAAGAGACTAATGTCAGTAAAGATGTTTCTATGTAGGTCTCTATCAGCCTATTTAACAAAAAATTTTTAGTGAAGGAAGAGCATGCTTAGTGATACTCTATATTAAATGAACAGAGTAGAAATAAAAGTGTGTGGGGAAAACATGCTTGTTGTGTTTTTCCCAAGCTGCTTCAAGGTATTTGCCAGGTGTCGCACCTCTGCTGAACACTGACCACCATGGTACTGTTTTGCCGTTCCCTGAGACAAATACCTGCCTAAAACACCTCTCTGAAAGCAGCTCTGGATTTTGGCATGAGAGAATCTACAAGCTTGAAACAGGGGAAGAACTTTCAGATTATAATTATCTTCTTTTATATTCTAAAACTCTTTTTCTCAGCCGTTATTCAACTTCTGAAAAGGTACACACTAACTTCCCTTACTCTTCAAAGCTAGGAGTCGTAAATGAATTAGACATGATCAGAAATAGCCTGGCAGAGCATTTATAGATAGGCAGCTGGCTGCAAGAGAGCCAAACCTCCTCAACATTTTAAAAAGGAGCTCATCCCTTGGGATCTCCAACTGATGACTTGTCACAGAGCATCAGGACCTCCATACTTGTGACTGTTTTCCAGCCCTAGACAGGCAGATGGGAAGTTACGAGCTCAAAGGCTTTGAGAGTATAGCTCTGAACTTCTGAAGTTTGCATTTTAGACTCACAACCTGTTGAGCAGACTGCCACTAAAAAGGGAATTTCTGATCTCTCAGGGTATTTGGCCTACTTTCAGGTCAGACTCACATTTCCCATTGCAAAGAATTTTTAATGTTTTTTTAACCAGGTAGAGATTCCTGCAATAACAAATGTTAGTTTCTTTGTTAAAAGATTCTCAATGACTACATAATGCTAATATGAGGGAATGTCAATTTTTACTTAGAATAAAGAGTATTATTTATGTATGCATATATCATGTACTTATAATTACTAATAATTGCCTATTTGTTCCTCACATGCTGTAGCTTGATCTGTCATTTTCCACCCTCTCTCTCTGAAAGAAGATGATGAAGTGCAAGAAGTCAAGTGTTTTTGGCTTTGCCCAGCTAGATCCAGAAACTGTTGCTGCCTTGTCTGGCAGTGCTGTGTCTCACCATTTGCCATTCCTGTGGTCAACAGTAGCATAGAGTGAGACATCTACTCCCAAAATAGCTATTTCTTAATAAGAAGTTACTGCCTCTTGCCTGTTACTCCTCCAATGAGATGAGGCATGATGCCAGTATTTAAGCAGTAGTGCTTTAAGAAAACATTCAGTTTGGCACTGAGGTGATGTAGCTGCCACATTCAGTCTCTCAATTTTCGCTGCAGGCTACAAACTTCCATATGCCAGTGCAGTGTTTTACAGGTGAATATTGGACAATACCTGTAAGCTTTTCTTTACCTTTTGATCTGGGCACACTTTCCACCTCAGGGATTTTCAGCTCTCATCTCCATTAGTTACGGTCAACAGACTGAAGAACCTGTGATGGGATGTTTTTGGCTGGCAAACAGTGCCTCTTATTCACAGTGATTGCCAAAACCTCAATCTGTCACCTCTTGGATTGCATCCTGTAGCAGAGAGTGCCCTTGGGGAATGTAAGGCCTTCACACATTCCCCTTGAGAGCTTCTTCCTAAAATGAGATGTGGGTGCTAGAAAGACCACAGAGAGGAAGCCAGTTAGATTTTGTTTTGTCTCTAACAGATAAAGGTGAGCCTCGAAGACTAGTAATTTGAAAGACAGTCTTTTCCTAAAAGAGCAATCACTTCATTAGAGCCAGTGTTGCTGTGCTCTGTAGCAGCAGTAATAATGCAGTCTATTTGTTTACATTGTCTTCTTCCCATAAATTGTATGAAGGTAAGCAGATTAGGGTCCAGTGGAATAAGAGAGATGTGTTAAACCACAGTTTGTTTTAGGTATCTTTGTTGTTTCTCACCATTGTAAGGGGAAGCTTCTCTGTACTGTTTGTTTTGTTTCTTTCTTTTGAACTGAAATAGGCACCCTCCTATACTTTCTGCAGCTGTCATTTCTGTCAGTATTTGGTTAATCCTTATTTCTGGCAGAGAAATCACATGTTGAAAAGGTTCCTTTTATTGCATCAATACATGACTTTTAATTTTTTCAGGAAGAGCGATATAGAGGTGAACATAGGTGAAACTCAAATAATTTCTAGTGCTGTTCTGTCAGCAGAAGATAAAGATACCCCCAGGGAGAGAATTTACTACTTATTTGAAAGACTTCCAGAAAATGGTCAGCTTCAGCTCAAGGTTAGTCTTTGTACTTCAACAAAAAGCAGGCATGCAAAGAACTCTCTCTTTTTAGGGCAAAATGAAGTTCATCTTCCTTTTCTCCCAAATGTCTGTCATATTTTGAAGTAGACAGCTTGGCCAGTTTGATTGTTGAAGGAGTGTTTGAATCAAACAGCGATGCTGTCCCAGAGGTTTGGTGCTAAAACCCAGATCCTGAACAGGAGAAGATGGAAAGTAAAACACATGGCAGATCATCTGAGGTGAAAGTTGAGAGAGATGCTGGGATAATCGTCCCACAAAGGGGGAAAATCAAGCATCAAAGCTGGGAGGGAACACGGAGCAAGTCCTTGATTGAAAAAAAAAGCCCCTTCAGTTACTTCAGGGTTCAAAAAACATGAAAGGAGTTGCATGTGAAAGAGCAAGCAATACCTAATCAATTAGAAGAAAAGCATGTGGGGAAGGAAGGGAAAAGGAAGATGATGGACATATCAAGAGGAATAACAAAAAATAAGATTAGAAATGGAAGGAGACATGATAATCTGTTGACCTAAAATAAGACAAAGGAACAAAGATAGAAAAAAATGCCTCTTTTAAATTGTGTTTATTTCTATTACATAATAGAAATAAAATGCCGTTTCTAAAATTTGTGAGCTTGGTAAGTATTTTGACGTTGGATCTCAAGATCACTCTGTGGATCACACGAGACAGGTGAATTAAATCTGAGGCAAGAGAAAGCTGCTGACTGGAGTCTGTCAGTTTAAACATATAGTGTACACAAGTATATCTTAGCACTCTTGATAACCTTTGCTCCAAATCTAGTGATGCTGTTACTGCAGCTCAATGTCAACTACATGGATCAGTCCAACTTAGGGTACTAGAAAAAGCAAGGGTACAGAAAAGCAAGAAATTTTACAGGTTTTTTTTTTTTTTTTCAGCTGAGGATCTCTGGAGCTCTAAATTTCTGTGCTTCCCTTAAATAATTTCTCATACAATTTAGCTATGATTTTGGATAGAACCAGGAAAAGATTTGTGAAATTAAGAAATAGAAAACATAAGTTGGGTCAGGAACTATTTAATTTTCATCTTGGTTTCTGAATGAGAAGTGTGCAGAAACTTATTTCCTAGAGTAAAAGTAGCTAAACTCCATATTACTCTATTTTATTAATGATCATTGTGTCTTCTCCAGCCTTATACCTGCTGGAAAAAAACTCCATTTATTTGCTGCCCTTCAAAACATACTATGAGGAAAGAGTGTATAGAAAGGAAGTCAGGTAGCTGCCACTAGCAGTCTATATAACTAAAAAGAAACATAATTAGCTGGGGAGGATGTGTGGGTGATTATCAGTTAATGAAGGATGCTTCTATTCTTTCTAGGTAGGACAAGACTGGGTGACTCTCCGAACTGGAATGAAGTGCACTCAGGAAGAGCTGGATATGAACCTTGTGAGATATGTGCATACAGGAACTGTGGGGTCCAAGAAACAAGACAGCTTCACATTTTTCCTCTGGGATGGGTACAACAGATCCCCAGCTGTGGACTTCTACATAAGTATCAAGGACTTGGAAAAGGGTAAAGATCCACTAAATTTGATGTTTTACAGTGCCTGTTTCTGAAACAAAGATATTTGAATACATGTCATTATCCTTTCTTCAGCACTATATAGGCCCTGGCAAGTCTCCCTGCAGATCCTGTAAGTTTAACTGCTTGGATTTCACTGTTGGCCAGGTCCTGGATTTGAAAGGGCTCTGTTGAATGCAATGTGTTGCACCTTTCCTCCCAGGACTCCCAGCTGCTTTCAAATAGAGCTGAAAATATCTTTCTGAAACTAGCTTTATGTCTGAGTAAATCAGCACAGAAAAATGGCAAATATGTAAAAAGGTAGGAAAAAGACTGTTCAGAAACAGCTCTGTCTCCCAGATTATTCTACAGTCTTGTGGTCTTTATTTTCTTATTGCATCTTTGTTAGAAACCTAATGGTTAACCTGACACTGCTAAGATTGGAAGAAGCATCAAAAGAGGCTGTGGTCTCTTCATCCTTGGCCCCAGCAGGACAAAAGTTTTCAGGCTCCAATAGGATAAAGCCCCAAGCAATGTGGCTATGGCTGATCTCATGGCTGACCCTGCTTCAAGAGTAAGGTCAGACTAAAGATGTCCTGAAGTCTCTTCCATGTTGAATTTCTCTATAATCTTACAGTCGTATAGTTTTTCTGCTGGTGATGGCTTTCCTGTGACTAAACAATGCAGAAGAGAACATCCAGTTCAATATGACTATTTTAGTGTTGTTTTGTTTATTCTGCAGGAGACATTGCTGTTTTTACGAAACTCCTTAGAGTGCCAAAAGGAGATCGCAGCTACATCACAACCGATATCCTCCTTGCAGTGGACGGTACTGACAAGCCAGAGGAGCTCCTTTATGTGATAACCTCCCCACCCCAGTACGGGCAAATAGAGTACATCAGCTATCCTGGCATCCCCATTACAAGCTTCAGTCAAATGGATGTAGCACGACAAATCGTCTGCTACGTTCACAAAGCCAAGGCAGTTGTTCATGAAGATACATTCAGGTAAGGTGTAGTACCCCAACCCCAAACTCTTCTCCTTGAATTTTTGGGGTATTTAAAAAACCTGCACTACATGACACAAAACACCCAAAAAACCCCAAGAGAAATTATTAAAAAAAGCTGGAGGCTCTGTGTGAATTCCCAGTATTTATGTAGCAACCAAGTTTCTACTGTAATAAATATAGTTGGGAATGCTTTGGTAATAAATGTATTTTCTCACTGATGCTGAAAACATAGCCAGAGACACATTTACTTAATGATACTATCTTCAACACTATTATGGCACCCAGGCATACAAAGCTGTTAAGATTTAAGTGAGAGAGAAGGACTAAGAACATACTTGGTGGAATTTTCCTTTGATTTCTTGCCACAGTTGGATGTGGTAAGACTGATAAATTCAGGTATTAAATAACAGTTTTCTTATCTGTTATAATTTATCATATTAATTTGATTATGGTTTTTTTGAATCCCCAAGTATTCTGGAATGTAATGAAAACCAGTCCACTTAATCTATTTTGACACTACCATAGCTCAGAAATTCATGTAGACACTTGAATTTTTGGGATAAATCCATAGGTTTAGCTACAGGCCCAGTTCAGCAGCCTAATGATAATTATTTTCACCTGTTTCTGAAATTCTGCTCTTAGAACAGTTTATACTGGTTGAATTCCTAAAGTGAGTGTTTCCTTATTTTGTTCTTATATGAAGCTCCCTTGGTTATAAAATAGAATGATGTAATGAATTACTATCAGATAAAGAGCAGATGTATTGCTCAAAGTCTTGTGGACAGTTTTGTAAAAAAGATCAAAATCAGAGAAAAGAAAAAGCTCCAAAATAAAGAAAATGTTTCTAAAGCAAGAACGTTTACTTTTTGCTGATATTGGCAATTTTCTCTGAGAAGAGCTTTTGACAGAAGATGGACTTACTGCAAAATTCAAAATTAAGAGCTTATTGTTTTTCACTTGTGACTAAGAGAAATTAAGGATTTAACTCCTAAGAGCTGCGATTCAGAAAAGACCCCTTTCTACACTCTCCTAGAATAGATTCCTGATCTGAATGCTTTCTCCATGAGGCACGATGAAGTTCAAGAACATGTGGCATCATCCAGTTTGAGAGATTTTTTGCAGGCAATTCAAGCAAATGGGGCATAGAGATATCAAATAAATCTCCCTGTGATACTGGTTCAGATAGCATTGTTCAGAGTTAACCCAAAAGTAATTCTGAGACTTTGCTCAGATGAAACATTTTTAACTATCCCTTCCACTACATTCAGTGTGGTGGAAATTCTAGTTAGAAGATTCCTCTGATTCACTTGTACTCACTACAGAAAAAGTGAACAAACACTCCGTGCTTTCACGTTTCTTAATTGTGAAACACTTTCACCAAAACTAGAATTAGATTATACAAGTAAGGTTGCAGTCATGCCAGCCCTAGTTTGGGCAGGCACTGTACTACTGCCCTAGTTTGGGCAGTAGTACAGTGTGTCGTGTCAGTATGACTTCCATATCACACTAACAAAAGCAGATCAAACAATTCTAGGGAAACTGCAAACGTGGGTAAACCCAATGTTTTCTGTTTAGGCCAATGGCTAAGAACCAAGCTAGAAAGTCAGCCTTATAAAAGTAAGGTTATGATGCTCTAATAAATATTGATATTTGAGAACTATTTCAATCACAATAATTATGTTCCTTGATGTTATCATTTGGAAAATAATTTGGTTTTGTGTAGACATATAAATATTCTGGCAGAATAGTATTATTATTTAAACAAGGAATTAATTGTATGGGTAATTATGGGAGGAGGAGGAATTAACGGACCAGATTTTTACTTCCCACTAAAGCACTTCCTTCAGACATAAATTTACCTGTATTGTTTGGTGTTGTTGGCCTGGAAGAAAGATTTGGCAGTGCTTGTTTGGCCAGACGACTTCAAGTGATTAGCAACCTGACATCAGATGCTGGCAGCAGGATGCTAAAAGAACATGCTAATGTCCTCCATTTTGACATGCTGGCTCGATTTTGTAATGAGTTGGCACTATTTATGATTCCATTTTTATCTTTTAAATGCCATGACAGATGGTAGGTCCTATTGCCAACTCCATTGCCATCAAACTGCAGAAAGCAGGAAATGTTGGTAGTTGTGAAATCCAGCCATGCAATATGTCCTCCAAACTTTGCCTGGGAATTGTACCCTAAATTTCTTCAGAGTGAGAATACTGGCTGCTCTCTATTCTTGAGGAAATTACAAAGCAGACATAAACCAGAAATAAACAACCAAAATCTCCCAAAGTGCAGAAGAAGGACATCTTGTACCATTTCATCACTTGTGAAACTGAGAAGTGAATGAAATTCATTGTAAATTTCAGTCTGATGTATACATGCAGGAGCTTTGTTCCCATCCAGTATTCTGGAGAAGGCTGGATGAATCTTCAGTTTCATGAACTGAATTATCTAAGTCTTTCACTTAAATACTGTTTGAGACATCATCCAAATGTTTTTACAGCAATCAAAAGAATGAGAGAAAATTCACTTCTGCTGCAATCCTTCAGGCATTTTGAGGGAAGGTTAAGGGATTGACTGAAGGTGCTTTACCCTTTTTCCTCCTAAGCATAGGATTTATTGGAGTTATTCTAGTTTTGTATTTGATTTCAGATACCTTACAAATAGCACAACCCTTTTACCATTGGCACAACAGCATTAGGTCAGTGCAGACAGATGTCTCTAGGTTCCCAGCTGGGAATACCATCCTCAGTAAACATATTTCTTACTGCTACATAGTCCTGGGTCTGCCTATGCTCATTCCCATCTGTTTCATGGCATAGTGCCAGTTTACAAGTGATCAAGCTCTAATCATCCAATGCTGGTGAAGGCAATAAGGAGTTTTAGATGGACAGTCTGTGTGACACAGTAAGCTGCTCCATGACCTATTGAAAGTCACTCACATTCGAGTCATGCAACAATACACTAGGTGTTGACCCTGTAATTTTTAAAATACTTCTTCAAAGTCTGCAGTTGAGAGACCAAGAGGAAACAGATAATATACTAGATGTCAGCCAGTCCCCATTTCACTTAAGTGTGTTACAAGAGTATTAGGTGGAAAGCAGCCAGCTAGGCTTGCCCTCATACTGTCTGAAACAACTGTCCCACTCTACTAGAGACAAATGTCTTTGCACAGCAGACTCTGCTCTGGTTCAGGCAGAACAAACGTGTGTGAAAACCACTTTACAAAATATTTTTGTGTAGGCTGTGTAGCATAATCACTGAAATTTATGTAGAAAGATAAGTAATTCATACATACTATAAGTTGATGGGACACGAAGGATCATGAGACATTTTCAGAACAATTTTTAGTTTCATATACCCCCAGAAGTTTTTGTTACAGGCATGAAAATATTCCATGTAATTATTTTCAGAAGAAAATACATAAATAATGATCTTGACAATGAAATCTAGGATGAATTTTAAAGGCTAAAAGATTTGTTTTCCCCTTATCTTTCGCCACTAAATCTGGTAATAGATTTCTGCAGACCATGCTGTCACTCGAATGGCAAAAGCCCATACCCAGCTGGTAGGCTTCTGTCATGGTTTAACTGCAGCTGGCAACTAACCACCAGGCAGCTGCTCACTCTCTCCCCACCTGGTAGGATTGAGGAAAGAACTGGAAAGGTAAAAGTGAGGAAACTCATGGGTTGAGATAGACACAGTCTAATAGGTAAAGCAAAAGCTGCACACACAAGCAAAGCAAAACAAGGAATTCATTCACTGCTTCCTGTGTTCAGCTATCCCCAAGAAAGCTGAGTTCCATCATGCACAATAGTGACTTCGGAAGACAAATGCCACCATTTCAGACATCTCCCCTTCCTCCTTCTTCTTCCCCCACCTCTATACATTGAGCATAACACCAGATGGTCTGGGATATCCTTTAGGTCAGCTGGGGTCAGCTGTCCTGGCTGTGCCCCCTCCCAGCTCCTTAGGCATTCCCAGCCCAACCACTGGCAGTGCATGGTAAGAGGCAGAAAAAGACTTGATGCTGTGTACGCACTGCTCAGCAGTAACACAACAAAAACATCCTTATGTTATCAATGCTATTTACAGCACAAATCAAAACCACAGCCCCATAAAAGTGACTATGAAGAATAACTATACCCCAGTCAACAACAGCAGATCTTCAAACAGACTTCCTCTACAGCCTTGAGCACCTTTCTCTTAGTTTTGAAAGGGAAACTATCTGTAGTGAATAATCAAATCTTTAGTGTATCTAAAGAAACATCACTACTCGAAAGACAACTACAAGAAACGATGTTGCTGTTGATAGAAATTCCCAGCACGGAAGAGAAACTGTGCAGGTATGACCCTTTGATAAATTCATGCTATGGATATCTACATTTTTAACATTACCCTATACAATTTGTACAGTTCTGCCCAATATCTCAGTATTTCAGTGAAAGTTTACTTGACTTTTGTAAAGAAACATAAATCGGTTCCCCTGAATATACAAAAATTTACAGATACAGTTAGTGACTAAACAAACCAATAAAGTGAGATAAGGATGAATCTTCTGAAGTTTGTTTTTTTCTGATAGTGTGAGGGCATTGGCTAGAAAAGATATGTAAGAATGAACAGAAAGAAACCCAAACCAAACCAGGCAGGTCATTCACTTCACATACCTCTTTCTGTAAGCTTTAGGTGCTACTGCCAGGTAATTAAGTGAAGATAAACTTTAAGGACATGTAAAATATGTATGCCAGAAGCTACAACAAGCCCCCCAGCCAGCCCATCATTTTAGATCCGCTCCACCTGTACCTCAGCTAGAAGACTAGATCAGCTGTTACGACTGTGGATCCTCAAGGCCTTTCCTCTAGCATCTGCTCAATCCCTGCAGGTGCATTGGAACTCTTGTCATATACCTGGCTGTCTGTTTTCATGTTTCTAAGTTTTACATCCACCCCACTCAGTGTCTGGATTTGTGCTCCACTCAGCTCTTCTACATTTGCAGTAGCAAATCAGGCAAGTCCTGTAGTAAAGGTCTGCATTATCATTTCATTTCAGTACATGGTGAATCAAGAACAGATGCTGAAGACTGCCTTGCCTCTCTTTGCCAGATTCATCATCAGCAATGGACTGAGGACTAAGCATGGGACATTCAAGATCTTCTTGGAGGCAGCTGACCAGGCTTTGCCCACACTATCTAGGAACATGGGGTTAAGATTAAGGGAAGGAGCTATGGCACTTCTTACCCCTGATGTCCTGCAGCTTTCAGACCCAGATACTGCGAAAGAAAACCTTACCTTCCTCTTGGCTCAGCTCCCCCAGTACGGTCATCTCTATTATCGTGGGGCTATGCTACTGCAGTACAATTTCACACAGCAAGATGTGGACAACAGGGATGTTGCATACAAGCACCGAGGTGGGAATTCCCAGACTGACAGATTTACATTTGTTGCCACAGACAGGACTAATCAAGGCTTCATCATGAATGGGAGGGTGCAGAGTGAGCCGGTGGCATTCACCATTCAGGCAAGTGTGACCACAGGGCTACTTAAGAGAGATAAACAGCATGATAAGGTCAAAAATGTAGCAGTTTTGATGACAGCTGGTACTTGCTGATCCTCTGATTTAACTGTGCAGCTAAAATGTTTGCTTTCTGTGTTCCATGAATAATTAACCTGGGAAATTAACTACTTGCCAAAATGCATAAATATAAGCAAGTAAATACTTATATACTTAATATTTACACACTAAAAATTTTACATAGGAATCTCAGCTATAAAGCTGACCCCAGCTATGGGAAGGACAGAACTTCCTCCTGCTCTGCTTTCCCACTTGGTGCCTGACCCTGTGATTTGCACACATGGGGGTGTGAGGATGACGGTTGATCTTCATGTCACAGGAATCTTGAATTACAGCCACTTTGGTCCCCCAGCTGGACATCCTGTCTTCTCTTTGAGAGTCTCTGTAAGATGCCTGCTCTGATTCTTCTTTCTTTACTAGAATCTTTCTGTTTACTTCCCATTTCCCCTGTTTTCAAGTCCTTCATACTTCGTCCCAGGCTCAGATATGTTTGCTGTGATTTTTTGTATGTATCTATGTGGCATGTTTCAGTACACAAAGTAGGCCTGGTTGCACTGCATGTCAAAATCTTGTGTTTCAAAACACTGATACTAATGAAGAGGCCGTTAATGTTTCCTGATGACAAAGTTTCAAGTTCTGTGATGAATGAGGAATACTATTTCAGTAGAGGGTGAGATATGGCAACAGCAACACCCACTGTGGAATACTAGAAAATTCATCAGAATTTGTGAAAGGTGGCATTGTTATTATAAAACGGAGGTGACAAACCTTTGCTGGAGTTATCTTTTGCTGTGAAAAAAATTACATCAAAAATGAGGGCTATGAGGAATGTGGGACATCAGGGCAGAGGTACATAGAATTTTTGTTACACTCCCCAGAGAGTACTGTACCCTGCTGCATATGGCAAGTGATGGGCAATCTGGGCCTGGAAACTTCTCATGTGAAATACAACTTAACAGGAACTCAGGTGTCTGCAGTAGACTGTGAGCCAAAGTGGCTATTGCCACCCTGATCTGGCTACTGTGCTTTTAGCAAAAGCAGGACAGAGAATATCCTGATGCTGTAAAATGAATGTCTAACTCTGATTTAGGTGGATCATTTGGACAAAACGGCACCAAAAATTATTCATCTCCATTGCTTTTCTGATGTGGAACTGCTGAAGAATGGCAATTATGGGATCTATATTACCGCCAGGTACCTGAGGGCATCTGACCCCAATACAGAAGATGACAAAATAAATTTTAAGATTTTGCGAGGTCCTCATTATGGCTACCTGGAAAATATAACAACAGGTGATTTGTTTTATAATCTCTTTATTTTGGAGCACACCAGACCAGGTTCCAAACTCTACCCTGCTAGTGTTTGCTTCATAGAGAGAATCAACATTTCTTAGCAAACTTTGGGCAAAGTTTGACTGTAGTAACAAAACTTTTACAATGAAACCTAAGTCTTATGTTTGTTATGAATCCTCAAAGAGTTTGAGATACTTTTTAATAGCTACTGCTGAGAAACATTTTTATTTGTATCAAGAAAAAAAAAGATTAATATTGAATTTGGCCTTTTGATAAACAGGTTACACATGAAGAAATTGGCAGGGGCTTATAATGAACAGATGTTGCTGTTTAGCTATAAACCCACATTTCTTTAAGTTCAGGTTCTCAATAAAAAGGAAAGTTGAAAACAGTCTATATGAGCTACATGGTTCTTATTAACAGGCTTTTGGTTCACCTGTATATAACTCATCTTTCCTAGGTGGATTCATTCAGGAAGGATTTAGCCAAAAAGATTTAAACAGCAAAATCATACTTTATGTCATCAACCAATCTCAAGAAGTGAATTCAGACAACTTGGAGTTTCAAGTGACAGATGCCAGTGGAAACTCTGCGGTGCCCCAAAGGTAGCTCTGCTCCCTGGTGATGTGTGCTGTGCTTCACTGTGCTCGCCACCCCTGGGATAAATGAGCTGGTACTGGGCTTGAAGCCATGCAGACATGGACATAGCTACAACTCAACCTGCTATTGTTTTTGCTAGAGTGGAGGTTTCTTCCCCTCAAGAAGGTGAAATACAAGGGGTTAGCTCCAGGTTTGACCAGGTCACAGTTCTGAAGGGCCTTCGGGGCCTCACTGGGAAATGATGGATTTAGCAGCAGTTGGGCATTTGGAGATCTGAGATGCTGGGTGGCGGAGGGATGGGACTACTGCTTCATGAACATGGTCCTGCAGCTGCAGGTCACTCTTGCCCTTAGCTGATGGCATTTTTCACAAGCTTGAGATTGCAATGGAGGGGATGCTCTCAAATACAAAGCTATGAGAGCCATACTTCTGCAAAAGAGCACTGAAAGAAGGTGGAGAGCACGCCGCGTCTTGGCCATCCACTGGATGTATTAGGCATACTATCCAAATTCCCTTGTGACATACGACAAGCCTCATGTAGAAAACTTAGAATATCATCTGAATTGTGCTTTGATGATAAGAGCCAGAAGTGTGAGTAGCTCTTCAGCAGAGGCAATGTTTCTCTTTATTTCTGAAAATAGGGCAAAATGTTCAACCAACTTATTTAATCAGAAATAATTGAGTAAAGAAATAACCGATAAGCTTTTCCCAGGCTAAACTGGCTACTCACAAACCAGGACTCATGGTGAAGAAGGAGGAGCAGAGAGCTGGCTCCAGGGTCAGAGCTCTTCCCTGTGCACTGGAGAGAGGACAGGGACGGAGCTGAGCTGAGCTGGAGGCAGTGTTTAGGCAGTTATGTGCTGTGCCAAAAGATGTCCCCATACACAAACACATCTGAGCATGGACAGCCTGAGCACTGCCCAGCTGCTCTGTGCCAGCTCACAGATGATATTAAAACCACCATTATGTGATGCTACTTCTCATGGGAAAGTGTGACTTCTTGTAAACGACTGGCAATGCATAGCATAGCTTTAGGAAAAGAGCAAAGAAATAGTACTTTTTTGCAGAAAATAGCTGTTACAGTGAAGTTATCCACTAGTACACCAAAGGGGAATTTTAGTGAAAAAATAATATTTTAATATTGGATTTAAAAGCTTGTGAGATTTTTTTTTTTCAGTTTAAACTATTTATCACCTAATGATCACTGGTTCAAAATACATGGTTTATTGTTGATGGCCCAGCTTTTATTTGAATGCTGATGGACTACATCTGGCACATCCATCTTCTTTAGCAAAAATAAAGCAAATCAGCTTCTAAATGGGTTTCCCACAAAATTAGCATCAGAGGATAAAGTAGGACAGAAGGAAACTTCCACTGGTGGTAGAGCTAGTCAGCTGCGAAAGGCCTAGAAGTTTGTTTTAGTAAAGTTCAAATTGTAAATAGTTCAGCTTATTTTCCTTCTTTGCACTTTCTTTCCTTCCTCTCTGACACTCACTAATTTTTATCACAGCTTCTAAAAAGGCAAGATATTTATTGACTACCTTGTGCAGCACGCTGTCTTCCGAGGTTCAGATGGGTTCTCCCCATCGCCCATAAACAGTTCTAAAATTCAGTGTATAAGACACCTGGAATCAGACAGGGGAAAGGTTGAAGAGTGAAGTATGCAGAATTCTAAAGCAAGGGAAGGAGGGAAGGCCCTTGCTCAGAGGCAAGAAAAGTCCTAGAGCATACTCCGTACCCTACAGGAGGAGAGTTAGAGTATAGATGAAGACAGATGGGCAGGAAGGAGGATATTGCTGAGAAAAGACTGAGGAGTGAGAACATAATAAAACTACAAGGTTAAAGAGAACCAGGACAAATAGTGATAACTAGTCTTTGCCTATTGTTGTTATGGAAAAACTGCTCTTCTCAAGGTTACTGCAGAACCCCCCTGGCTGTGAAACAAGCTTCAGGTGTGGTTTAGGGTAGATCAGGGCTGGTCTGGAAGATTTACTACCGCCTCTTCCTAATCAGTTAAATCACACAAGTGTGTTGATTTGGAGACAAAGACTCAGAATGTGTATTGGCTAAATCAGTAGTTGGGAGAGAAGGCTCCTCACACAGCCTCTGAGCAGCAAGGGCTGGGGGTGGCTGGTAAGGTGGCTTTGCTTTACACTTGCATTCCTTCCTCTCCCACAGGCTGGAGCTACGGTGGTCTCGGATTGAAATGCTACAGACTGAATATGAGGTGTGTGAAAACATGGGATTGGTGTCTCTGAAAATCACCAGGGCAGGACATGCAGTGGAGTCTGCCTTTATAACCGTGAAGGTAAAGCCAAAAGCCAACATCCTAACTTAATAATAAGAAGTGCAGCTTGTTATTTTATTCCTCAGATGCAAAGATAATCCAGTAATCATCTAAGAGGCCACATGATTCAATCAATACTTGCTGGGACATTGTCCTTACTACTACAGATGTCTGAAACATTTCTGACAAAATTTCCTGAGTTTTAAGTAGAAATGTTGATTAACCAAACCTGGAATGTTTTGGAGCAGTGCTTCAGTTTTGATGAAAAACCAGAGTAGGTAGTTTCCTCTGGCACCGTGCTCAGAAGCTTGGTTTCCAGGATCTGCTACTTTAAAATCCAGGCTTTGGGCAGTCTGGGGCCTTGGGATTTTTGTTTTGCCTTCTCAGGCTGGAGGAGCCCAGAAGCTATAGGGGCTTCAACTACACAGCCATGGCAGCCTTCCCCATTTCTCCCCCTACTGCCCACAGCCTAGGAAAACCTCCTATATCTTCAATGACTGCCTCTGTCTTATGTCAAAAAGACTAGACTGAAAGCTGCAGGCTATAACTTTGTAAAACAGGTTTTGTGCAACTTGCCTTCACAAATTTTATCCTTCCTCATAAAATGGAAATTCCAGTATTTTAAAAGCTCCCTTTGCTAGAGAAATACAATTTTTCCCCCTCACAGTTTCTCAGGACTATATCCCTAAGTAGAAACATAATTTTGATTTTTCTTCTACAGAAATTACTGGGAATTTTGCTAATGATTCCATCAGGGGCCATCCTGCCCAATCCTTCACAGACTCTGGTGATTCCATTCTAGAAGTCACTTGCAAAACAGACCAGTGAAATTGATTCCAGCATCAAGAGCCCAGTGTGGAAACTGGTGTCCTCTGGTGTCTCCTATGAAAATTCAAGGAGTTGCTGGAATCCCTGTATTTACATATGTTCATACCTAGCCTAATGAGTCTTTGGGGATGACGGACAGCTCTGTGCACAAGCACTTCTTTCAAGATATCACAAAGGGCCAAATAGGAAAATGTGGCCAGGTTATTGCTGCTCTTCTGAGATGACAGGATGTGCTCCTGTCTAGGAGCCAGGTATGGCAGGGTCCCCAGGCATGGTGAACAGCAGTGTTACCTGGTGTTGTCAAAAAGCAGTCTGAGAGGGAATGACAAAAATTATAAGATAGGCAAATTTTTTTTTGATTTTGCATTTTTTTAAAGCCATGAGCAAGGACAGAATGACAGTTGCACATAACAAGGTTTATTCTTCAGGTCTTTGTCTTTTTTTCCAGCCTGAGTATATGTATGGGTTGGCCTGTCTATTTGAGATGTGCACAGTACCTTCAGCATGCAGCAGAATGCAGTGGTTCGGGCAAGTGGGTCACAGCATGGCATTTACTGTTTGATTTCTTCTCAGGTCAATGAAATATCTGCTAGACTGGGAAAGGACTTCACAGTGACTCCCTCCAAGCTTGTTCAGTTTGATCCAGGTATGAAATAGTGCACTGAATATCTCTAAAATTAATTCACTGATTTTGAAAGAGTAAACTCTTGCTTTGGAGAGCACAATCCATTACGTATCAGTAGCCAGAGAGGTTGAATAGTATTTCAGACTTGGCCTTATTTTCTGGAAGTACTGTGGGCTTCCTTAGTGAATTGGTATCCTTATTACTTAGCATGAGATTGACTACAGTCTTTTACATCAGCTAAAATATCAAAAGTGCTGAAATAATGTCTCCTAATCTCCCAGCAGCTAGGCTGTATAGGACTCACCCTGAGCTGAGCTGTGAGATGCTTTAAAGACTTCCGTAATTATAGGTAAAGCCCAGGACACAGGTCAAATTTAGACAAAACTGAGTACAACTTGGATTATTCAAGGTGTCCAAGACTCTTTTTCATTCACATACAAGCCTGAAGTTACCCAGTAAAGACAAGGAACCAACAAAAAACAGCTGTAAGATTTGCCTAAAAGGTTGCACTTCAATCTAACACAGTTTTTTGATCAGTTTGCAGGTATTTTAAGTAACGGTTCCATCTCTAAAGTTAAGTTTCTCAGATAAAAACCCTATGATATTTTTTCTCTTGAAAATCACAGTGGAAGTCCTAAATCTATGTATTGCAGTGCAATTTTGCACATCTACAGCAGCTTTTTGTTACAGTGCATGCACTCAACTGAATCATCATTGCCCAGGAACAAATTCAAACTTAATGTTGTTTGGAAGAACAGCAGGAGTCCAGTCAGTTGGTAGGAGCACAATAGCATACACAATTTACTCTATTCTAGCTGCAGACATGTTAATTAATCTATTTCTTTGACACCCTGATTGATTGAAATAGCACTTAAAGAGTAATTAAAATGTTTATTTCTGTTAGGAGTGTCAACCAAGATGTGGAATATAGCAATTACCTATGACGGATTAGAGGAAGATGATGAAGTCTTTGAAGTAGTTCTGAACTCCCCTGTGAATGCTGTTCTTGGCACACGGACAAAAGCTGTAGTGAAAATTTTGGACTCAAAAGAAGGTATTCTCTTTTGATCTTCACGATTAAGAAGGTGGGACAATCTTGGCTGAGTAGCTACCTATTTTCAACCACAAGTTGTTCCTAACACTCACCGTTAGATCAAACCACTTAATTTCTTTTTAGGGAAAACAGGCTTGACAGTTGCAGACCCTTTATTCTCTCACACAGTCATATGCATCCTCTTAGGAAACACAGCATGGAGAAAGCAACGAGTGCAAAATGAGAAAAGTGCCAGGAAAGAAACCACTTTTCATAACAACATGAGTTCAGTTCTCATTTATTAAAGTGGGAAAAATTGGTTTTAGATCCATTAGAATTTTTTTCCCAGTTATTATTTAGCAGTTGTTACACACCCTCTAAAAGAGACTTATTTTCCTCTCAAAAAAGAAACCTAACAAATTAACCCGTCTCTTAGCAATATATTTTCCAATGCTTAAAAACCACAGTCCACAACTTCACAGCAAACAGCAATGATCATTGCACAGTTTAGGCTTTTAAGACTGCATTATTATTGTGTTTTTCAGTGATTGAATGTGGTGTGCCTAAAATTGGACCAAAAAAGGAGGCAACTGTAGAAACAGAAAGATAGGAAAACTGTAGGAAAATAAAAATAACTAGGAAAGCAGCTGCATCTTCTGACAGCTGAAGAGTGTTTTTCCTTCTGGTGCTTAGTGAAAAAATATTTTAAATATCCATGTTGCAATGAATTAGGCTTCATGTTACAAAAAGTCCCTTTAAAATTTCAGATTTGTTTTCTCCTAAACATTCCTAGCGTAAATCAGGAGTTAATTGACACAATGAGTTCATTGAAACAACAGTGTTCTGGATTTCCAAGAAGAAACTTCTCTGAGCATGATGGAAGTATCACCAGTGGTAGTTAAAGATACCTCTATATCCATGAGCAAAATACCCAGCACTTCAAACCCCAATATAAGCATAAAAACAGGTACTTCCAGCAGATGTTTGGTTGAAATTCTAACCTGTGGGTAGACAGATGCATCACATATAAAATCATACTTACATAGCTAGTAGTTGCAGTTATAGATAACCCCAGAAACGAGGGTGACTGAACAAACAGCAAATCAACTACTTCAAGTGAAAGAATCATCCCACTTTTAAGGACAAGCTGTTTATGTGCCCATGTCAATGCGACCAGTTTTCTGCCCATGCAGTTAGAACTGACCATCTGCCATTTTTTATGCTTTCAGGTCAATGCAGGCATTCCCGTTCTTCTGGCCAAAGCAAGCATGACTTCTGGCAGAGAGGCATGCTGTTTCCAGTTTCCTCGGGCTCCTCATCACCTTCCAGGCCTGGCAATGTTTCCTTGGAAAGGATCCCACTGCCTTCTTCCAAAGGGATGACAGAGCATGGAGGGGACCTGCAGCAGGAGCACAGCTTGACAAATCGGTCAAGGACCAGGCTGAGAGTAACTGGAAATGGCAGAATAGTAAGACACTTCTGTAGTTCAGTGGTGGACTGATTTGTGAATTTATTGTGTCTTTTTTTTTTTAGCAATCCTATCTGACTACACAATAACTATAAACTGCATGAGTTTGCTCTGAGTCAGACCTGAGGGCTATTTAAAAAAACTGTAAGGAAAAAGCCAAAACCAAACCAACCTGATTTTGAAGATCCATTTATACAAGAGAGGAATAAAAACAAGACTTGAGGGAGGAAACAGGCATCAAGCAACTTTAGCAATTATGAAGCTTCTAATTCATAAAATTAGAATTTAAAAAATTATGGGTAAATTAGAAGAAAGAAGTTAGTGAAGCCAGGCAAATGCATAGAAACTATGCATCTGGTACTGAAGTTCTAAAGTTGAAAATACTATTAGCCTAAACAGGGAATAGTTATTTAAACCTTGCCCACTGTTTTTCCTGCTTAAGCTATATTGGTTTAGGTAGGTATTTAGTAACTTTCTGCTATCGTGACCTTGAAAGTTACTGGAATCTGTTTTTATGAACACTGAACACTACACTTGTAATTTGTGCTTTTTAATGGCTCTTTTCAGAAGTGGTACGTTTCTATTCTAAACAGAAAAAAGTAAACCCAAGACGTGCTCCGCATGATTGATAACTTAGGAAGTCTTTTTGTTGCTGTAATACATGAATGTGATGTATTGTCTTATATATATTATTATTCTGCTGTTCTACCTTTTTCAGGTTCATCCTTCATCTGTATTTAGAAATGAAACAGATATTGTTTTCAAAGTAAGAGTATTATGGGTGTTGGTTGGACATTTCCACAATTTCTTTCTGATTCTATTCTTTCCAGGCTTTATCAATTTTAATAGTTTGTTACGACCAATACTTGATTTTTCTATGTGTCTTTCTTTTTCTTTGGTGCAATTTCCCTTGATTTACAAAAATTTGTATTATAATTAATTTTTGTTATTTGTTTAGTTTATTTAAGAGTTGCTTGTATGTACTAAACGTCTCTTTTCTTCTCCTGTTCTTGTGTGGGTGATACTGTAAAATGAAGTATCATGGGATTGTATCACTCAAAATAGAGGATGACAGCTCCTCAGCTGAAACCAACAAGAAGGCACAGCCACAGATAAATGTCATCTCCTCTAGGAAAACAGAAATCCCACAGGCTGATAAGGCAGAACTTGCATCTGAACCAAGATCGAGACATAAGGTATGAAACCTTTTTTTCCATGGGCATTTTCACCATCTGTTTTCAGTCGTGCTGTTTTCCAAAATGATTTAACACCTAGAAGAGTTTTCATGGCATAAAATTTTAATATAAGACCTAATTAATCTGTTTCATTTCACTTGTTTTGTATAATTATTTTCCTTCAAATGTTCAAATGACATTTTCTCTTTCCAGGACTTTTACTCTTTTCAAAAGGCCTGTACACCAGATTTAAAGGGCCTCTTGCATTATGAAGAAAGCACTCAAAAGTTGTTTCAGTGTGATGGGGTAACATGGAAATTCTGGAATTCCCAAAGCAAGGTAAAAATGTAGCCATGTGCATCTATCTAAATCAGAGCATAGAGTCTATGAGATCGGTGATACCCTAAAGCAGAGGACCTTCCTGCAACTGTTATTTACTTGAACAGGGATTAAGTGTTATCCAGATTCAGGTTTGCTCTCAGCACAAACAAAAGCTTCCCAGAAATATGATGAGGACTTGACTGCTGGGGTTGCCTTTCCTCTCTGTCATCCACAGGTGCTCCTGGACAAACCACATGAGCACTAGTGTCTTGGTGCTTGTGATGATGTGGGCTTAACAGAGTCAGTGAATGAAGTCTGTGAGAGAATGGGTGGAAGTCAGAAAAATAAGCTTACTTAGGTATTCTGTTAACATACATTCCCTCTACCACTTAACATGTCATGCTGAATTTTGTTGCATTGCATTCCCTGCACAGACTGCAGGAGACAGAAAATGGTGTCCAAACTCATATAAAATCTTTAGAGGATTTTTGGAACTGAATCCTACTGTCACCACTAAAGCTACTAATTATAAACTGTAGGTTTCTCTGTCAGGCATTATTTATTTAAATCTTTTAAGCAATGCTGTAGCTTTATTTATAAACCAAAGTTCATGCTTAGTTTAATTCTGGGTACTAATGCACAGACTATCTGTGCACTGACAGAAGTCTGTTTTACCTTTTCCTCTTTTATTTTAGGAGGTAACCATGAAGAAATGTCCCTCTGGATGGAGTTATCATGAGGGCAGTTGCTACTTCCTGGTAGTGAATCACAAGGTCACCTGGAACACTGCTGCTCGGGCTTGCAGAGAACAGTAAGAGACCTTCATGTGTTTGCTGGGCACTGCTGTTGCCCTGAGATGAATGCTGCTCTTGAGGCCAAATTTATCTGGATAAGCCAAGCTTTGGCTGTTCTGCACAGCTCCCCCAAAAAATTGAACGAGTCCTGGGATTCAAACCCAGTGGATGATACAAATACTAGTCTCATTAATGCTTCAGGTGGTGATGCTATCTTAATCACAGCATGAATTCCCAAATCTGTCCATCCACAGTGAGGATACTTTCCTAATGGGACAGTTAGTCTGGGAGAAGAGAAATACAGCAAAGACTCTGAATTTTATCCTCTCTCACCCACCAGTTCCTTGGCGCTATCTCCACTTGGTATAGCAATGGTAAAATGTTGCCAGCTCCTGTGTGCCTCACTGTATCCTTCTGAAGATGCAGCTTTGAAGATTCTGTAACTACTCGAAAACTTTAACATTCAATTTAGCAGTACATTTCTGACTTTTTGAGCATATAATAATAATAATAATAATGATAATAATAGTTGTGTAAAAGTAGGATACAAAAAACCTGCCAGTCTTGCTTTTTGGACACATGGTTTGGGATTTTGGTTTTAGGGGTATTAGGTTAGCACTGGAAGAAATGTTAGCCATGGTAACATGAAGCTTGCCCGAGGAGAGGCATGCTCTGTACCTTGTCCGGAATTGTGAGCACCCAATTGAAAACCAACCTGAAAAACAGGAGGGGATTAAACTGACCTCTCCATTACTCCATGAAAGGAAAATTAAAACAGGGAAGAGCTGGAAATGATAGAAACAGAATATGTTCCATAAGTAGTGGAAGGACATGCTGGAAATGTGAATCATGGCCAAGCATGCATAACAAACATTGATTCATTCCACTCAGTTATGCCAGATTATGTCATCTTGGTAATATGCAAAAGAAAAGTCTTGATACTAATACCTCCCAGCTGATGGAAGATATCCTTTACTAAAAGGTAAATGTTACGTGTTCTTGTGAACTCACCCCAAATTTTGTTATTACTTGGTTTACTTAAAATTTCAGCTCCTGAAATTGTTTGTTATTACCTGCTTTTATTACGCTACATGTTAGCAAAAAAACCTATAAATTGTGAATATTTTTTTTTCTGAAGACTTCAAAAGTCAGTTGATACCTTGGGACCATATGTGACTCTACTGGGACTTGTTTCCTATCTTCTAAAAGAGTGTGATTTTTGTGACCCATATTCTTTGTAGGCGGTAGCTTCTTGATGAAGGCTATAGTGTGCAATGTAGATATTAAACCGAATAAAAGTAAATAAATGTAAACAACAGTACTTAAATGACAGTGCTAAAAACACTACACAAAAAATCAAGGCATATCACTGAATCCACAAGGAAATGAATCCTAGGGCTGTGATAATTCAATTAATGTCGTACTAGCATGGACTAAGGAGGGTTTATGCCAGTAAATGGAGTACTCCTGGCCTCCATCTGGAACTGATTTACAAAAGTACAACTCCAGGAACACACTTAAATGTGGTACAAGAACATAACTTAATAAATTTTATTTTGTGCTTTTCCCCAACTCCTCCAGCAATCAACACCACTGCTAGTTGCGGTGTTTCAATTATTAATACTGATTCTATTGACATTTAAATTTTTCCAACAGGGAAATAAAATTATCATGGAGGTCAGCCCTCAATTTTCAATAGATCAAACAAACTTTCATTTACTATCTAGTATTAGAATTGACTTTCAGTAAATCAACCAACTTCCCTGAAAAAAGGAATAATTTTTTTATTACTACAAAAATGGCATCATTTTAAGCTCCATTCATCTTGCTAGAATTCTTCTATAATACAGAACATTGAAAAGAGCACAAGCATTGTTAAAGTTGATTCACTAAGAGTCTCCAAGTAACCAACTTCCTAGCCTTTTTGAGACAACCTTGCTATCCTGAGATGATGGACTTAGGAACAGGCTATACAAAAAGTATACAGAAGTGGACAGGCTGGAGAGTGTCTAGGGAAGGGCTACAAAGATGATCAAAGGACTGTAAAGCCTGCTATGTGAAGAAAGAAAGAATAGGGGAACCCTTATCACCATGTTTCAGTATTTAAAGGGTGGCTGTGAAGAAGATGGAGACTCCCTTTTTACAAGGAGTCACATAGAAAAGATGAACAGCTATGGGTACAAGTTACTCCTGGGAAGATTCCAATTAGACACATGGGAAGTTTTTTTTCACAATGAGACCAGCCGTTAGAAGACTCTCTCCAGGGATGTGGTGGATTCACCAACTTCAGACACTTTTAAGGTTTAGCTGGACTGAGTGCTGGCCCATCTTGTCTGGACTGTGCTTTTGCCAAGAAAGGTTGGACCAGATGATCCTTAAAGTTCCTTCCAACCTGATAGAATCATAGACTATTCCTTCAAATCAATGCTATCAATTTATTGTGGAAGCAGTTGTTGTCTGGACATAACTACATAGACATGGGCTAACGCAGACCTATTTGACATACATTGCATCCATCTGTTGCAGGTGGTATACAACCCTCTCCTTTAGTTTCCATATGCAGGTGTAGAAGCAGACACAAATATGTGCTTGTCTTGATGCAAGTTTCTATATGTCAGTGTTACACTGGGAATAGGGGGACAGAGAAATCTCAGTTAATTGCTGTGAAAGTTTCGCACTGTTTCTAACCCTTCTCCAAATCATCAGAGAGAAAGGTGGTTTAAGAACTCATTTCTCTAGCTTTGTTTGTATGCATGAAGAGGCTCTTGGCACCGTGAAGAGAAGCATCTGGGGGATATTACAGCTGAGTGATCCCACAGCAGCCTGATTTAGAAGCAATTTTGATGATTTATGCCACAGCTCTTGTTTATCCAATAGGAACATGTCCTCCCCAAGGGTCAGTACAGCAGGGCTCACTCGCATGTGAGATGGTTTCACTGCTGCCACTGAAGGGATGGAAGAACTGGATAAGGCAGAACCCACAGTTGTGTCTTGTGTCTTATTAGTCATATCATATCTTAATCTTTTTTTAAGTTGAACATTTAATTAAAGCACAAATATGATTAGATTTCAGGTCCGCTATTGCTAGCTGTGCAAGGCAGGACATGTTATTTTGTTTGATGGTACTGTGTTAGCTACATATGGCCTCAGTCCTTGGGAATCTCAGGCAGAACTACATCTAAAATAATAGATTAGATCCTTCATGATGGCTGAGCGTTCCCTAGTGCAAAGCAGGACAGTGGCCCTCCTCTCCTAATACTGGTTCTCTAAGTGACTGGTTTAACTATTGTGTATGACTCCAGCATAGAGATCCAGGTATCTAGAGTCATTTAAAAGGCCTTGTGTATGCTGTCTGATTTTCAGCTGCCAGGCTGGAAGTGCAGGGCTCCTGCAAGCTCTGCATCATGTCTGCCACTCTCACCTGAATGTTCTGAATACCACAAGGTGTTGTAAGCAACACTAGACACCTATTTCAAGGCATCAGGATAACTCCCTAGATGACCAAACAAAAGACTGAGATAAGCACAGCCTTTCACCACCTCCTTCAACATCAGTAGAGGACATGGATTTACTACAGCAGTTCAAATAAAATGTTGTGCCCTGTGGAGACCTTCATACTTAGTCAAGTGTGCTTTTGCTGATGTTAAATTTACCAAAATGGTACAAGACTCTTTTAAATGTATCAGATAATTTAATGGAAAACAGTAAAGTCTTTGTGCTAAGTGTTTTCCATATAATACTTCAAGGTCAATAGCTACCCAAAACCTTTCCTTAATTTGTGCAACTGCTCTAAGATAAAGGATGCTCTTGACTCAATAACAAAAATTCTGAGGCATGCAGGAACAATTTAAAATGGATGGTTTAGCACAGAAAAAAAGTGATGTGTGTGGGTTCATTGTGGCTTCTTTTGGTTGGTGTTTGTTTGGTTTTGGTTTTGTTTGTTTTTTTTTTCCCTAATAAAGCATTATAACTCCTTATCTTGAATAATTTACGTTAGGAAGTGTTAGATGCACACAACTCCATCAACAACATTATCTTGTAATTTCCGGTGTCTGACGCTATGCCTTGAGGTTCAGTGAGTAACATTATTGGAAGTGCTATGTTCTTCCGGGATGGTTCTCATTTCCCTACAATACATAACCCCCCTAACTAGGTATAACAATTAGAACAGTTGTTCTCTCTTCAGTAATGCGTTTCTCAAGCTGTACTTAGAAAGCACTCCTATAGAGAAAAGATTAGATAAGGTTATAATCATTGCAGTGGTTTCCTTTCACAGTGATGAAGTCTCTCCCTGGTACGTGGATTGAAATAAAAGTCTGAAACTGTTATTGCTTAGACCACCCCTGTACGTCATAAATGATAGAGCAGTTACTGACATGCATTAACGCTTTTTGGTTTCACATTTTCTAGGACAATCAGAACAACAGGAGTAAGATAGGCTTACCTAAAGTAAATTACTTAGTTCCTGGGTTTTGAGTGTCTTTAAACAGAAGCCAGATAAAATGCTCTATTTTTGTTCATGCTCACCTAGTAGTAATACCACAGAAACTGCTGCCCAAATCTCTTCTCAGGCCCATTTGGTCAGTGCAACCACAGTCACTGTGAGGGGGAATGGAATCCTACTGCGGAAGCAGCCTGGGAGGACATCCTGAATTAACTACTCCTGCTTTCCCGGATTCTGTCTGTAGAAGACGATGGAGTACAAAACTTTCCAACAGCGTTTGTCGGTGTAACAACTTTGTTCCTAGCTCACCAGCAATTCTGTGCCTGGCAGATTGGCCCAGAAGGGTGGAAGCGTGTCATCCTTGGGACATACAGGCACGTCTCACAGTGATGAGAGGCACAGCTGAAGCCCTGCTGACACCTTCACTGGGTGCAGTTTTGGGAGCCTCTACCACAGTGGGTGCACAGTCCCGACCCCTACCAGACAGTTCTGAGGCTGTTCTGCCACACCTCTAGGTGAGGAGACTGTACACAGGTGTCCTTTCCATGTCGTTCTCTGGTGGCCCAGGCACACAGAGAGGCCCTGATGGGCCCTACGTTACTGTGCAGTGCTCGCCCCAGGGAAGCTGTGATTGCACAGGCGAGGGCTAACACCCAGCTGTCCCGCCAGCTTTGGCAGATCCACCATGCAGCATGGAGCGGAGGGCAACTCCAACCCCTGCTGCTTTGGTTGGCCTGCAGGGATAATGGAGGAGGACTTTGCACCAGGAGTATCCACCCTCAGCAACACAATGAATTTATTTCAAATCCTGACCCTATGGGCCCAGATTAAGGAATGGTCCAGATTTTGTGCAGTAGGGACTGAGCAGAATATTGTGGACTGCTACTTTGAATTTCATGTAAAGTTTTCCTGCTTCCCTATAATGAGTGGCATCATATGGAACCCACGGGATCAGTACTCCTAGAAGACATACAGGGAAATAACGGGAATGGAGGTCCAGGCATGGATCTCTAACTGGGCAGCAGGCTTAATGGTGGGCTTTCACTCTTACACCTGCTCATGGTCTCCATAGGGAGCTCAAGTCTGCCATGCCATTCTTGAAGCCTTTTTGCTGCCCCAGTTCTTAAAGACAGTCATCACTTCATCTGGAGCAGTAGTGTTCTTCTGTCTCTGTTATCTGGCAAAAGCAACAAAATTACCAAAATCCTTACAATACCATTTACTTATTCTGATGTTAGAAAAGGTTTTTTGCTCTCTTAAAACGTTTTTATGAGCAGTGTTGTTTGCTTTGGCCCTCTCAGCTATCACCCAGGATATTCTGGGAGGCTGAAGGGGTTGACATCACTTCTAGAATGAGTGGCAGTCAGAAATATGGGACAACAGAAATGTGAGCACCAGAGGTTCAGCATCAGAGGGATGGCAACACCAGGTGTGACATGTAAAAAGGTGATATGATATCAGTGCAGACACAAAGATGGATAAATAAGAAAGTCGAGCCACTGATGGCTGACAGGTCCTGGCAAATGTGAAGAATGCCACTTGTCTCTTAATATCTAGAGATTTAGCCTAAATGGCTTAACAGTAGCCTGCTGGTGCTTGTATGTTTGGTACTGGTCGGAAGACTTGTCAGTGGCAAGGCCACTCAGTGGCTAGGGTTTGCAAATCCTCCTTTGGAACTGGTATACTATAAGTACAAACACAGAGCAGAATTTAAGCATTGACTTAACTCAGAAATAGTCTGCTTAATACAAACCACAACTTTTCTCCAGTCTGAACTAAATGTGTAGTCACTGCAGACAGCCCTCTGAAGAACACGCTGCTTTTCAGAGCCTTTTCAGATAACAAATTTCTTGTGATAAGCAACTTGGGGGAGCCCACGGGATACCTACATTTAACAAGTGCAGGCTCACAGGAGGTTGGAGAACCAGCATACCTCAGCTGAAAGCCAAAACAGAAAAGGATGAAAATGCAAAAAAGAAGCAGGGTGGGATCAAGGGGAAGGAAGGAAATGGGGGAAAATGATGTAACAGCCCGAATGTTGATTTTAGAGGATGCATGTGTAACTGTGACAGGGGAGATTTAAATTAGATATTATGAGAAGGTTCTACACTCACAGGGTGGTCAGGCACTGGAACAGGCTCCCCAGAGAAGTGGTCACAGCACCAGCCTGACAGAGTTCAAGAAGTGTTTGGACAGTGCTCTCAGGCTCACTGTGTGATTTCTGGGGCTGTCCTGTACAGGGCCAAGAGTTACATTTTGATGACCCGTGTGGGTCCCTTCCTACTCCCGACATTCTACGATTTTGTGATTCTATGATGACTTCTCAGAACCACTTTACCACTTAAATGTATTATTCATAGATTCAGTCTGGTCAAAACATGATTTAAAAAAGATATCTCCTGCTCTACTACCAAACAGGTGAAGTTGTATCTTTCAGCGGCTTGGATTTCAGTGTAGGAAGTTTATTATTTTATGGAATATAAGGTATCAAAAATTGTGCCAATGGTTTAAAACACAGTTTGTGAATATGAGGCATGTATTTCCTACATACATTTCCTTCAGTTGCCCAGCTGATTTAATTTTTCTGTTAGAGAAATCAGACTAGGACTTTGGTTCCTCTCCAAGTAATCCACAATTTTAAGAATTCATCTTCATGTAATTATTCCTTCATGCCAGTAAGTTGTGGTTTTCCTGTGACTTGTTATTTATATGCTTTATACTAGAATCAACGCCCAGTGTTGATAAGTTGATGGGAGCTGTCTGTCACTCTGTGGAATGCTAATTACTCTGTCCTCTCCTGTTGAGCCTAGATACCTGGGGAGTCTAACAAGTGTGGCTAATGAACAACATATGCAGTGGCTGTGGGACTTCAGTGGGAGGATGCCCTTTTGGATAGGCAAGTATACTGGCTGCAAGTCCCTGCTCAAGACGGCAGTTCCTGTGCATGTTGAAAATCAGAAACTGCTGCAGCAGTTTGAGCCCAGGTTTCAAACACTGTATTGTCCTCAAATTTCTGCTGCTTTTGTTATTTCAGAGTAAGGCATAAACCAAAAGCTGTAATTAACCTGGCTACTTTTATAAGTCTTTATCAAAAAGATGAGTTTATCATGATGCTTATCGCTGGACTGCTTTTGTCTTGAAACCTTTCCTATTTCAACACAAGCTGATGAAAATAGTTCTGGTGCAGCTCTTACAATTTTCTTTATCTCATCTTTCTTTTGACTATTACTTTATCTATCACTAGTTTTTTCTTTTATTTTGTTTTAACTTAAAAAGTTATTTATGCTACTCCTAATTTAATGGTGTCATCTTGTGTTAGAGATCTTATGAATTAATTAAATCATAAGCTAAAGAACATTTCATCACATCATTTCAGATTTACCTATTTCTTGTTAGGCAGTTTACATTTAATGAGAAATGGAAAGAATTTGGATGGGTCTTCTTAGTACCTCCTTTGTATGAATGACTGCCTTAGCTCATATACTAGTGCTACTGCTTTCTTCTAACCCTTCCTGTTTCTGCTATACTGTCCTCAGTTTGGTTCTTTCTCTCTGATTCTGAAGTGCAATTATCAGCTCTTAGTAATTTTCTGAAATAGATTTACTAAAAAATACAGTTAGTTTTGGATCATGTTTAATGGTATCGTAATTCTGCTAACCTGAAAGAAATAAACTTGGTTGATGAAGATTGTTATGCCAATTTTCATATCTTGGTCTCTCCTAGGAAGACAGGTCATGTCTGAAACTATGCCACACGTATTTGTCTTAGTAACTTAGAGACTATGGGAAAAGATATGTTTTATTCTGTACTAATTAACACAAGCTAATTTTACAACTGTTAATTTAAACAGTGTAAACAAGGTCCACAAAGATCTGCAGAATTTTATATTCAGAAGAAATATGATGCTGCCCGGACTACTTTCTATTTCAAGTATCAAAAGAGAAACCTATGAGGTGATAGGCATGTAATAGATGTAAGGAGAAAAAACCATTTTAGATAAGCACTATTGCAGAAAAGCATATTATTCTTTATTCATATGGCACTAACTGTGATTCAAGTGGCCTAATTAAATCCTAAACTGTGTTTTGCTTGTGTTCTACCAGATGTTCTCTTTTTCTCTCAGCACAAAATTGTATGCATCTTTTAATGAAGAATAACATATAGAACAACTTGACTCTCTAGGAATCTGGCTCCAGTGACAATAAACATCACTGATTTGGTCTTACTGATTTCACACAGGTTTGAATGACCAAGTCAATCCTGGACATTGGGAATGGAATGGAGGAGAACCTGTAACCTACATAAACTGGAGAAAAAGCTCCTACCACTTTCCAGTGAGAGGAAGAAATTGTGTATTTGTGCAGAAGAGAGGAAAATGGCAAGCAACTGACTGCAAGAAGGTCAAACCAAGCAGCTATATATGTTCAAGAAAGTTGTAATGGATGGAGGATGCCTCTGAAAACATAAGGACATTCATGCTATTTCAGTGTGTTACCTGCAGTTAGAAAACCATCCTAATTATCAGCAAGGTTTATTTTATATGCTGCCAGAGGTGCAGATGCACTGGCCTCTAACCAAGGTATAGAGATCAGTTGCAAAAATTAAGTCCACGTTAAGGTTTTGAAATCTCCCCAATGACTTTGATCTGTCACTTACTCACATGTATTTTTATGCCAAAGAGCTGGGTCTCAAGGCTTTCATCACACGTCAGTGCAAAAGTATTTTTTCTTTCAAAGAAAGTACCATGTCAGTTGGTTTGCTTTGCTCTTAAGGAGGGGTTGTGAACTGCAGTTTTACTCTGTGGTCACAAAAAGAGGAATACTGCTGGGGTTGGAAATGAGGGCAGGCAGTTGACTAAAAACAGATCCTCTTGGGTGATGACAGGAGTGATGTCATGTAAGTACTGGAGCTTCTTTGGTGGATGCCCTAGTACATCTTACAAAAGTACCAATGGCTGGGCTTTGGCTGGTGACAGAGTACCAACAGGAGCAAAGCTTTGTATTTCTTCTTCCTCCCAAGGCCAGCTTGAGAGCCTAATGGCTCTGCCCACACAGAGTTGTATCTGTTTCACATTCCAAAGCAAATATTTTCTTTTTTTTTTTTTGGAATTGCAGGATGGTACTGTAATTTTTAGTGTAATTAAGTAATGGGACATCTCTAAACCTAATGTTACAGCAAATGACGATTTATTTGAAAAAAAAAATGTAAACTTAATCCTGGGATATTATCTTGGGATATTCACTGATACGTGAACATCAATAGGATTTATATGTGTGTATAAACCAATGTAATCATGAGACATATTTTGTTGGAAAGCAGCTATGGCTTTTGAAAAGTATTAATCTAAGTCCTTATTAGAGATTTGAGGTTTTTAAAAATAATATTTAAAAATCCAGATTTATTTCTGAGAAAGGCTTAAACCCCAGCAATTAATAGGAAAAAACCAGCTGGCCAGAACTCATTATTTTATATATATATATAGTTGCAGTATAACCATTTTGTAACATTATAGTAAATTTGTACTTGACCTCTCTAAAGCTTGCTTTTGGACATTTTTACTGCCAGCCTTAAAATTACAAAAGAAAAAAAAAAAGAAAAGAAAGAAAGAAAGAAAGAAATGAGGATCCAAGCATAGGCTTCCCGAAAAAAAAAAAAAAAATTTTAAAGCTCCTCTCAACAGGAGCTGCGTGTGACAGCTGTTTTGGAACCAAGTAGGGTGAATTTGCCCAGTACCTATGAACTCTCATCCTCCCCATCTGCCTGCCTGCTGCCAGCAGTTGATCCCTGCCTTGCTCATCTATTCTGCCAGCCTCTGGATCAATTTTCCACCAGAGCTGCAAAACCTCCTTCTCCGGTTCCTCAAAGCAATTTCTCAGTCCTGCAAGAGACAGACAGAGCAGAATCACCTCTCCTCTCTGAGCTGAAGGACACTGTTTCAGGGGTTATATATTCCTCCTCTTCACCTCTGTCATGCATGGGTTACTCATCCTTCCTCCTTGCCTGTGACAAGTTAAATCAAAATGTGAGTAGCTGAACAGTCGTTGTATATAGGAAAGAGTCCTGAAAGGACTGCTGCCTATAAACATGAGTGCATCACAACATCAGAGAAAAACATACTGGGAACAGAACCCCCTCACCTTTTTTGTTGCTATCAATACATGCAGACAAAAATATTTCCAGGATTTCTCTCTTTTTTTTTTTTTTTATGGTAATATTTATGACAAGCTTCTAGACACTTTTGCTAGACACAAACTCTTCTGTTTAAGGAGTTTTCTAGATCGACACAGATATGCTACTTGTCTCCAAACCAAGTACTCCTGAATACCTGGTTTCAGATCTGATTTTATTTCTGATAGTTTTCATTACAGAAAAAAATCAGTATCTAAAAAAAGCACTCTCAATATCTCTTAGTGGTGTGTTCTGGCATTCCAGGGAAAATTGACTGAGATATAGACTTTTATTCCTTTAGGGCCTCTTATTAATAAAAGCTGTAGAATTTATTGGTGCTAATTTGATAAACCCTACTGAGATTATTCAAATACCTCTCCCAATTATTTAAGGAATTAATGATATCAGCAGAGTGGGGATTTTGACAAAAGTGCTTGTTACTTGATGAGTAACTAATAAATGACTCATGCCATCTGACACAACAGTGACTCAGGTTTGGTTTTGTGAGAGTAGGGGAAATTTTCCCTTTTCTGTACTTCATTTGAACTACTTTAAAATGATTGCAGAGCATGAACATTTCACTACACAACAGACTCTGAGTTGTGCAAACTGCATAAGTTTATTGGTTTAATTATATCTAACACAATACACTAATGAAACTAAAATTCTTATATTGCAGAGCAAGTATACTTCTGCCCTGAAAGGCTGCTGAATTTTTTCCCAATACAATTAACTGATCCAAACATTTACTAATAAATTTTACTTTTTCTGTCCTTAAAAAAGTATTTTTTCACAGATTTTTGCATCTTTTATTTTTATTATTAGAATACTGGAGTTCAAAGAACAAAACATACTCAAATCAGGGAAAATACAAATAATTTATTTTTTTTTCTGTTGACATAGGAAATTACTGCTTCTAAGAAGTTTAGTAAAGGATGGGCCTACAGTCCTGAGGAGTTTTGGGGATTTTTTCATCTTCAGTATTTTTGAATTAGACTGTGAGTAAACTCCAGGAAAAATCAGTATTTAGAGGATCAGCATCACCAGGAGTATTTCAAAAGGCCAAAAGTAAGAAAATGGAGTACATAAATTCTGGTGTTCATATATGGATCCCACACTTTCTGAATAAACAAAGGATTTACTTCACGAGAGCTATCCGTATATCCAGATCCAAGAGCAACCAAGGTGCTCAGTGAAAAGAACCCAGCAGTTATCTTAGATTTCTATAGAGGGATGGGCTGTGTGAGTGCTGTGTCACTTTTAACCACCTTCACTCCCTGTCAAATACCTTTAAAATATGTCAGTGTTTAAAACAAATTTGACAGGGACATAGTTAACTCAAAACCAATGGTTATGAAAAAAATGGATAGCCAGCTGGTCACAGGAACACTTCTTCTGAACCAAAATATTCTAAAACACTTGAGTTTTTATTAAGTTTATATATATCAAGTATTTAGTCTGAAAAATATCAGAAAAGTTTTCCAGATCTTCTTTCTACACATGGATACTTTATTGAATGTCTTCAAGTCTTTATTCACTCAAATTATAAACATAACTTTGAGAGAATTATGCATAAGATTCAGTGAATACTGGTAATTCTACACTATTTACATCACGTGACTGGTGCTACTGTAATTCTATTCAGAACACTATATATATTGTTATGTTTAACTCTGTAATGTGTGTTAATAAAAAACCCAAAATATACTTCTGTGAATATGAATTTCTTTATTTCAAAATCTCACAAAAGCTTGTTTTCTAGTGATAAAAACTATAGCATTTAGCATAGTAGAAATGCAGTTATAGTTAAGCATAATATATCTGCTGTTTACTCTATTCAGATTCTGAATTCAGCTTTTTCTTCTGTTTGGGCCTATTCTTGAGTGAATACTATAAGGATATTTGTACATGAGTTAACCACATTTAAAAGAGAAAATGCTGTTTATTTTGAGAAATAAATCTAAGAAAAGTTATAGGTCTGCAAGAAGATATACAAGAAGAATGGATTCAAGAAAAGACTGTCTGTAAAAATGAATTTTAATATGATTCTTGATTTAAAGAAGATTGTGAAAAAAGTCATCGTCCCTCAGAAACCTCAGCCATCTTAAGGAGAGAGAGGCAGTTTTCCTCTCTTATTACCCTTTAAGAAGCTATGCTGATTGTAATATGGATAACTCTGCTACACTATGTTACTTAAATACAGTTCCCTAGATCAGTAAATGACACAAACATAATAGGCTTTGGTTTTTAAGGTTTTTTTTGTGGCATTGAGGTAATGTATTCTTTTCAATCAGAAGCAGTACTAATCAATAGGACCTAATTAGAGGAATCCCATGGGTTAGGGGTATAGAAGACAAGGGAGTCCAGGAGAGCTGGTCAATATCCAGCATTCCTGCCAACTCAAGACCAATGTATTCCCATGAGCAAGAAATCAAACAAAGCTGGCAGGAGACCTACAGGGATGAGCATGCAGCTTCTAGAAAATCTCAAATGGAAGAAAGAAATACATGGAACATGGAAATAGAGGCAGTCTGAGAGGACTATAGGAATATTGGGGTATCCTGGTGATGGAAAACACAGTGAAGGCTGAATAACTGAATTCCTTCTTTGCCTCAGACTTTACTGCTTAGGCCATTCTTCAGGAAACCTAGACCCTGGGGACAAGAGAGGAAGGCTGGAGAAAGGAAGACTTGCCCTTGGCCATAGAGGGTTTGGTTTGTGATCAGCTAGGCAGACTTAAATCCATAGGCCCTGATGGGATGCACCCACGGATGTCGAGGGAGCTGGCAGATGTTGTTCCTAAGCCCACTCTGCATCTTCTTTGAAAAATGGAGGAGAGATGCCTGATGACCGGAGAAAAGTCAATGTCACTCCCATCTTCAGAAAGAGCAAAAAGGAGGACCCAGGAAATTACTGGCCAGTCAGCCTCACCTCCAGCCCTGGAAAGGTGATGGAACAGATCCCTCTGGAGGCCATGACCAAGTACATGAAAGAACAGGAGGTCATCAGGAGTAGTCAGGATGCACTTACCAAAGGCAAATCGTGTTTGACCAATCCGATGGCCTTCTGTGATGGCATGGCCAGATGGGTCGATGAGGGGAGAGCAGTGGATGTCATCTACCTCGACTTCAGCAAGGCTTTTGACACTGTCTCCCATAACATCCTGAGCAGGTAAGCTCAGGAGATGTGGGTTAGAGGAATGGACAGTGAGGTGGATCAAGAACTGGCTGAAGGCAGAGCTCAGAGGGTCATGATCAGTGGACCAGAATCCAGCAGATGGCCTGCCGTCGGTGGTGTTCCTCAGGGATCAATACTGGAACCAGTCTCATTGAATTTGTTTATCAACGACCTGGAGGAAGGGATCAAATGCACCCTCAGCAGGTTTGCTGGTGGCACTAAACTGGGCAGAGTGGCTGATCCAGCTGAAGGCTCTGCTGCCATTCCATGGGACCTTGATCAGCTGGAGGGTGGGGCAGAGAGAAACCTAATGAGGTTCAACAGGGGCAAGTGTCAGGTCCTGCACCTGGGGAGGAGCAGCCCCAAGTGCCAGCACAGGCTGGGCTGACCTCCTACAGAGCAGCCCTGTGGAGAAGGCCCTGGGACTCTTGGTGGACCACAAGCTGTCCATGAGCCGTCAGTGCCCCTGTGGCCAGGAGGGCCAATGTCATCCTGGGGTGCATTGGGAAGAGTGTGGCCAGCAGGTCGAGGGAGGTGATCCTCCCCCTCTACTCGGCCCTAGTGAGGCCACTCCTGGAGTGCTGTGTCCAGGTCTGGGCTCCTCAGCACAAGAGAGACAAGGAGCTACTGGAGAGGGTCCGGTGGAGCGCCACAAGGATGATCAGGGGTCTGGAGCACCTCTCTTATGAGGAGAGACTGCAGGAGCTGGGCCTGTTTAGTCTGGAGAGGAGAACACCGAGAGGGGGTCTCATCAATACATAGAAATATCTCAAAGCTGGGTGTCAGGAGGATGGGGCCAGACTCTTTTCAGTGGTGCCTAGCAACTGGTTGAGGAGCACCTTGCCATAAACAAAAGCACAAGAATTTCCACCTCAGCCTGACGCAGAACTTCTTTACATGCAGGGTGGCAGAGCACTGGAACAGGCTGCCTGGGAAGGTTGTGGAGTCTCCCTCTCTGGAGACACTCAAAGTCCACCTGGATGCATTCTTGTGTCACCTGCTCTAGGCAACCTTGCTTTGGCAGGGAGGTTGGACTGGACAATCTCCAGAGGTCCCTTTCAACCCTAATGATTCTGTGATTCTGTGATTAAGAATCTGTTATCTGAAGTATGGCATATAAACACAGTGAGCAAAAGAATATAATTTTATTCCTAGAGAAGAAATTTTAAGATAAGTCTATATAGATTTTTATTTTAACTATAGAAATCTTATCTGCTTCTTCCTTGGATTGTATTACAAACATTTTGTTGGTGGGGTCAAATTCTTCAGTGAATAACCTCTCTCTCAAATTATTAGCAACAATCTAAGAAGAGGCATCTTCCTGAAGACTGAGTTGTGTGTTTTCCCAGACTTCTTTTTTCCTGTCCCACAGGTTTTTCCAGTCTCTTTCTCCCTGTCCCATGCCTTAGCAACCTGCAGCAATCAATCACACACCCAAGAGAACTCCTCAGGCTGAGTCTGGAATTGGACACACTGTCAATTAGGCAGTACATACATGCCAGTACCATTCAGGAGATGCTTCAGGAGGAGGACACCTGTACAAAACCTAGCAGTCTGAACAATTATAACAGAGAGAGAACCATCCATTGCATCCTGTGATGTACCTACAGCCAGGAGAACATGGGCCAACACACGTGAAAGGATTCTCATCCTAGCCCCACTGAAGACATAAACATTTTAAAGAGTGAGCACCTTCATTTTGGCTGCACTATGAAACTTAATGCTTTTCTTAGTTCTGCTGACAAAACACAGAAAAGAAACAGAGAAATGTGAACAGGAAAATACAAATGAATGAAGCAAGAAACAGTGTAAGAGGTGACTAGAAACAGAGGGGTGTTCATGATGTACAGTATCTAAGGTTGGAGGTACAAAACTAAACAAACCTATTGTCTGTTCTTTCATCTCGTACCTTGTTAAAAGACTCTTGGTTTCATAATTAAAAATTTCCCATGAGGTCTGTATGTGATCTGTTTCCCTGAAACTCAGTAAAACAAAGACCACAGACGGCCTTCTTTGATAAGTACAATTATTGGAGAATAAACTGCATAGTGATAATTCATTAGTTCTGAGGTCTTCATATGGGATCTGTGAAAGATATCTCTGGATACAAGTTTGTCTACATAGGATACGTTTTGAAAATGATAAGATATTGAATTGGACTGTATATATAAAATACATTTTAATGATTTTATCATCAATCATGGTATGATGAGACTATTTAGCTCAACAGAAGGCAAGTAATTCAAGTGCTGCCCAAGAATTATTTTTAGGCATCAACTGGCAGCATAGATAATGTCCATAATGACTGAATAAACTCCAGCTTTGAAACAAATGAATAATACCACTTTGCATTTGCATAGCACTTGTCATCTATAGACCTGACAGTTTTAAAAGGATGGGCAAACATTCACAGTGACTATTTCTAGTGAAAACAGAATGTCCTGAATAAATTGTTACTATGAAGACAAATCAAAGCCTGCATGAAAGACACTGCTGCATATAGCCACAAGATTTAACAACCAAAATACAGTGAAAATATGCTCTATGCTTATATGAAAGGGTAATCAGGCAGGAAAACAAGTTTTTAGAAAAAAACCAGCATTGTTTTTCTGTAGAAATCTGAGATTAGG
Organism: Falcunculus frontatus; assembly: GCA_013398115.1. Taxonomy (NCBI): domain Eukaryota; kingdom Metazoa; phylum Chordata; class Aves; order Passeriformes; genus Falcunculus; species Falcunculus frontatus. The sequence continues at coordinate 82,333 of VZRV01003812.1, forward strand.
TCTATTTGGAACATAATGATTATGTCCCCAGTCTAATCCCTGTAGTCAATTATTTGTCTATGCAGTTGATGTCACCACAAAGAGACTTGCAAATGCTCACTATTTTTAACTTTAGAATGACTATCTGAGCTTGCTGTCTGAGCTAGGATGCCTTCCTGTAATGCAGGCAGGCTCTTGCCTACAAGAGGTAAGAGAGGTTGAGGAGAGACCTGCTACCTCTGCATAGTTATATAGGCAGCTGACTTCAAAACAGATTAAAGCAGTATTTATATATAGAACAAACCATGCCCAGATGTACCAGGTCCCATATCTTACCAACTTTGCCTCTTGGAAAGGAGCCGTAGCATACTATTGTAGGCATGAAGGAACAGTCTTAGACTTGGTTGGCAGAACCAGAGCTGGCACAATGCTTTTGGGTCTCATCAGATCTTAGGCAAAACCATCCAAAAAAACCCAGGAACTAGAAATGGCTTGACCCAGAAGTGAAGAGAGCTCTTTCATCAGCCTTTGGGTTGAGGAGCAGCTTGCAGAGTGACTTGCTGACATTGCTTTGCTTCAGTCTTCTTCCCTACCTGTCTGTAAATAATAATTTGTGCATTTACATCTGAAGCCCCCACAGGCCTTTCTTCTTGCTACATTCTACAGACTAGAATGGTATGTAACAGGAATGGATTTTGATCTTGAATAGGTTTTTTTTCATTGCCTTTGCACTACAATGTAACATTAGCAGCAAAACATCTATACATATATGTCAATACTAAGATTTTTATACCTTCCTTGTTGATATTTACGCTGCAGCAATAACCCAGGCCAGTTTAGCTTAGATAGTCCGGGAAGCCAAATCATTCCAGTCTAAAATTTACTTAGATTTTATCTGTGCATTATCAGAGACTTCCTTAGATGGCTTGCAAATATGTATCTTGCTTCAAACAGCCAAATTTCATGTATGAAAGGCATTGGCAAATGTGTCACATCCTGTGTCAATATAATACAATATAATACATAGGTCTGAATATCAGGCCAGTCTTGTGGCTCTCCAGCAACTAAAACAGAGAGAGAAAAAAGAAGAAAACCCCAAAATTTAATGTTTTTCTTGTTGCTGAATAGTTTTGAGTGACTGTTACCAGTACACATCAGATACAAGGTATTTTAGTCACAAAAGTCAGCTACTTCAGTTCGAATTGTTGGCCAACACAGATATGATGTGAGGTTTCAAACTAAAGTTCTAGGTAATAAATGAATTCCCTGGAAATTAAAGTCAAGTAACATCATACATCTAGCACACACTACTTAATTTTTCAAGAATAATACAAACTTTATTCTTGAAAAATGAAAAAAGTTTATGGATAAACTTTTATAGAAACAAGAGTGTGTAGAGATTAGAGTACCTAAATAGCAAATTATCTGAAGCAGAATTTCTTTTTAATATTTTAATATTAGGATCACTGTTTGCAATGTTTATTGAAAAGAATTTTTCCTTCTCCCAAAACCTCTCTCTATATGCTGTTCTAGCAGATTTTTTTTCCTGACATGTTGCTTAACATGGTAATTTTGCAGAAAATGCCTCTATTTTAAGGTCTAGTAGGTCTTGAGGTACTTCTGTTGAGACTTCGATAGCTAGAATCATAAATATGTCTTTTCTAACAGGTTTTATTTAAATGTTCATTTTGTTTATCAACCTTATAAGGTGCCTGGAGTGGCTCTGGTGCCTGAACAGGATGTGACACTGTTAGTTAATCATTGAGAGCCCAGGAGGCAGAGTTTCTTCACCCTGAGACCTTTTGCTCTGTGCTGGTGACATGTCTGCACTCTAGCAGCTGCAAACCTGCTGTGAGGAAGTTGAAGCAAGGGCTAGTGCTCCCTGACAGATTCCTCTGATTGTCTGAGTGGCAGTCTGTTAGCGGTGCAGACCTTGGGTCATATCCCAAATCTGAAAGACCAAAGTTAGACTTAACTTTTGAAAACATGGTCTGCAGATCGAGCGTACTGTTTCTTCCAACTTTAATCAGCTTGCCTTTTCCTACTGTAATGAAATAACACTCCCTGTTTTGACAGTCTCTGGCTGTATGGAATGGAAAGTCAAAATAAACAATGAAGACCAACACTGAACATTCTAATACACAACCCTGAATGTTTTCTTAATTCCTCAGCCTAAACTAGACACCTTATCCAAACATTTCCTCCTGTTGACTCCTTCTGTCCTCCCCAACATCCTGGGTTACTAGATTTTAGATAGGAGCTTCTAATACACATAACTCAGATTGAAAGCAGAGTTTCATTTGCACAAACTTCCCTATCATAATTGTAATCTACAGTAAATGAATGCAATTAGCCACACCAGGGTCTCCCCTGAGCCCTCCTCTCCTCTGCCATAATCTGACACTAGGTTCTCATATAAAGCTAGCATACTACATTCACTGCAATAGCAACAGGTCTACAGGGTTGCACTTTCCAGGATCATGTCACTGCTTCTCCTTCAGATGTTAGTGCTCTCATGTCTTGGAGCCACAGAGCTACAGAGAAATTCTCAGCAAAGGAAAAGCAGAAGGCCATTTCAGCACTTTTTCCATCTGGACAAAAATATGTTTCAAAGTCAGAGTTCTCCTGAGCTGGTAAGCGAGAACCCAGTAGGTGTTGATCAGAGCCTGAGAGTACCAAGCTTTTTTGTATCAATTCCACAGACGGCATCTGGAAGTGAGAAGAAAGAGGAGAAAAAAATGTCCAGATTCATTCTTCCCAATACAAGACTCCATGCAGACCGAAACCTGAGAACCGGGGTTGCACCCAGAGAGATCTCTCCTGTGGAAAACTTGTCTCCACCCCATTATTCCACCAAGAGAGAGTCTGAATTTCTCTACAGAAAAGATGCTAAGAAGTTTTGGGACCACTTCATGTTAAAGAAAAATTCAGACTCTGAAGAGGTTGTCCTGCCAATCAAGACCAATGAAATGCACCACGAAAACTGCAGAACCCTGCCTTTTGCCCAGGTAAGAACAGGTATTCAAGACCAATAAACATGCCTTTTCCCCTCTCTCTTGTAATCAGCAACTAAAGGAACATGGGTTATTTCAGTGGCTAAGTCACAGGGCTTCAGAACACTTCCTCATTGTAAGTGGCTGAAAGACACTGATGAAAATATTTTAGTCTGATGAGGCAAACTGCTAAATTGCAGCACTGGAAAGCCACAGACTCAATTTTCATAGAATTATTTATTATTTTTATGCACAGATATTCTGACATAGCCTATGCAGGCAGGGAAGTGATGAGTAATTACCCATTCAATGAATATACATCTCAACTGTTTGTAGATCTGAATTATGATCTCTCTCTCTGTCTCTCTCTCCCTAGATAGATAGATAAAGCTAAATATGTGTATGTATACACACACACACCTATGAAGATATACAGAGTCTCAGAACAAGTATTTACAGGAAACACTGGTTGTTTTCTTACAGCTAAGCAAGGATTTTTTTTCACCTGTATTAATTAGAAAACTGGCTTATGTCTAATTCTTTGCTAAGAATTTTGGAGAACCAGTAAATTGTCCCATGCATAGATGAAGCCATTCTGTCATATTGTAACATCAAGGCAAGCAAACAGTATAGGTAAAAGTGCTGTATTCCTTGTAAGTTACCATCTATTCTCAGCATTTCTGTAATCACAATCTGTTAAAGACCATGTCTTTTCATATCCAGAACTAAATTTATCTCACACAGACATATGTACATACAGATGTGGCTTAGAAACCTGTACTTTTTTGTTCTCAGAGGAAAAGAAGTGCAGTGTCGGGGTTTTTTTCCTTCTTGTTTTCATTCGTGCTTTCTAGCAATGTCCATGGGCCATTTCTGCACCAGAAACCGTAAACTGCTTTCTGTTTCAGGGTGTTACTCATAACAGCTGTGAGAAGGTGACAGTACAGAATAATCTGTGTTTTGGAAAATGCAGTTCCTTTCATGTTCCTGGTTTGGAAGATCATCTTTATACCTTTTGTTCTCATTGCTTGCCCAGCAAGTTCTCCATGAAGCGCCTGGATCTCAACTGCACTGATTCTGTTCCAGTGGTCAAAGAAATCATGATTGTAGAAGAGTGTAAATGTGAAATTCGGAAGATTAAAGACCCTGTGACTGGATCTCTACTGTCAGACCTGTATGCAAATGTACATGAGCACAACTGACATGTGCAAAGTACTGCTTAACTTGATCATAAGAATTTGCCAATGAAAAAATCCAAACAAGTTGTCATCACTCCAGTACACAAAAATACTAAAAATGTAGACTTTCTACATGATCTTTGTTCAACAATAACTTTACCTAAAATGTAACAAATGTTTCCTTGCAGTTGTTATGGAAAAGGAAATGAAATCACTGGGCTTGTGTGTAAAGGTCTTACTTCAACAAGGGAAAACTGAAAATTTTTCCACCCTTCCAATCACTGTTTCTAGGATGCTAGTAAACAAAGGTTAAAGAACTAACATGATTTATTATTGCAAAAACTGATTGCTGACTTGTTTTCATTGCCTTTGCTTGTAGGGAGTGCCAATTTAGCTGTATTGGCAACAAAGATGAGATTTAGTCTGTTCCCTGCAAAAATATGTCCACTTTTACATCAAGATAATGTCTGGAGAGTGTAAAACATAAATGGACATGAGGTACATAGAAAGCTGTGACTAGTTAATGTCATACTGATTGATCCCAGTTGGAGTTCAGTTCTCATTGAAAACTAATATACCGCACAATTTACACCAATAGATAATGGCAAAGGGTATTTTGCCATAGAAACCACTTGTTCTCTTTTCCACATACCTGTATTCATGCTGTACCTTTATTTCTACTCAAAGTGTTCAACTGCAGAAGGAGAAAAAAAATATAAAAAATGCGATAGTCCTAGAGAAAACGTCAGAGATTAATGCACTGCTGCTATTATTTAAATTCACTGTGGAAAGACAATGCACATTTTCCGGCCCAATGAATTTTATGATTTTCAGTGAATCTAAGATAAAGTTTAAATAGTGTTCTCAACACTTAAACTAAAGCAGAAAAGGGATTTGTGTGACAGAAAATCTGAGAAGGACTTTTTCATCATAGCAATACCTTAACAACTTTACAGGAACAGCTGAGAGAACTCTGCTAGCAAAGGTCAGAGTTTACTGCTAGGCAACACAGCACACCCACAGCAGTGGCTATCAGCCAAACTGCTGGCTTTCCTGCTCTCTCCAGCTGCATCTCCCCAGATTTCTCTTGCAGACCTGGCACACCAGAGATCAGCTTCCGGCAACAGAGTTCAGCATACTTCTAATCCAGTTTTTTCAGTCCTCTGGGAATGTGCTCTCAGACCTGGGCGACTGTTGTTAAACTGTCACAGCTCTTTTTTAGGGTGTTGGAAATCACTATTGACTTAGCTGGTTAAATTCAAGGCCCGGGTAGATGATTCCTTGTATTTGAACTGCAATGGGATTAGAGATACCTTAATATTCTGTCAGAAAATATGTGCAGCATGGCTTTGGAGTGCAAGGCCCATGTTGAATATTTACTAAAAATTGCATCTGAATTATGTTCTGATACTGGATCTGAAGCTGTTTGCTTTTGCAGGTCACTCGCAGTGAATGAACTGAAGATTAGTATATGGTTGCCCTTCACTACATGTAAACCTGTTTTTAAATAATAAAAATTGTGTACTAAAACTCAAGAAAGCATTTTCTCTATTCTTTTACATGAAGGACTTATGTGAAAACCATATATAGCTGTTTATGGGGTGATACATGATGTCATTCCCAGTAATTAGCTATCAATGTCTTATAATCCCTGTATTGGGTGTGAAAATTGGTGTTAATTTTTAAGCCTAAGGAAGAAAAGCATATAAAGCTCTAAAGTTCTCAACCTTTTTCTCTTTATTGAAGAATTTTTTCAAAAATCTGAAAAAGTCAAGTGTTCTGAGATGTTTTAATCAGAATGTTTGACATTTGTTTTAAAGCTGACTGAATATATAAGAATGTTCATCCACATTTTCTTTTTTGTTTTCTGAAATGCAAGTATGTTTTTAGGTTTGATACTTGCAGAGAGCCACCTGAAGGTAGGATCTACATACACTCCCAGTAAGATCACATGCCAATTAAAAAGCAAAGTCTTCCGGTCTTGTCATTTTGACAAAACTGACAGATATACTATGAGTTTATCATGAGGATGGCTGAACTGAAGCTATATTGTGGACTGCAAAGTATTCAGCCTAATTTTTAAAGCTTCTTCTCCATGCTGAAGCATTTTTCCAGTCAAAGAAAGCTATTCATGTAAGGAGTTTGCAGGACGAGATTCTTAGTGTGAATTTGCACAGCTTAAAAGTAGGTGAAAAGAGGTAATGACAGCTGTAGTAACTGCTAATTAGATTAGTGCTGTAGGCTTTTTGGATGCATGTTTAATTAACCCAGCAGTGACTGGTTGCATGTAATTAGCACAGTATTCTGCAAAATCAATCAATGTGTTAATTGCATCAGATTTCTCAGCCTTTAAAAAATCCATATTAGGAATATGTTTTATCCAGGGGCTAACAGGATTTTGGTCTCTGAGCATAATAATCGCCTCTACAAGCAGAACACTGTGGATCAGAAAGGTGAGGGATCTGATCCGCATACTGTACGGATGCTTTCAGTAGTAACATCATAGCAAGAAACCCTAGTTGTATCCGCTCAGAGCTTGCATGCTTTCTGTAATGAAAGTTTTTCAAGTCTAGCTATGCTGACAATGTAAGTGCTGTTAATGCGATCTTAGAGCACTCCTTGTGCAAACCTACCTCACAGAACAAGATTAGGCTATAGTTGCAGAGCTCTCTGAAAATTCTGATCAACTCCAAGCAGAGTTTCTATGCTTCTGCCTTTTTATTTGTCCTATTGTCTCTTTTTCAAATGGATGTGCTTTATGTAGACAATAATTTAAGATAAGTGCTGTTTTTTCCTATTGCTTTAGCAAAATAAATCTTCAGTCCAGGCTATTCTTTTAAGTAGGGATTTAATGCAACCAGCTTTAATGCCTGTAAATACATCAAACACCAAAGTTACATCAAACTCTAATTGAATTCTGCACAACCATATATTCCAGGTAAAGTCTCTGAAGCTGCACTTCATGCTGTGCTTGGTACTTTGTTCACTATCTATGAAACATTCACAACTAACCCCATGGCTCTCAGCTGACTAGCTTTTACTGGGAGGTGGCAAAATCTCTTGCAGTGCTTTCTCCTAAATGTACTCACTCATTCCCTATTGCAAGAGCAAAACAAGACTCTTTACTCAGACAGAAGCTCTCTGCCAGTCTATACAGCTGCATAATCATGTCTGGGATTATAATACGCTGAGCTGGAAGGGACCCCCAAGGACCACCGAGTCCAACTCCTGACCCTGCACAGGACAGCCTCAAGAATCACACCGTGCGCCTGAGAGCACTGTCCACACACTTCCTGAACCGTCAGGCTGGTGCTGTGACCACTTCCTTGGGGAGTGGTTCCAGTGCCCAGCCACCCCCTGGGGGAAGAACCTTTGCCTGATATCCAACCGAAACCTCCCCTCACAGAGCTTCAGGCCATTCCCTTGGGTTCTGTCACTGGTCAGCACAGAGAAGGGATCAGTGTTTGCTCCTCCCCTTTCCTTCACAAGGAAGTTGTCATCCAAAATGAGGTCTCCCTCTGATTCAGCCTGCTGTGCCGGCAGATGGGACAGTGCTGCATCTTCCCCGAGCGTCCGCGAGGAATCCAGCACTCCCAGAGTCGCCGACCCCCGCACTGAGGGCACCCAGGTGAGGCCACGAAGGCACTCACACAACTACTCGCAACTACCGGTGCGATGTACGCACACTCGCACGAACACAGGCACACAGTCCAAGCGTTTACTGCAGGCAAAGGAGATGAGAGGGGTCTTCCATATGGTTATCCACGGGTTCACTCCATGAAGGGTCCAGGGACAAAAAGACCACGACACTGGAGAGTCCAGGGCTTTTATAGGGGGAGATACAATGGGTGGGTGGAGCAACATAAACCAATCAGGTGAGGGCCAGGGGCGGAAGACAAGAGTGACAACCCAAAATCCAATAGGGAAGGAGAGGGGAGGGACAAGGGAACAGGGAACCAATGGGGTGTCGAAGAACAGGAAACATTCTAGAAATTATACATATTAAACAGGGGACATACATATTAAAGATATATACATAAAAAGGGATGGAGGGCCAACAGCCCAACCAAAAACCAACAATCTGCATAGAACTACAAAGGACTGTGGGAGCTTGCTGTAGCTTTGAGGGAGATGTTAGACTTTGGAGCTGGTCCACCATGAGCTCACAGCTGCATTTGGGCTTTGTGGTTCTTCAAGCACTGAGATGAGAATCATAACTACTATAACACTGCTGACGCTCCTCTAGACTACCTGGGATGTGACCTCTGCTGTTTCTTATAATGGTTCCTTTTCCTCAAGATCTTTTATAGTTTTCAAAACTGCCCCAGCACTTGAGGTGAGGCTGCCCCAGCTCAGAGCAGAGCTGGACAATCCCCTCCCTTGCCCAGCTGGTGATGCTGTGCCTGATGCCCCCCAGGACATGCCTGGCCCTCCTGGCTGCCAGGGCACTGCTGACTCACGTTCAGCTTGCCATTGACCAGGACCCCCAGGTCCCTTTCCATGGCACCGCTTTCCAGCATCTCCTTCCCCAGTCTGTCCATAAATCCAGGGTTGCCCCATCCCTGGTGCTTCTCATAATCTGGAACTTTCTCTTGTTGAACTTCACATGGTTGGTGATTGCCCAGCCCTCTGATTTGTCAAGGTCTCTCTCCAGGGCCTTTCTGCCTTCGAGGGAGTCAACAGCTCCTCCCAGTTTTGTATCATCTGCAAACTTGCTCAGTATCCCTTCCAGTCCTGCCTCCGAGTCATTTATACAGATGTTGAAGAGCACAGGGCCGAGGATGGAGCCCTGTGGAACCCCACCAGTGACAGGTCCCCAGTCTGAGGTCACCCCATTCACTCTAGCCCCTTGTGCCCGACCCGTGAGCCAGCTGCTCACCCATCACATGATGTGTTTATCCAGCTGTGTGCCGGACATTTTGTCCAGAAGGATCCTGTGAGAGATGGTATTGAAAGCTTTACTGAAGTCCAAAAAGATTGCATCAACTGGCACCTCCTGATCAATGAGGTGTGTTACCTTGTCATAAAAGGAAATCAGATTTGATAAGCAGGACTTCCTCCTCATGAAGCCATGCTGGCTGTGACCAATGACTGTGTTGTCCTTCAAGTGTTTTTCAAAACCTCTCAGAAAAATCTTCTCCATAACTTTACCAGGCACTGAAGTGAGACTGACAGGACCCTACAGTTTCTGTCTTCTGCCGTACAAGTCCTTTGTCTTGCCCTTCTTAAAAATCAGACAATGTTCACCAGCTTCCAGTCAGCTGGGACTGCTCTGGATTCCCAAGACCACTCAAAAATCATTGAGAGAGGTTTTGTGATGACATCAGCCAGCTCTTTGAGGATTCTCAGATGAATCCCATCAGGCCCCATAGATTTGTAGGGATCCATCTGGAGCAGCAGAGCCTGCACAATGTACCCAGAAGTATGTGCTGTGCCAGATAGTGCATTTTTAAGAGGTGTGGAACTGGGGCTACTTCAGGTCCTCCATCAGACAGTTTACCAGTAGAAACAGGAAACACTGGTAATGAATTATAACTATTTTGCATTTTCTGTTGTGCTAAACCTAACTCCTTGAATATCTGGCATGTAATGGCCAACTTCAGCTCACCTGAAATCATTCTCTGACAGCTGTGCACCCTCTGCTCAGGTGAGAAAGAATGGGGATTAAAAGACTCTATAGCTGCCCCTAGCGCAAGAATATTGATAAAAGGTTAACTGTCCTCATTGAGAATAAAATTATCCTGTTTACAGCACCTCAGGCTCCATGGCATCAGCAAAACGCATTTTAACTTGAAAATCAAAAAATTAACCAGAAGCTAAATACCACTACAACCACTACTACTACTACTACTACGACTACTACTACGACTACGACTACTACGACTACTACTACTACTACTACTAATCTTATAATGATAATGTTAATAACAATGATGATAATAATAACAACAACAATAATAAATTAAAAAAAGTCAGGGCTAGCCTGATGTTTCTCTAAGGGCTTTTCTGAGGCATTTTCATTTGTCCTGGTTTAACTACTGCTTTTACTAGTCATTTAATCTGATGTTCTGCTGGTGGCTGCAGGCCACAGCAGGGTGTTCAAACTGAGCAGACATGTACCTAAGCTGCCTTCTGAACAAGGGTGTATTTGCTGAAGCTTGTTCAAACTCACCTCACAATGCATAGATGCGGAACATTCAAGCAGTCTGTTCCCCTGCCTAGTCTTTAGACAGTAACTCTTGGAGGAAGAGAGGCATCAGAAGAACTAATACTAGGACCTCTGCAGCTGGACACTATCTGAGCAGAACTCCTCACACCACTGAAGTGCCTAAGATGAAAATTAACTCCCTAATTTAGACTACTGCCTGGTCTACCTTAGTACCCCATGCAATCTATCTGGGCTGCAGGCTCAGGAGATTTCATCATGTCTACTATTGAGGCAGACAGATTAGAAAATATACCTTGCCTTTGATTTTTCTGGCTATTAAGTCAGAGAGAAAATGGAGCCCAAGCCACATTTTCCTTTAATATCTAAAGCCTCATCCTCAATATGTCACATTGTGACTGACAAAACTTCTAGGCCACAGCAGGTTTTGTTTCAGCATGCTGTTTCATTGACACAGACTTTTTTCTTCATGACATGGATCTTCATGACATCCAGAATTCTGCTCCTATTCTAGAGTTTACAAGTGTCTTCTACACATGTCACCAAGGTTTACAAGAAAGTGAGCAATGCAGCAGTGCTGCAGGAAAGTGGTAGCAACAAATTGCACATTTTAGAAGGACCCAAAAAACTGAATACTGCTGAGAAGGCTGATTTCTCAGCTCAGAATGTATCTGTGCACAGACAATGCCCCTTCTGCACATTGGTCAAGGGGCATAGTTGGGCTCAAAACAAATCCTGGAAAACAGTCTCAAGAAGCAAGGGGCTTGCTTGTAAGCTGTAAGAATTGTGGGAGTCACAGTGCACACCTCTCTCTTGCATGTGCTCTCCATAACAGAGCCTCAGCTGTTACTGCACATGGCTTGATTTTAGCAGGCTGATTTAATATTTACAGAGTGCCAATAAAATTTATAGCACGACAGCTGGTGGCTCCTATGGTAATTTATAAACAGCAACAACAACACAACATAGACATCAGAAATTCCAAGAGGAATTCTGTGCCGTCGTGCAATATTCAGCACTGAAGAAAGTGAATAATTTTGCAGACTTCTAATAATCTTTCTGTAATACATCCATATTGGATTTTATGTAAAATCTGTATTATACAAAGTTAGTATTTCCCATAGGTATGTTTTTTCACACAGAATGGAGCTCACCACAAAGACTCATTATCTATCTATCTGGATTTGATATTCTGGCAAATGAGTCAGGTAACATCTGTAGGCCAAGACTTTTCAATTGGGAAGTCCAGCACGCAACTGCCTGCTTTTCCTCCTGAAATGTGCTTTCTCAAAAAAAGCAATAACAAAAGGGGACAGCAGTGCTGATTACTAAGCCAGAAAAGACCACTGCCCTTGTTCCACAATCTGTGTTTACGCTACATTCCTAAGTAGAAAAGATAAAAATACAACCCGTCTGGCAGGACTACGGGTCTAAAGAGTGGCCATTATCAGCGTACCACTGCAGAAATGCAAAACCTGGTATTCAAATGGAAGATAGTATTACTGACTGATACTTTTTCATTCTACATGAAACCTTCATTGATCATACTATTATTCTTTGCTTATATTTCCATTTTACTTCCCATGTCCATGGTTTCCTTCCAATTTCTTGATTGTGGTTTTTTTCCATCAAAATTTATTCTTCAAATCAGTGAAAAGTTTTCACAACTTATTAAGTCTTTCACATGTAGACATAAATACATATACAAAATTTGTCATGGAATAGAGCCAGAGAATAATCTTTGTTATTTATAAATACTTATAAAAGAACAACTTTTTCAGTTATTCTTTTCCCTTTAATAGACATATTAACAGTCTAATTAATATGTCTATTATTTTCAGTGTTACCTGCTCCTATCGACACCTACAGGTTGCTCTTAAGGAACTGCTCTTCTCTGGTTTACCCAGAACTTCTTTCTCCTTCCAGACAGCCTCCAGTTTCTGCTACAAATATGTATATTCAGGTCAGAGCAACTTTAGGTTGCAATGTTAACAACTCCCCTATGTAATAGAAGATAGTGGACACACAAACCAGGATAAGGTCCAAAATCTTGACAAAAGCTTGAAAACTACCTGAACACTAACATGACTATTTGGGTTCTGTTTTTTTTTTTTTTGTTGTTTTTTTTTTTAAGAATAATCGTGTTATGATTACGGTTTAGGAAAAATATGATCAGTAATAAATAAGAGTTTTCTGCCTTGGTGGTGTTCACAACATTACTCTTCATCCATTTCATCCATCATCGTGAAGGAAAAATGCTCCAGGATAAGAGCCCATCAATTTACAGTGGGAACTATGCCACTCAGACAGATGGGGTACCTTTAGGTAGCCAAAAGATCATATATGTTCATCAGCAATGGGTGCTCAAGGCATGTTTCCCAGCTGGGAACACTGAAAATTTTGTCCATTACAAGCTGTCTATGGCTCTCAGCCATGGCTAATCCCTCGTGGGTCTGAATTATCTTTTTAAAACAAGGATTGGCTTCTGTGGCCAGGTAAGGGCCCTGTGTGAGCAAGGGGCACAGCACAGCAGGGACCTGAATGTCATGAAAATGTTGCAACTGGTCTGTGCTGACTGAGGAGAGAGACCAGGATGCAAAGTACAGAATTACTGGAGTAATTCTTTATTCATGAGCATGAAGTGTCCCATTCAAATCAGGGCACACTGCATGTGTTTAACAAACGGTTCTTATGCCTTTCATGCATTCATATACAACATAATTTGACCACTCACTGCATAACACATGTTCATGCTACTATGCTGGAAAACAGCAATAAATCTATGGTGTCACCATACAACTGATTCTTTCTTGATTTAGGTGTCCCCGGAGTTGGTCTTGCTACAGCTACCTACGATGCCAGATTACGGCAGGGTTTTGTCAGAGGTATTGAAAGGATTGGGATTCTGGTGTTATCTTCATACTCCAAGGGCATTTTTCTTCTTCATGGGTGGCTTTAAGATTCTGAGAGACAAGAGGTCCTTATCTGCAAGGTGGGGAATTGTCCTCCTCCTTGCAGTGAGCTGGGGCCTTTAACTTATCATGAAAGCATGGTTTTGCAGTGCACAAGCTTATGTATCTCTTACGAAAGCCAGCTACTGTTGAGCTCGTACAACTTCATACTATGAGGCGTAGCTGGTGCAGCTGCCAGATTCTCCGAGCAGCATCCTGGACTCTGAGGCAGAGGCCTCACTTGCAGCGCTCATTTTTGCCAGGAATTGCAAAGGGATGCTGCAGAAATGAAGGACGGCGAAGGGCTCACGCTGACTGAAGCCTGTGCCCGGCAACGGGCCCGTGACAACGGGCTCCAGCCCTGGGGAAATGCGGCTGGCTGCTCGGCCACAGGCGGATCCCTGACACGGGTTTCCCACCGGGCAGGGTACACCACCCTTCCAGAGCGGCTCCTCCGCCCGCGCAGGAGGCGAGGTACAGACCCCAGCCATGCCCGCCGAGTGCGCGCCTCTCGCACACAAGGCGAGACGCCCCCGTTCCGCAGCCGTCCGGGGCAGCCGAGGTCGGCTCGGGCGGGTTCGAAGGCCGGCTCTGCCTCCGCCGCTCCCTCCCTGCGGGCGCGGTCTCGCCCGCCGGGGCGCTCGGAGCGCGCACGCGCGGCTGGAACGGCGGAAGCCCACGGTTGGTTCCGCCGCGTGCCCGGGCGGGGGGCGGCGCGCGCGACCCTCGTTCTGCCGGGAGCGGCGCCGGGAGCNGCATCGGCATCGGCATCGGCATCGGCATCTCGGGCACGGCCCCGCCGGGGGGGCGCGCTGCTGCGGGGCTTCCTCCATCCTTGCTCCTCCGCTCCAGCATTGCTGTTGTCTGGGGAGAGAAACCGTGGGCAGACTTGCCCGCTATCTCCCGAGCTATGAAATAAGGAGATGCTGCTGTCGCTTTCATGCAGCTCCAGGGTGCTGGCTGTCCTGTAAAGGAGGAGGAGGAGGAGGATGTTTGCTGCTGTTGAGGTGGTAATAGGAGAGGCATGTGGCCTTAATTGGCTGTGTGTTCCAGCAGCGGGGCACAAGGAAATGCAATAGGCTTGGCCTCCCTTGGTTTCACACTTTCATTTCCCAGTTCCAGTAGTTAGTCAAATAAAATTGCCGGTCTTCGTTCCCTTCAGACTGATGATCCAAACGGTAATGTTCTTAAGTAAGATATATTGTCTGTCTGCAAGTGGCTGTTTGGTCAGCAGTAGGTGAGGATAGTTTTCATGGACTTGTGATAAGGAGGGTTTGGTGTGCATAGGTTAATAAGGAGCCACATCTCTCTCCAAGCCCAAGTGACATTTTTTTATGAATGCAGTATATGTTTACAGATCCGCTTTGCTAGATCGTATCAATGTAAAATAACTGGGGGGGAATGTCTTGCCTACCTCAACAAACCTGTCAACAGCCACTTAACAACTGCATTGTGCCAAGGCCTCTATTACAACCATCCATTATATAAACATGAGAAATGCCAGGTGTGTGGGGTTTTGTCATAGCAAAAATATGCTGTCGCTTGTGTTAACTGGCTGTAAACAGATACTTTTCTGTTTTGTTAAACAGAAGAGTTGCAAAAAGCTTAATGACAGTTCTATTCTGACACTTGAACCAATCAACCAAACTACTTTTACAAACTAGATTTTAAAGAAGTCACCTTACAGTATCAAGTCCACCTTGTTTTTTCCTGTTGAAGTGTATTTTTAGTTTTAGTATCAGGAATTTTTGGCAGTAATTCTTCGGATTTCAGGAAAGTCACTGGTCTAAAACTGCAGCTGGATCCAGAAATTGGGGGAGGCTATTGATGCTGCCTTGCCTTAGCTATCACAAATATTATGAGAAGTGTGACTCTCTTGTGTTTCTGCTCTCTGTTCCTTTTTCTGACTTAGCCTTTTTAGAAAGTGCTGTTTTTTCCACTCTAGAAGTGTGTATTACAGAGCATAGTATTGTTTAGTTTGTGTGGGGTCTTAAAATTGTGTTTCACAGTGAACAATACAATAAATTACTCATCTGTGTTCTGCACTTGTTCAAGGATTTGTGAAAAAAGTTCTGCAAGTCAAATTTCAGAAGTCTTACTTTTCTTAATGAGCAGGGCTAAAGTGAGGCACAGTTTCTTGTTATGTATCAGTGCAACACCCATGAATGTGCAAGGAGCAAGATGTCCCCAGAGCTGACTGTCGTGCTTCGTAGGGTGAGAAACTGAGTACTGCTCGTGTTGAGTGTATTTATGAAATACGATTTTCTAAGTACGTTTTGGGACAGTCTTGATGCACAGTTATATACTTTTCATTTTTCTAAGTTTGCATTCATATGAGTCTATTAAAGCTATTTATATTTCATGTTAACATTTGTGGTTAGCACAAAGCTTTCTCATTTCTTGGAATTGACTTTCTGCCCGCCTGACTCATTCTGTGGTCTCATTATTCCGCAGATGCCGCGTGAAGAGTCATATTGCTGGTGATTGTAGTGAACAAAACACTGAGTTTATGATACCACTGATGGAAGTGGGCAGAAAGAAAAGGGCTAGGAAAAAATGCTGTCCAGGCATCCTGTAATAAAAGTATTTTTTGGAAAGGCAAGAACAATTCCTGATCATGTAGAAAAGAGTCAGTCATGTTTTGATGAGGCTGAAGCTTTTCCTAGGCACAGCTACTGTTGGCTTTCAAATTATTTGTATTTGAGTTGTTTATTTAGAAAAAATAGCTATAAATTAGGGTACAAATGAAGAAAACCACAAAACCTCTGACATTAGTGCTCTATATTTTCTCCTAAATTATTTCATTGGAAAATTGCTTTGCTTGGAGAATTTAATTGCTTGTATGAATACTGAGTGTATAGAGATATAAATCACTTAATTGTTTCTCTCAGTTCATTTGTTGTAAACCTTGTCATAGAGTTGTTTTCTTTGCGTATTTTAGTTTTTCTGATCAGAAATTATGAATTTTAAAGAACAAAATTATTTGAGATCAGTCATCTCTTTTTTGACATTGTATTTGAAAGAGTAATAAATTCATTTTGTTTGTGACTTAAATTTTAATCTAGTATGTCCTACCTAGTTATCAGATTTTGTACCTCTTAGTTTTCTTTGTTCCTCCCACTTAATATATTTATGCATGGTACATAAACCAAGAAAAAGAGGAAAAAACTCACTTTGCCAGAGTAAGTCAATATATTAACATTGTTTATTCACTATTGCTGACAAAGCATAATGAAAAATATAAAGCTTAATTTACCATTATAATAGGCATACAGGAAGCAAATGTGTGTACCTGAAATACGCTGGCAGTATTGCAGTGTTACACAGACCTTTCTCTGAACCCCTGCATCCTTTTAAATCTGTATTAAAATTGTGAAATGGCCTAGAACTGAGATTTGAGGAATGCTAGTTAGAATTAACATGTCATTTTGGAGACAGCTCTACTCAGTAAGGTGAGGTTTGAAAAACAGAATAGAAAGTAACCTGTTACATGCTGCCTTTCAAACAAGTTATGATGGTTGTTTTTGAATCACACTATTTTCTGTCTCTTACAGAAGATACAGAAGTCAGATGAAAAATCACCCTGTCTTGAGAGTGGGGCCTGTGTTTGCGTGGTTCTGACTTAATTGTGGAATTTGCCATCTACGGTATGGTTTTGAGGGTTGCTAATGTTTGTTTTAGATTTTTAATTATAAAAGTCTGTGTGGTCATACAGGCAAAAGTAAGTCTCCAAGGGATAAAAATTTGAGATATATTTCTTTGATAGGCATTCTTACTGTTTTCTCCCGAATTTCTCTCACTGCTTATTGCTCACACATGGTACTAGTAAGTCACTCAGAAGCAAGTATTTCTGTAGTGGTATCTCTCTGTTTTGTTTGTTGAGCTTTTATTTCCCATTCTGAGGAAATGCTGTGAAGTAATGGAATCTCTGCTGCTCTGGTAAGATGAAAACCAGATGGATTCTTCAGTGGTCAGTAGTGTTTCTAGCTATGTTTGGTTTTTTTGGCCTCTATGTTTCAGTCAGTCTGCATGGTTTTCCCTTTGTGAAGTCATGGTGGTTACTCCCAGTCACCTTCTTGTCCTTCATGGGTTTAAAAGTAGTTTCCACGATTGTTTCCTTCACCTTCTCAGGGAATAGGGTGGGGCTAGTAGGCCTGTAGTTGCCTGGCTCTCCTTGTCCTTGAAAACAGGGTTGACACCCTCTAGCCTTCCTTATGCTGCTCATGTACCTCTAAAAAGCTTTCTCTTGGAACTTCATATCCCTCACCAGATTCAACTTGAGGAGGACCTTGGCTTTCCTAACCCCATCCTAGTGCACCTAAGTGGTGTTCCTGTATCAGCTGTGTGCACACACTTGGTGCAGCCCCAGTTCACCTTGGTTTGGTTGATTATAAGATCTCTTTTGTCCACATCATCCTACATCCTTTGCTTGCAAACCCTGACCACCACTTCCTTTCTCATTCAGAGGTCACCACCTTCCTCTATCATCATTCCTAGTTTAAGCATTCCCTGAGCAGATGAACCAGCCTCTTGGCAAAGATGCTTTTACCTCAGGTAATTTCAGGTGGATTCTGCTCCTCTTCACCCTCAGTTTTTGATCCTCATAGAAGGTTCTATGGTTGTAGGTGCTACACAATCACTTGTTCACTTGCGGGATCTGCCTGCTTCTTCTCAAGCTCTCCCCCTTCACCAGCAGCATGAACGAGACATCACTTGGCTACCAGGCTTTGGCCAACACCCTGTGAACTATGTAGTCATACTTGGTACACTCCTCATCTCCCCTGGCTATGTCCATGGTGCGTGAATGGAAAAGTAGCTGAGGGTAATAGCCTAAGGGCCAGACTACTACCAGTCTCAGTAACAGCCTGTCCATGGCATCCAGGACCCAGGCCCCTGGCAAGCAGCATACTTTGCCAGGTGACAGTTTGGGCTGGCAGAGGTGGCTTTGTCCCTGAAGCAGGGACCCATCACCGTTACTTACCCCATCCTTCCCATACTGTCACAGGACTCAGACACAGATGGCTCAGAGGCTTTCTTGGACAGAGCTTCCTGTCCATGTCTGCTGCCGGGGCTCAGAACCTGCTTTGTAGGTCAGAGCTGCAGGCGGGGCAGGAACCATCCTCCTAGTGCTGGAGCTCAGAGGCTCCCAGGCTTTGCTGCACTCTGCATCTCCATGTCCAACTTGACAAGCTGAAGCTCTGTCTGCTTCTCCTCGGGTAGTGGGGGTTCCTGTAACTGCAGGAACTTAGTGGGGGTCTGGTCTGTCTCCTTTTCAGCACCCTTGATGTTGTACAGTCTGCTCACCTCTTCCCCCAACTTGCCTGCTTGATGAGACAGGTCCTTCATCAGTGCACACTTAGAAGTATATAAAATGTTTTTTTGTTCTAAACCTGCTGGTTGCCCCAGCTAGCTTACCGCAGAGATACATTAAGAACTAGCAGATTCAGTAGTATAGTACCACATCATTTTATGTCTGGAGTCTGTATATAAGTGTGTAGTGTATTACTACCGAGAGAGATTATAGGTCTAAATAGGTTTTATGATTATCATGAACTTAAAAAACAATTTTAACAGCACAGCAGCTTTATTCAGTATGCAACGTGGTTCTAAAAGTAAATGTTAGGAAATTCGGTATAGTTTTAGGATAAAAATAAAAATAAACATTTATTATTCTGCTATACTTGAATGGGAACACTGCTACATTAGAAGATAGTGAACAAAGGGTTCTGACAAATAATGCGAAGGAGAAGTGTGGAAAAATGACAGCTTGTTTGGGTCTGATTTTGATTAGAGATCTAAAAAAAAGAAGAAAAGAAGACATTAATGAAATTTATGAATAATATTAAGTAAAGAAATTTTGAATACAATTGAGGACAGTCGAACATGAAACAAGTAAGCAAAACCCCTGGAAACAGAGATCTCTGACTGATTAGGAAAATTTCATTGCAACAAGTAGAAGCTGAAAGAAATGGAAGGAAATCCATCAGAAATGGACAAGATTCCTGAAACCCAGAAATTGGGGAAACTAATGGGTAGGAAGTAGATTGGGATTTATGTGTGTGTTGCAATATTAAAATATGTGTATGAAGGTAGTCTGACAAAAAAAAACCCCATTAGTAATCCCTCCCTTTAAAGTTGTGCTGAGTAGTGGTTAGGACTTAGTGCTGCATTGTTATGGGAATCAGTTTATGAAGCTCAGAAGTTCACATTGTAGGACTTGGTGGGGTTTCTTCAGTCTAAAACAAAAAAGGACCCAGCACTCTAAAATGTAAGAATGGAAACCTTGGTGTTTTAAATGTGATTAATAGAAAATGTTCTACTCTGTGATACTTTAAAAAAATCTATGTGAAAGATGTTAGGGTAGTGACTCCTTTCTCTCTTGGTTTGCTATAAATGTCATGAAAATGGTTTTATAAGCAAGGAAACCCCAAATTCTTAGTGAGGCTTTTGACTATTTTAGCATAAAAGCTTTAAGAAAGCAATCACAAAATGTAGGGGGAAACTATACTAGATAGGCTGGGTGAATCTTTGTAGAACATAAATCATTCGCTATATTTCTTATTTGTTTTGCAGCCTTTTTACTTTGATGGAAGAGTTTTCTTTGCTGCTGCCACCTGACTGATAGCTGCTGCTTTACCTATTACTTAATAGTTTTCCCAGGTAGTGGTTTTACGTGCATCTCCATGGTAGATGTCATTTTTTAGCTGGACATAACTAATTAATGAAATAATAAAATATTTTGCTAGCTGGTGCTCGAAGAATGTGTGTGACATGTTATTAAGTTTTAATGTAATTCCTTAAATCAATAGCTGACAGGTTTTTTTCTTTCTTATTTGAATATGTGAATTTGAATGTATGAACTGTAGGTTGCTCTATATTAGTTAATTTAGACTTAAAAAAATATGTATTTGTATTTATCTCTTTAGGATTGTCTTCCTGGTTCGTGACAATTTATTGCCTGTTTGTGTTCAATGGCGCAACGAATTCACTTTGTAGTTGACCCTCAGGGTTGGTTCTGCATGGGCCTAATTATCTTTGTCTGGCTGTACAACACAATCTTCATTCCAAAGGTCATCCTTTTTCCTCATTATGAAGAGGGAAATATTTCAGTTGTGGCAGTTTTGTGTAAGTCCTTCTACTTATAAAATAGTATTTCTACTTAACATATATTAAAAAAAAAATCCTGTCAGAAATGAAAAACTAGGGTAAAAGATAAAGACAAAAAGTAAGATAAAGGCTAAGAGTAGTAGGATGCGTCCTATGTTTTTGTGTTCTGAGAAATTGAGACACTTCATTTCAAAGGTGTTGTTGTAGAACTTGTTTTTGTGAAAGCTGGTGAAACACCTGACTGTGGCTTTCAGGTCCTGTGCTTAGAACCTATTGACAGGATTTCAGGTCCATGTCTCTCAGTGCCTGTCAGAATTTGGGGTTATAGTACTGATGACTGGCAACAAACTAAATTTCATTAGTGTTGTAATATGTCCCTGGGTGTGTCAGTTCATACGAGTTTTGCTGATAGGCTTGCTGGGTAAAAAGGCTTGAATTATGGCTGGAACGAACTTCAAAGTGAAAATGCTCTATTGGGAATGTCTTTCATATTGAGGCTTTGAGGTGTGGAATGATTGGTGCTTGTGTGGTAAGACAGTGAAGGCAATTCTTAAAAACAGTAGTACAGTCATAGTAGCACCTGCTGGTGCTATCAGAACTGTTTACTGGTTTTTTCACTCTATTTATTGGGGAGTACTTAATGTTGTATACTTAGTATCAAAAACACATGTGGAATTGAATGAGAAGACTGAGTATTTTCCAGCTCAGTTCTGGAGCATCTATATTTTGTATAAAGATGTACTTTGTACATCTGAAAAAGACTAACAAATGCTTATTTATTTTTTTAGGTTATTACTTCTGCTCATTGTTTTGTATAGCTTCATTGTTTAGAGCTTCAGTAGCAGATCCAGGAAAACTACCTGATAATCCA
Source organism: Falcunculus frontatus (assembly GCA_013398115.1). Lineage (NCBI taxonomy): Eukaryota > Metazoa > Chordata > Aves > Passeriformes > Falcunculus > Falcunculus frontatus. The sequence goes on from VZRV01003812.1 coordinate 103,578, forward strand.
AAGATACCAATTACAGGTACATTAAATTGTTTTTATGTAATTGAATGAAAGTTATTTTATATCCCCAAAATAACTAGGAATAAATTTTACTTTGTGAGATTTAATGGAAACCATGAGCTGTCCCTGCTGAATAAAGTTATTAGGTCACTGTTTTAAGTTGCAAATTTCTAGCACTTTTCCTTGTGTAATCTCAAAACTTCATTTTCTAAAACTTGTATTCTACCGGAAAGTTCAGTTACGTAGGACCTTCTGCTAGGAAATTCTTCACAGGAAGAATTTTTTTACATTCTAGACTTTCAAACATACTGCATGTGCTACTATTGATAATATTGATAATATTTAATGAAAAATGTTTAGAGATGGCTAGTTGTTTTGAGTAAATTTGTACTGTGTTGAAAGTGGTGGTGGAAGGTAGTCCTATGCTGGATTTTAGCTGTGTGGTATTTACTCTTTTTTTTCCAGAGTCGCATGGGCTTCTAAAAAAAAACAAAAAACAAACCATGGTGCTAATTACATTAAATTTCTATAAAGTAGCAACTTAATGGGGCAAGTCCTTTCTGTCCTTGTAAATTTAACTCACAATTCCTGTATGGTATCCAGTGCTCCAGAAGTTGGAGGAAATTTAAAATCTTAAGGGCTCTCCACAGAGAAAGACAGTGTTTTTATGAACTGCTGGGTGCTGTTATGTAATGCATAGAGCTTTTACATAAGAGTTAAGAATGGAGTAGGGCTGTTAAACAGCATGAGCTTTGTCACATTAACAGATAATGCTTCATGAATGAAGAAAATGTATCCCATGCAGTGAGGGTGAATACTTCAGTCTTGTCTTGACATGTGGTGAATGCCCAGAATAAAATTTTGCTCCTCTTCCTGATGTTACTGAAAATCTAGGATGATGTGTTTAGAAACATGATCTTTTTCGCCTTTGTGCTGATGGTATGATGTGCATGAAGTAGGCAGCTGATAGTGGAAGGGGGTGTATCTCCCTGGGATTCAGATGTGTCAACACTAATTGCAGAAAATCTTGTGCTAGTGTTCTTTCTGCTTCTGGCAACTGATCCTTTGATCCAGTAAAATATAAGGTGTTGGACTTGGATTCTGGAGTCAGAGTTTTTACTGCAGGAAGAGCAACATGGATTTTGCAACCTGAGCTGGAGAATGAAGGCACTGACTACAGTTACAGACAGTTACATTTATATTGGACTCTTAATTTACCTTCAAAATACCAGGACCAGTACAAATTCCCTTTGTACCCAAATGTTTCTTTCTGATTTAAGGTATCTTTTTGAATAGTTCTCCAGCCTTTGCGTGCTCCATTCAGTCCATATGGCAGTGATACTTTATAGGTACTTCCGAAGGTGAAACATTTAGGCTAGGTCATGATATTTTGATTTGGTGTGGGCTATATCAGGGGTTTTATACTTTTGGAAGTAGCACTTCAGTTCTCTGGTGTACTCTAGGTTGACAGGAGGATACATTTTTGCATAGTATAAATTGTATTAAAAAATGAGTTGGGTGTCTCTGAACTCTGCTGGTAGCTACCCTATTAGTGAGTGACACCTTTGTGACACTGGATATATGGGAACAGATTGTGAATCAGTTTCCATCTGTCATTATTGCTAGTTTAATGATCTCAGATATTGGGCTTCTTTACTTCCAGTGTCCAAATGTTATTTTGCAGCAAGAAAGACCAGATTAGAGCTGCCTGCAGGTGGCTCAGAAGTGCTAAATATAACTTAATTTTGTTTACATAGGGACAGTGTTTTACAGTACAAAAATTCAGAATGCCCTACTGTAAATATTAAGCTTTTTTTCCTTTTTTTTTTCTACACCTGAGATATGAGAAATTTCTGGGCCTCAAAAAAAGTTAATTTAGGTACAAACAAAGTTGAACAGTTGAAGTATTTAAGTTTCTCAGTTGTCCACCTGTTTTCCTTAAAGACAGAAAATATGTGCTTTTGTGACTGGAATTACTTCAGTGTTGATCTTATTTGTTTCCCATGTGAAGATGAAATTTTTTAACATCTAATTTGAATTTTCATTTTCAAGGAATTCCTCTAATTTGGATGGTGCAATTTGAGATAAATAATAGCAAAGCTAAGCAGTAGTAGCTCCTGGTATTTTCAGCTACTCAGTATCTCTGGAGATTAGCTTTTAAAAAATCTCACATTAGTCATTTAAAACCAGTATATATTTGTAAATACAAGCCTATCCTCTATCTGTTTTTTTGATTGCCTTACGTGTGGCATTGCATGTGGTGAGATGCATGTCTTTCAAATGCTTTGAGATGGAAGATGCTCCTGAAGTGTTCATTGTGTGTCATATTTTAGATAGCTAGCAGTAGCAGTATTTCCTCAGGAGGCTCTGGAATAGCAGTGAGATTGTATCATGATTCTGTCTAGCAGATAATTTTTTTCACAGTGGAAATATAAGAAAATAATTGGGTTACAGTCTTCCGTGTCTGAGTGACAGCTTTTGTACTGTAATAATTACTTTGTAGAAATTTATAGGAAGTGAGAGCATTTTGGAGAAGGAAACTGGCACAGAGTAGCAGTAATATCTTCCAGTTTAATTAAGGTCACAGTGGGAAAAAGTTTTTTATGTGCTGCTTATCCTTCTCAGATCATAGTAAGGTTTCTTTTCTTAATTAGAATCACAAGCATACAGATTTATTATGAGCACACACTACTGAGTTTGACTCTCTCTAACGTGTCTTTACATTTTCACCTAGAGCGAGAGTATTGGGAGTTATGTAGCAAATGCAATATGATGAGACCAAAGCGTTCGCACCATTGCAGTCGCTGTGGACATTGTGTGAGGAGGATGGATCACCACTGTCCATGGTAAAGCCAGCACACTTCTAATAATCTCCTGTTGTTTTAGTGAATCATTTTGAACTTTGTGGTCTTGACTGCTGCTTCATTTGTCCTATTTCTTTCCCAGTGGTGCTTAATCATTTAGGCATTTAGGCATTATTTAGCAGGGAAATAATAAATTTGAGCTTTCATGTGTCTACCTGTAAAACTCAGAGTAAGTGATAATAAACATTTCTGAAAGTAGTTCTGAGGTATCATTTCCAGCAAGACAAACTGCAGAGAACAGAACTGACATCAGGATTCCCTTATGTTGATTTAGCCATTTTTCAAGCTACCGTTTTTGTCAAGTTCTTGCTACTTCAGAAAATAGTGCTTCTGTCATTCTGGCTTAGCTTGGTACTGATGTCTGTGCCAATGCTTGTATGAAATTGCATCCACGTAACTTCTGTGAAGACTTCTGTGAAGCAGACTATACCCCAATTTCAAAGGTTTTTGGTCTTGTGCTTAATACAGCCAGAATCCTTGTGTTTCCTTTACTACTTTATGTTGCAGTATGCAGAAGGAGTTTCTGAATAGGGATGCTATTGTCTTCTGTGCCTTTGGTTCATTTCTAAGTCGTATTTCTTTGTTATTGGGGTAGCCTGTGATCATCTTTATTTTAAAACATTTGTTTGCATTTCCAGTGTTTTGACTTTACGTTGTTCACAACCTGTGAAATGTGTTGAGTAGCAGAAGATAAGTCATATTACTGTGAAATTTTGCAGATTTAAAAAACCTAATTTTATTACTAGAGTTCTTAAAGTGTCAGGAATATCTTTGGTATATGAAAATACAGAGAAATGTGCCTCTTGTTCTAAGCAGTGATCTCAGTAGTGCAACCTATACTTTAAGCGGTGGTGCAAGTAGAGATCCAGTAGTTCTTATGTTTGCTCCGTAAGTAATCATTTAGTCTTCTATTCACAGCATCATAATAGAAGTATTTGTATTTCTGTTTTTATATATACACACTTTGTTTCTCTGCAGGATTAATAATTGTGTTGGTGAAGACAATCACTGGCTGTTTTTACAGCTGTGTTTCTACACCCAGATCCTTAGTTCCTATACGCTGATACTTGATTTCTGCCATTACTACTACTTTTTGCCTCTGAAAAAGGAAAACTGGGTAAGAACCTGCTTTCTCTGTGAAGCAAACAAATAGTATTGCAATGTAATTTGTTTTGGCATCTAGTTACTACACATTTCTGGTGGCTCAGTTGTTGACAGTGAATAGAGTTCAACTAGCTGTATGTTATTAAGTAAGCAAACTGATTTATGGTAAGTAACAAAATATTTTTATGAAAGGGTGTATGATTTCTGTGTGTTAGAAACACAACACTAGTTTTCTTAGAAATCTTGGAAGAGAGGACAGAACCAGTTAGGTTTCTTTGGAAGTGATTATGAGTACTGGGAAGAAGTAAGGTAACTACTTTAGATGTATTCAAATTTCCTTTTACTTTCTCTGAAGTAGATTTATGCAGAGTATATATCGATCCTAATATCCTGTTTAAGAAAGCTGATACTGCTTTTTTAAGAAAGGAGAAAAACACATGAACATTCTGCAAGGGGAAAAATATACAGTGGTTTTGTAGCAGTATTTTCTGTTGCTTTGAAAAGGTTGTGTGGGTTAAGGGAGAATTAAGTTTGGTTTGTTTTATGTGGACTATATATAAATAGTTATGGAATTTCCATGGCTTGTCATCAGTAAGAGGCACTAGTACACACAGAGAAAATGGACTTACAGACTGGAGTAGAGTAAAAAATTAAAGAATTTCTTCCATTATGAAACTTATATTGTAAAGTTGTTGTGTCTGGTGTTTATTTATGTCTGTTATCGGTCATATTCAGAATATTGAAGAGGTTTGCTTGAAAGTTGCTCAATGCTTAAAAGTGCCAGAACAGCAAAGTTAGAACTCTTTCTTTATAAGAAAACTGTTATGCTCTCTTGCTTATGAAGAAGCATAAAAACTTCTAGCCAAAATCTGGAATGGACTTTGTATTTGTACTGGACTGTAACAAATACAAGTATACTAAAGAGAAAAACTTAGAAAACAAGTTAAAAACATTTTCAAAATTAGATAACATTTCAAATTTTTTAGGTGAAGAGAATGAGATTATCTCAGATACTGATAGTGCAGTCTAAATTTTTTTGAGATTCTTTCCAAATACTGAGATGCAGCAGACTTTTTAATTCTATTGATGTGACACCCCAGCATATTCTTGGCTGGTGATGTCATACTCGTCTTTCCAGGCTACTGGAACCTGACTTTTCATTGTGGGTGAGGCAAGTCCCATTTTCCATTTTTTTGAACAGCTAAGGTTTGTCATATGAGTTTGTATCCTACATTATATAAGAATTTCACTTTGTGAAAAATTCTACTTCTGGAAAAGAATGGGGCATAGTCTTCCAAGCTTCTTATTTGTTCCTGTATCAGTCTGAAGTGGATGTGATGTTCCCATAGAAGTGTATGTGAAGATGATGTGGCAAAGGGGAGCTGCAAATGTAGGAAGACTGTATTCCTTGGATTATCCAAAACTGATAAAAGTGCTATATTCAAGTTCATAGATACCAACTTTTTATTATATGGAATGTACCAAAGTTGAGGATTTTTGTAAATCTTTTTTCAAAAATTTGTATTCTAAAGGAATTTAATTATTTTTGTCCATCTACATCAATACTTCCATGTAAATCATTTAAGGGACTCTAGAAATATGGAACAGAAAAGAATTTGCTGTCTGCTTGGAGCATCTTTCCATAGGCACTGAAACAGACTTGTAAGCTTCTAATAGTATAGTGTCGTGGTCGGGTATTCCCTTGTTATCGTGAATGGTCCCTGAATGTATTACGTATAATTACACTGTGTTAGGTAATGAGCCAAAGTTCTGTCTGTTAGTCTTGCTTTTTAGAAGCAGTATGAAAGGTAACCAAATTATTCTCCTGGAGCTCGTCTGTGCAAGAGAGGGAAAGGGAAATCTTGTTTACTTCAGGTGTTTTACAGTACCTAAAGAGGTGATAAGTAATTATTAATGATGATAGTTCATAAAATGAATATGAATATGTATAAAACTTGTTCTTGCCAGTATAACTGGATTCATTTGAAGTCTTTTGGAGAGAGGCATAATTTTAATACCTACCCTTTGACAGGTGACAGGTTAGGATGCAGAATATATGTGCAACAATTATTTTAACCCATTTTAATGTGTTTGCCTGAAGAGTAGATCAGGTCTGTGTGTTTGGCTGCCTAAGTATACAGAGAGTTGTGGAAGAAATTGAGTACTTTGCTCTGAGTAATTGAAATTGAGTGATTTGTTCTGTTTAGTTTTGTTTAGTTTTACTTGTGGTTTTTTTTGGCTTTATCAATTTCCATATGTGGACACTGCAAATGACACTCCTCCTTTTAAAAATTGGATCTGTGTTATAGTATACAGTATTCTGTGCCCCAGAGAGAAGAATATGTTTATACGATGTAGAAAAACAGTAGACACAGCAGGTCTGGTCTGTTCAGACCTTTGTTAAGTATAGTGTAACACTGGATAGTATTTAGCTTTCTCAGTTTTTCAGCTGCAGAATTGGAGAGCACACAGTGAAGGGGAGAAAACTAAAAACAATTTGTTGGCATGCCTAGTCAATATATTTGCCTGTAAGATGACACCAGAGTCCCATGAAGCTGATATTTTAGTGTTGCCAAGGATGTGATGCCCTGTAGCTTTGTGCCGCAGAATAATTTGTCAGAACTACGTATTTTTAACAGAAAATGAACAGGACTAGTGAGAAGATTGGCTTAGTAGTAGTTAGGGTTTTAGGCAAGCATCCTGCAAGATTCTTTTTATCTTCGTATATCAATTAAAGCTGAAGTACCATAGCATCCCAGAGAGTGCAGTACCTTCAGCCTTTCACAGAAGCACTGTTCTTTGTTGAAATTTTGGCTGTGACTGAGAGCTTACATTTTCTGAATTGACAGGGACTAGTGTTTAGCGCAGATTCAAAGAACTGGATAATTTTTTTTCTAAACGGCCATCTGGAATAAGCTTATTATTGCTCATTAAAAAAATACTTGTGAATTTTTTGGCAGATTGCCTTCATCTAAATTTTTATTCTTTGGGTAAAAAGTAGTACATAACACAGAACCTGTGGAATTAAAATTGCTTTTACTGCTGTTATGAAACAATAATTTTATTACAGTATTGATTAATGCGTTGTGAAAATTTGATCAGCATGTTAGTATCTTTTTCTGAATCAAAATTTGTGTTTTTATTTTTAAAGGAAGAAAACACAGAAGAAAGAAAACCCAAAAATATTTAGTTAAGTGCTCCGAGTTTAGGGTGATAGCTTTAAGGGTAATGGAGGAAGCCGTTTCTATAGATATGCAATCTTTCAGCTTCACCTCCTACTGCAGAAAATTGCTTTATAGTATTCTTGGTTCTTGTAATAGATCCACTGCCAGAAAGAGATTGTGGTTGTTGCTTCTGTTTGTCCAGCAGGAGGAGTGCAATTACTGCTAGAAATAAAGGAGAGGGTAATTAGATTGACTATGTGGGATGATAGCACAAGAAAAATATATAGTTCGAGTAAAATTGGCATGTTAGTTCTTCTGCAAGCTTTGGTGATTTTCAGAGACTAACACAGGAATAGTCTTCTTTTTACATCTTCATGAAAAAGTATCAAATTCAGGAAGCCTTTATCTTTTGGGAAATAGTCAATCTTGTGAGTAGTGAGATGAGAAGAATAAATACTGGACTTCTCAGCACTACATAGTTGCTCTCTCCATTGCTGTGCTGGCACAGATTCTAGATACAGCTGGTCAAATTGCAAAAGTAAAAGCTTTGGCAGTATATTTTACCTTATTTATAGAAGGCTTTTAATCTTTTAAGCAAAAGAAATGCTGCTGATACATTCTGTTTGCTAGAAATGTTGCTACAATAATTGTCATAGCAAAACGCCCTGACATACGAAAACCTAGGCCCCTTTGCTCTGGTTTAGTTTTATTTTGTTCTTGTTTCTGCAATTAAAAATCATTGAATTTGACTTCGGAAAAGGATTTTTTTCAGTAATATTAGTATTATGCATTGACTAATACTAATTAAAATCTGGAAATATGCATCATCCAAAGTCCATTTATATTGTAAAGAGATTCTAAAACCTTTTCTCTTAGAATCACGAAATTATGTACAGAATGGGAGAGTTTTTTAAAAAATGAAAATATCAAAATTTTCCTTCTCATCGTTCTGCAAAACCAACCCAACCCTGCTCTCCTACAGTATAGTTATAAGGACAGTACGTGAATATTGATCGAATTAAGTCCTTTGTCTTTCTTCCTACAAAACCTGCAGTCTGTATTTTTTAGTTTGCTTTCTGGGAAGCCTGGCTTTCTTTTGTATTCTGCACTGTTTTTGTGGTAGCCAAATTGATAGACTGATTTCATCACCAGGCTGGGGCGGACATCCCAGGCATTTACAACAGAGCACAGACAAGCAGGTTAGCATGTGTTACAGAATATATTGTTCCCCAAGAGAAAAATGAGGTCTCTTAATATATTTTCTTGTATATTTATCTCTGTGTGTGTCATATTTCAGTAAAGAATAAAGATTGAATAAATTAATCTTCCATTGAAAATGAAAAATTATGATGATGGTCTCTTCTGGAACAGATAGAATAGTTCTGTGTTTCCTGCTGAAAGCTCTGTCCTCAGTACAGTGTGCTGCTTTAAAGGAATACTATAAATCCTTGAAAACACAGCTAAAGAAAGATTAGGGAAAATGTGGGGATACTGCTAAATCAGATGGGTAACCTGGTGACGGAAGACGCAGTGAAGGCTAAGTAACTGAATTCCTTCTTTGCCTCAGACTTTACTGCTTAGGCCATTCTTCAGGAAACCTAGACCCTGGGGACAAGAGAGGAAGGCTGGAGAAAGGAAGACTTGCCCTTGGCCATAGAGGGTTTGGTTTGTGATCAGCTAGGCAGACTTAAATCCATAGGCCCTGATGGGATGCACCCACAGATGTCGAGGGAGCTGGCAGATGTTGTTCCTAAGCCCACTCTGCATCTTCTTTGAAAAATGGAGGAGAGATGCCTGATGACCGGAGAAAAGTCAATGTCACTCCCATCTTCAGAAAGAGCAAAAAGGAGGACCCAGGAAATTACTGGCCAGTCAGCCTCACCTCCAGCCCTGGAAAGGTGATGGAACAGATCCCTCTGGAGGCCATGACCAAGTACATGAAAGAACAGGAGGTCATCAGGAGTAGTCAGGATGCACTTACCAAAGGCAAATCGTGTTTGACCAATCCGATGGCCTTCTGTGATGGCATGGCCAGATGGGTCGATGAGGGGAGAGCAGTGGATGTCATCTACCTCGACTTCAGCAAGGCTTTTGACACTGTCTCCCATAACATCCTGAGCAGGTAAGCTCAGGAGATGTGGGTTAGAGGAATGGACAGTGAGGTGGATCAAGAACTGGCTGAAGGCAGAGCTCAGAGGGTCATGATCAGTGGACCAGAATCCAGCAGATGGCCTGCCGTCGGTGGTGTTCCTCAGGGATCAATACTGGAACCAGTCTCATTGAATTTGTTTATCAACGACCTGGAGGAAGGGATCAAATGCACCCTCAGCAGGTTTGCTGGTGGCACTAAACTGGGCAGAGTGGCTGATCCAGCTGAAGGCTCTGCTGCCATTCCATGGGACCTTGATCAGCTGGAGGGTGGGGCAGAGAGAAACCTAATGAGGTTCAACAGGGGCAAGTGTCAGGTCCTGCACCTGGGGAGGAGCAGCCCCAAGTGCCAGCACAGGCTGGGCTGACCTCCTACAGAGCAGCCCTGTGGAGAAGGCCCTGGGACTCTTGGTGGACCACAAGCTGTCCATGAGCCGTCAGTGCCCCTGTGGCCAGGAGGGCCAATGTCATCCTGGGGTGCATTGGGAAGAGTGTGGCCAGCAGGTCGAGGGAGGTGATCCTCCCCCTCTACTCGGCCCTAGTGAGGCCACTCCTGGAGTGCTGTGTCCAGGTCTGGGCTCCTCAGCACAAGAGAGACAAGGAGCTACTGGAGAGGGTCCGGTGGAGCGCCACAAGGATGATCAGGGGTCTGGAGCACCTCTCTTATGAGGAGAGACTGCAGGAGCTGGGCCTGTTTAGTCTGGAGAGGAGAACACTGAGAGGGGATCTCATCAGTACATAGAAATACCTCAAAGCTGGGTGTCAGGAGGATGGGGCCAGACTCTTTTCAGTGGTGCCTAGCAACTGGTTGAGGAGCAATGGCCATAAATAAACTACAGCACAAGAATTTCCACCTCAGCCTGACGCAGAACTTCTTTACATGCAGGGTGGCAGAGCACTGGAACAGGCTGCCTGGGGAGGTTGTGGAGTCTCCCTCTCTGGAGACACTCAAAGTCCACCTGGATGTGTTCTTTTGTCACCTAATCTAGGTGGCCTTGCTTTGGTGAGTGGGTTGGACTGGACAATCTCCAGAGGTCCTTTTCAACCCTAACGATTCCGTGTTTCTGTGAATTGGGTTTGTTCATCCCAGAAAAGAGAAGGCTTCTGTTATCTGAGAGGAACCCACAAGAAAGAGAGCATGTGTAGTGGCAGGACAAGGGGGAATGGCTTCAAACTGACCTAGTGAGAGTAGGTTTAGATTATATATTAGGAAGGAATTCTTTACTTGGAGGGTAAGGAGGCACTGAAAGAAGTTGCCCAGAGAATTTATTGATGCCCCATCCCTGGAAGTGTTTAAGGCCAGATTTGAAAGAACTCAGAGCTATCTGCTGTTGTGAAAAGTTTCCCTGTCCACAGCAGGGCAGTTTGGGCTAGGTGATCTTTAAGGTCCTTTCCAGTGCAGACCATTCTGTGGTTCTATGATTCTGTGATTTTTAGTGTGAAAGGTCTGTCCGTTTTTGTACCTCTAGTTTAACGTGGGTTAAAAAAGTCAGATGAAAATGCAACCTCTCTTCTGTATGCTCGGATTTTCTTTTGTCATGTGTTGAGTGATGGATTTTTTTCATGTCGAAAATGATGTCCAAGAGAAGGAACTCTTAAATTAAGGTTGCAGGGAGAGCTAATGTGGGAATGTGATGCTAGATTCAGGATGTAACTTTGCATTGGCACTCTTCTCTTACATTTATCTGTTTTCTGTGAAGCTATTGAGCTTGAATACATCAAAACATTTCTAATATAATAAAACATACCAGTGAAGATATAAAGAAGTATTTTACAACTAGTAGAAGTTGTGCCTTACCTTTCTTTTCTTTAAAGCTTTCATTAGGTAATTGAAAATGAAATAAAGAATAGTATGACTGGTTTTATTTTGAGTTGTTTTATCTTTGGATTAACTCATTAAATGAGTAAGAAGAGTTTAAAAAGTGGAAATTAATATATTTTCTACAGCAACAAGAAAGGCTGGTATTAAGAAGGAAGGGGGAGGGGGATGCACTATTACAATACTTCAGAAAAGACTTCTGGGGATTGTTTTTTGTTTTAGCTGCTTAACTAGTTATTTGTACTTGTTCATTAAATACTAATTTTCTTCACAGCTTTATTAGGCAGTCTAAACTTTTTTCCCTGGGTTTATATTTTGAACTTTCATGGAAATTATTTAAATGAAAAATCCGATTTTTTTTTTTTTTACTAAACATAATTTGCTTTAACTATTCTCTGTTTAATTGAAACCCACTATCCATCTTCCTCAAGTCCTAGTGGTTGAACATAAGCAGTGTTGGGGGTTTTTTATTGTTGTTGTTTTGGGGGTTTTTTTTGTTTCTATTTTGTTTTGTTTGTTTGTTTTTCATTCTGTTCTCTTCTATATTCTGGTTGTAATTTAAAGTTTACTTGAAAGGTTTTAATACTGTCTTGCTGTGATCTAGCTTTTGTAAGTGGAAAAACAGATGTGTATATTCAAAAGACAGTCTTAAGAACGTAATTGTAACTTACAAATAAGAGAATGGGGTCTGAACTCGCAGTATACGTAAGGTAACTGCCACATAAAAATGTTTTCCTGGGATAAAAATAAGGTGCTCTATCCTTTGAAGACATTACATAACACTCTCTAATGCTTCTCATATATTCTGCTGGATGAGAACAGGCTTTCCAATGCAGCTGATCAAATACATCCATATTCTCCTGTATCCTGAAGCATCTTTAATGTGCACCCTTATCCAAAGTGACAGTAATCCACTCAGGGCCAAAATTTAAAAGTTGGAGATAAGTTTATGTTGGATAATAGCACTACAATGAGAACAATCCAGTACAGATACTTGGACTTTGAAGGTACAGTCTTCAAGAGTCAAGCTTGAAGTATTGTTTATTTTCTTTCAAAAGAGGTGATGTAAAAATGAAATGCGCTATGCCTGGTAGGTGAGGTATAAGAGTCTTTATGAATCAGACTGTTTAACAGAGTAGTTTTCCTGTCTTATACAGCTTGTGTGTAGCAATCTGGCACAGTTTGAGATTGATCCATTTGAGCTTGATCTATTCCCAAAACCTTAACTACTTGAAGGATTTTTTTTTAACAGTCTGTCAAAATAAAACCCCAACTGTTAACATGTATAAAGAAAAGATTATTGGTTTCTACTTTTAAAACATAAATAAATATATCAATGATGTGCAATGTAGCTCAAAATCCAATATTTGCCTTCAGTTTTAAGTCTTTGAGAACATCTCTTACACCTCTTATCTAATATTTCCACTTGGTTCAAAGACTTTAATTAATTTGGAGCTGCTAAATTCTCTCTCTTCTTTCTGTCTTGTTCTAGGATGTGTTTGTATTTAGACATGAACTTGCTCTCCTAAGAATATCTGCCTTCATGGGTCTAATAATGTTAGGTGGAATAAGTCGACTCTTTTACACTCAGCTAATGGGTATTTTCACTGTAAGTATCTAATTTTAGAAGTATATATTAGTTTTATTTTCAGTACAATTAGTCAAAGCAGAAAATCAGATTGCATTTAAGGGAGGACTAGAAAAACACTTGCACTGTGAGGCACTTGTTTGATACGTGGTCTGTCAAGCCTCTTGACACCAGTGAAGTCTAAGAAGCTTTCTAACAAGTGTTTAAAAATTTCACCTATCAAGTCAGTTTCCTGATTTGTATTAGTAAAATAAACTTATACCTTGTCCTGGAATTGTGCAGTGTACAATGTATGTAGTTGTGTGTTTTGATTTTTGTTTTTTTTTAAACTCTTGTGTACCCTGGTCAAAATTATGTGACAGTGAGGCTCACCGATAAATCACATTTTGAGAAGACAACCTCTTTGTTAAGTATTTTGATAAATATGCTTATGTTCATCTCTTTATTTGCTAAGCTGTGGAATGTAGTCATGTGCAGTTTACAGTCCAGATGCATATTCTGCATTTAGAGATACAAGAAAAAAATCCTCTGCATGGAAAAAATTTTCAGTTAAATGAATTTGGTAATGTAATAAATGTGTACAAGAAACAGGCTTTTTTTGGCGTAACATCCTGTTCTGTACATTAAAAGTTAATAGCTGCCAGATAAAGTTATCTTGAGAATCCATACAAATATTTAAAATATTGTTCAACACTACAGAGAGAGTACATTAGTTGGATGTGTACATGCTGAAAGAGTCTATGATCTTGCCTGCTGAACTTTTTTTTAAAGACAATAACATTCAGGATGGCAGCATCTTTGTGACTATGACTGTTTGAGATCTCATTTTGGAATTACGAAGGTTTGCACAGTATTAACCTTTGTGGGTACATAATGGAAAATCTCCTAACTATTGTGTAATTCTTTTGTATGGAATAAAGGAAAAAAATTACTGTGTAGTTTTAAATTATGTCAAAGCAATAATACTGCTTTATGGTTTTACTATATTACCTTTACATAAATTTACTGCCTTCTTTTTCTGTCATGGTAGCTGTGCTGTCTGTTACTATTCTCCAGCTGCTCTACCAGACTGTTTTCTGCACTTACTCTCAGCTCCTAGATCAACAGATTTACCTTTGTGCACCTTTACTGTGTGCCTGATTTCTGTTCCAGGGTCTTGCTGGCAGGTTTTCTCTTCCCTGTTTAAATGTTGGCACACCACCTTTATGTCTGCATCATCTAGAACTGGCATGTTTTTCTAGACCACCACTATGGTGGGTATCTAGCTGAAGTGATGAATTCTGCTCACCAGTAACAGGAGAGACAGAGACAGAAACTCAGTGATCCTAATTGTTCAGATACTGAAATATGGATGTCTTTTTAGTTTCTGTTAAATGGATATATACGAGAATGATCAGAAAACCCATGTGATCAGTACTGCACTAAACCACAGGTAAGATATAGAAGGAAAAAAGGAACAGGCCCTAAGTCTTTCATTCTGTTCTGTGTGCTGCGAGAAGCTGGACTAAATTTTTGCAGTGACCATCAGCATCCATTCAGATACTATTACTGAATGTGAAACAAGACCTCTCAGACTGAACCTGTTTCTGTCAGATACACCTGAAACCTGGGACGTTTCTGTTCTGACAGAGGAGACCAGCTGCGCTGCCACTGCAACAGGCATGAATGCCTAGTTGTAACTTCACTGTCCTGAGCCTTAACACTTTCAGGCTGCTGTAGAATATTTTCTTCTCTGTCAGTTGTATAATATACGGTGAAGTACGTCCCATTCACTTACGGAACTGGCAGCTACATTGGAACAGGTATGGGCTAATAGCATTTTCAAGTCCAGTTTTTCTGCTGAAATCATAATTGCTGAGCTGCAGTGTGCCTGGATACTCTCTTACTGTCTTTGCCAAACTTTGTGAAACAAACATACTCCAGTAATTGTGGATGTGGATGGTCTGTGAGAGGCAGATGCTGAAAAGTACAGATCTTCATTAAGGCCTCTCACTGCACCCTTCCTGTCCCCCCAATAGCAGAGGGGCTGTTGTCATATGGACAATTTTTAGGCTTGATGGGATTTCTGGGGAAGTAGAAGTCCATTACCGGTGTATCTCAAACATTAATTCATTCGCACCATATGGATGCTGTTACATTGACTCATACAAGAATATAGGTCCTGTACTCCATCCCACACACAGAACATTTCATACCAGCAACACAGTTGTCTTCTCCTGTTTCGTTCCCGTCTTCGTAAATACAGAATTGGCAAGAATAAACTGTACAGTCATTTTGAGGAAATCTGCTTGGCAACAACCAGTCAGACTTCAAACAAACAAAGCAAGTCTGTTTGGTGCAGTTGTGCTTAGTCTGCAAGTGGTGTCAGAAACTCTTTCTGTGCAAACTGTTTTTGATTGCCAGCATTCTATTGTGGGGACTTTCTTCCTTCATAAGCACTGACAGCTTTGACTAGCAACTGGAAAAGGCAGAGGAGCGGGCAGCAGGTGAGTTAGTAGTTTCTCTGCAGGCTCCCCAAAGACATGCATGGTAGCATAGGGAAACAATGCAACTGGTATACCCACCCAGAAGCTGAGCACATTGAGTGCAAGACATTAAAGTCCTATAGAAGCAATGAACCATGGACAGTAAGAAGCAGTGATGTTTCTGCTGTGTACCGTGCTGGAGTTACAGTTCAGCATCTCATCTTCCTGTGTAAGTTAAGCAAATTGTATCTGGTATTAGCTCTGTATTAAATATGGAATTAGTGATGAAATTAACTTAGTATAAGGTTTGGATCAAAACTTAATAGCAGAACACAATTGTTAAACTGTAGTAGTGCAGACAAGGTTAACTTGAAAGAAGATGCTTGGAGGCATGAATATGCACAGTTAAGGCATTCATGTCGTATGAATTGCTCCATAGCTATTCTTGAAAGCACTGGTATCACTGATTGCTGAAGCTGCCTAGACATGTGTGCAAGGGACAGGAGCATGGGCCTTTTGAAAAAGGCAAAGGAACTCTTGTGCTAGTGTGGGAGAACAGGTAATACACATTTTCGTAGTTCATGCTCTTGTTCTTGCAGTTTAACGCATATCAAGATTAATTGCACAGCTCCTGGAAAAAAAAGCTGCTTTTAAATAGTAGAGGCAATAAGTGTTACAGCTCTGTGATCTAAATTCTGGTGGAGTCTAGCAGGTTAAGATTTGTTGGTGTTTAAAATTACTATTTACCTGTATTTCAAGTGCTGCAAAAATTTTTGGAAAGAAAGATGAATCTAAGATTTATCAAACTTTAACGCTTTTATAACAAGACTTCCTGATTCTCCATAAGGTAAACTTGCTTGACTATGATTACATAATTGAAATGGAGCCAGTAGTTTTTGTTTCATCTTAGTAATATAAAGCTAAGGCCCATTTTTTTTCCAGGAATAATAGACATGCTTATTAAAAATTTCCAGATTCTTGGTCTTTGTATTTACAGAGATTTATCCTTTTGCCACAAATGCAAGGCAGATAAAGTTTCATGTGTAGAATAAATTTGCGTATTTGATTTTTGTGTACATTTTCAGAAGCAGAGTTACACCCTACTAGGATTGAGCTAAGTGGTAGATTGACAAACCATAAGAATGTCCAGAAGTTTTTCATAGGTTTTCATAGGATTGGCATTTTCTCCTCTTTGATGTATTTTTTCAGAAGTCATAAAATGTCTGGCTGAATGCATAATGGAAAGAGTATATCTGATATCCTCCATCATGTTTTCCTGGAACAAGGCAGTAGATAGAGACAGAAAAGCAAAGCAGCACATTATGAAGTGCAGGTGAAGTATTCTGCCATGTCTGCTGGCACTTTGCAAAATTCATGTTTGTTGCACAGTTGACTGATCTGTGCCTGTCATTGCGTAACTGTCATTGGTTATAACAGTAGGTCAATTTTTTAAAAGGTCTTTAAGAAAAATATGCATGTATTCTGCATATGCATGTATTCTGCTGTTATCCTGCCTCATCTGTGTTGAACAGATACCAAGGTGCTTGGAAAAAATATGCTTTCTGGTAAAAATGGAGACTTTGTAACTTGTGTACTAAAAGAGGGCTCTTACAGCGAGAATGTTCTTGAGGCTGTACTGCTTGATAAGGTGATTAATAGGCCCAGCAACCTACCACATAGTAATTTCTCTGAGTACATTTGCCAACACTGTAATTGTGGTATCAGTGTTAGGGTATCATTAGCACAAGGCTATTCTTAACTCATTTGGAGGTCCAGAAAGCCAAGGAGCAAAGGAGGTGACTTCCTACTATGAGAGGAGAACAGCTGATTGGCAAAAACTGTCCTTAGAGGAACTTCTGACATGAATTGTTCCAATGAAGAGGGGAGCAGCTGAGGTGGCCTCTGCATAAAGGATTAGTGCTTTCTCCCTAGAAACTAGTGTATGTGAAACACACTTCTATGAGAAGGGGCACATGGCTCTTTTCATCCTCCTTCCCCAATTGCTTTCCCCGAGCTCAGTTTTGCCTCTAATTTTGTTGTCATCCTGAATTTTAACACTTCTGCTAGCAAGTGCCTTACATTACTCTTGGGGAAGTTTTATTTGGGTACTTTGGAAAGAGAAGTATCTAGGTTCTCTCTAATTCATAAGCCTCTGAAATAGGGAGAAATTTAAAATCCTAATTTAGGAACTTTAGGACTCTTGAGATACTCCTCTTAAAATCTCATCCTAACAATTAGTCTTCTTACTTATAATATTCAAGGTTTTAGAGAACTGGATGGAAAAAATTGGTTTGACCTGTGAATTAAACACTGTCTGTTGTAATTTCCAAAATGATCATGCATTTATATTGAAGGCCTGCTTGTCACTTGTTTTACCACTCCTCTATTCCCTGTTATTTCTTGTAGTGCAATTTTGAATTTTGTATTCCTTAATTGGAAATTTATATTTGTTAACTGGAGCCTGTGTTCTTACATTCTCAGACAGCATGATTTTTTAAAGGACACTGCTTGAAAAGTAGAAGCAAACTTTCAAGTAAAACAAACAAGGAAAAACATACCAAAAATAATTTTGGGAGTTGCACCTTACAAGAGTGCAACTTTTCTACTCTCCTATTGAGAGTAACAGTTTTAAAGATTATTGTTACTCTTCAGACCTCCTCTAGCTGCTTGTACTCCTCAAGTAGTCTTTGGCCTCAGTCACTGCAGGGTGACAAGATAGCTCCAGTATAGACACTTTAAAACCCTGTGAAGATAGAGATGTGGGTTTTTCTTGGTGGTTTGTCGTAAGCAGTAGAAGTGTGATTTATGGGTAAATTATCACTTTGTCCATTTCAGAAAGTTTTACAGTTTTCTGCAAAAAAAAAGAATACAGACAATCTGTCTTGTGCAACAGTTGTGTACGTCTATTAAGGACACTGTATTGAAGTGACAAAAAAGTTTATCTAGAAAAGAGTATTTTGCACTTAAGCTAGAAGAAAGTATTGAGAAGGATGTATCTGTGTTTCTGATTTTTATTTTCATTTCCTTATTTTCATGTAGTTACACAAAATAATAAAATTTATTGGGAAGCTAAATCATATAGTACCCAGAAACTTGCTTGCTTTCTCAAGACGTATTTTCTTGATATGTGTTTTTGAAGAATTTTCCTCTCATTTTTATAGGTAACAGATGTTTGTTTTCCTCAAAAACCCCATAACTAGCCTATTTATTCATTTATTCATAGGAAAAGGCATAAATTCACCTAGGAAAAAAGTCTCTTTTATCAGCCCCAGATTGTTTCTGATGTATGATTGTTGGAGGTACAGAGCTCTTTTAAAAAGCATCCTTTTCTTCCATCTTTTTAAAAAAGGTGGAACTGTCAGGATGCTCATGTGTATGATAGTAGAAGACTAGCCCTGGCATTTGCATTTCTCTCACTCATATTCCATTTTAGTTTTAAGAAGTTACTCCTCCATGTCTTTCACATTAAGAGTTAAATGATGATAAAACCTGGTTTTTCTATTCATACTGTAAGATTATTCTATTGGTTATGTTTGATCTACAAGACATTACTATAGAACATAAATAATATGGCATGCTGTTTTTTAAACAATGGTTTTTCTGATGATTTTGATATTTGTATCTAGTGAGTTTTTAAATTGCACCGGATACTGCTAAGAAGTACTCAGTTTGTTGACTGTTTTTTAAAGGTGGTACCTTTTGCATATAAGAGATTTTCTTCCTCTCAAGATCTGTGGTGTTCTTTATTTTGTTGGCTGCCACCTGTCTGAAGCAATCAGCCACTTCTTTCTCTTTCTCTGTACAAAAGGAAAATCCGGTCTTCCCATGGATGGTGGAAGGTAACAGGATAATCAGTTCAGCAGTGATCCTCTGATGTCATTGTGGGAGCCCTGGAAAAGAGGATTATCTGTGACCCAGATAAAATAATTAGAAATTACTTGGACACTTACAAATAACTGATCTACTAATCTCATTTCCAAAGTTAAAAAAGGCCTGTCTCTCAACATAACGCTACCAGATGTTTCAGTTAAACAGCATCCTTTGCAGACACTAATCTGAACCCTAATTTTAAAGGATTACCTTTGATTGTTTTTATCTCAAACACTAAACAGTGTTTTCATTTTTCCATATGTTCTAACAAACTATTTCTGTGGAAGAAAATAAATTTTCTTAATTCTTCCACTACAGTCCATTAAATATGATTTAATGTGATTTATGCTGGTGTTGCAGAGAAAAACTTTTCATTGAAATTATTAAGTAATTAACTTGTTTCTCTGGGGCAGAACTATTTAATGGATAGGCTTTTATAAATTTAATAGATACCATGTGGCCTTTGTGCGAAGTAGTGGATTTATTATCATAAACTAAGTGGACAGTGACTTTATTAATTTAATTAATGCTACCGGGGTTTCCTGTTAATTAACTGTTTGAATGGTATGCAGTGATATGCCAGTATCCTGTTGCAGTAGTACTTTCTGGATGTGGAGAAGAGAAATTTCCCTTTATTTTCTTTAGGAAGAAAAATAGTGTTCAACAGCCCATCTGGTGGACAATATGGTGCCCACCACATGCATTTTTCCCCTTAGGACCATTTAACTGTTGATACTTGCTGTTTATTGTTGCAATGCTTCTCCTTTTCACCTTAAAGTAGCAAGTGTATTTTACTAGGTTGTTTTTCAACCTTTTTACGAAGATTGAGTTTTAAAATAATGAAAATGTAGCTACAGTTATTCTGTTAGTAAAATCAAGGGCTTTTTAATGCTTTGCGTATTTTATAGTATTTATCCATTGCTGATTTAATATGCAGAGTGACAAGTGATCTAGTTCTGCTGAAATGCTTTTGTCTTTAATAATAAGTATCTTGTAATTAAAAATATTTGTAATCATATCTTTAATCAGATAATCTATTAAATACTATTTTGATTAGTGAATACTTAGGGCTTTTCCTGTTTTTTCAAACACGGCAGAAGCGTAATCAAGGAACTATTAATCCTCATAATTAAGTTTAGCTTATTAAAAATTAGGATTGGTAGGGGAAATTAGGATTTCCAGGCAATTGTATTCTTTATGTGGCTGTAATGTAGTGTAAGATATAAAGTAATTGTAGAGGGAAAGCATAGGGTATATAAACTCTAAGCCCCAGTAGTAATTGGAAATTACTAACAGAAAATAACTTAATGTTAACATTGTCTGTCTTCCTCTTCCTTGTTATTCTTATCCTTTCCCCGTTTTCTGTCTCTGCCTTTAATCCACCTATAGGTAGATTGCCTATTAGAAGACTGTGTGAAGTCCTATAAATTAAATTGTCAGAAATTTGTAATGTCCTGGCCTTTGAATATGATTTTGGTTAACTGTGTAGATTCTTTTGTATCTTTACCTTATTTTTCTCAAATAGACTTTCAATTTGTTTAGCATTTTAATGAATGAATTCTGACATCTTTAAATACATATTTACCGTAAAAATAAAATACTAGTTTGTTTTAAAAAAACCCCCTCTTTTATGATCTATTTAAAATGTAGGAATAAATAGAAGTGTAAGACACTCTACATAGCAGAAGATCTCATCTCTTTCATTTAGGTCACTGCATGGTCTTAGGTAAATATGAATACTTTTATTGAAATTAATAATTTACAATATTATAAGGAAAAAGTGCAAGTTAGAAAATGTAATCAGATTTTATACTGTGCAACAGATTTTATACTGTAAAATATCATCAGATATCATTCCAAAATTATCCACAGTTCATCACTCAAGAACAAAGTCCTTTTACTAATCTATTTTTCTAATAGTGAAGATAGTACCTTTAACCACTTGAAGATAAGTAACTATGAATATAATGTTTGAGTGTTCCATGGGCTGAGTACATTTTGTTTACATGTTGCTTGTCAGATTCAGACATCAGACCATTAAAATGGCTTCTGTGTGAAGAAGATCAACAACTAACTTTCTTAAGTATTTTTTCCCTGATATTTTTGTCTTAAGAAGGTAATTGTAGGTATCAATAAATATAATACGTTTTTTCGTGTCTCGTCATGCAGCTGTCTGCACCAAACATACCATGGATTTGAAACAGCCTGAAGTTAAGAGATCTGCTTGTATTTCCTCCATTGTAGATGTATCCCTCATTTGTTGTCAGCGGGCTTCTTTTCATTGAATCATTTTGTGATATCTGATAAATAACTTGGAAATCTATTTAACTAAATTAATCAGAGCATAGAGGATTGTGGGGCTATTCCCTAGATGTAACATAGTGTAGCTTTATTTTTCATTTAGCGCATGAGTCTAATATAGGGATTTAAAGTTAGAACTAATAATTTTCAGGCTGAACATAATTAATCATAATTAATTATGATAAAATTAATCATATGAGAAGTCCAGATTAAAAAAAGAATGCTAAAAAGTGGCCAAAAGTAAACCCAAAATGTATTTAATGCCAAAAAAAGGGAAAATTTCTCAAATATGATGTATTCTTTCTATGTTTAGTTTTTTATATTCTTGAATTGCTCACCTGTCACTTGCATGCACACCATGAGAGGATATTAGATAGAAGGCAAAAAAACCCCCTTATATAAAGGATGTGTTGTCTTGAACTTTCAGATAAAAGCAAAGCCTGCAAATCCAGCAAGGCTTGCAAGTTTTGTTTTCTCTTTTTCTATTTGATCGTAATTTTCTGCTGATTCACCTATACTGAACGTTTGAAAATACTAAAAGCATGGCATAATGCTTACATTCTTCTACTGCAAGTATTTAATAGAGCTGTAATGATTGCATGTCACTCTAAGCAAGCACAAAAGAAAAATTGGACCAGGTATTGTAGCTGCATGCTTTGGAGTTAGTCCTGTAAGTTACACATTATGGTTTATCCTCTGGAAAACATGAATCAGTAAGCAAAAAATACCCTTTGCATTTGTTTTTTTCATGATGAATTAGTTTGTGATAAAACCCTATAGCACAGTTTGTTAAACACTGCATGTGATCTTTTAAATTTTTTTTTGCAGTTGGTTATGCTAAATAGAAGTGTAGATGTGAAAGCTGCGGTTCTCTTAGGAGCCAACGTGGATGCATTCATTTGCAAGTGAATCTGAAGTTGGTTTGCAGAGCACTGTCAGTGCTTTTACATATGTGTCTTTCTTTCCATTCTTCTCCTTCCTCTTACAGCAGTCTTAGCTGTGGCAGTAGCTTACTTACAGTAAGCAAGCCGCTCCTATGGACTTGTAGTATAAGCTCAAAGTGAAAAAACCCCACATTTCTTCTCCCCTCAGCAGAATCTAAACACTTTGCCATTTTCCTATTCATATTCCTGTGTTTATTTCCTCTAATTTATTTTGCCTGTTGCACTAAGGTGTGATTTTTTTCTCTAGTTGCTTTAAGATGCTTATCATTGGCTGTGTATCTCTGAATAACCAGGTGCAGGAACAATTTTTATTTCCAATCTGGATGATGACTTTGGGAATCCAGATAATCCATCATTTCAAATTAATCAGTTGTATGTTTGTCAATTTCATCTTGTATTCAATTGCAAATTTTAAGGGATTTTTTGAGTTAGAGATTATTAGGACTCCATAGATATGTTATATTTGCTCATACCAAGTTATTTTAAACTTTTGGATGAGTGCCAGTACTCCAAAAGGTTTTAACATTAGCATTAGCTTTGAGTCTTGGAAAAAAAATCTTAGCAGAGTTCTATTTGTATTAATAGTAATCCAAGCTGATAGTAGATGCAGACAGCTAAAGCCTCTTAGGCTGAACACAGTAATTCTGATGTTGTAGCAACATCTTGGTATACATCAAATGAATAATTAAGAGAGATGATATTCTGGTTGAAAGCCATTTGTGAGATGCGTTAATGAGCAGAAAACCTTGTCATTCAGAAGAATAGTGGTTATTCTGGTCCTTTGTCTCCAAAAGAAGAAAAATTCATGTCTGAGAAGGAAGCCTTAAATAACTCAACTGTGGTACTCTCCTTTTCCTTTATCTCCTTGCTCCAGAGGGGTGACTGACTTTCCTGGGGTGCTGTAAAATTTCACTTTCATGTGAAAACCTAAATTGGTTCAGTCTCAAATGAAAGTACATTTCAAATGAGTTTGGCAGCAGTATTGGGGGAAGGAAGGTATGAGGGGCATTTTGTTTATTAAGTTCAGTCCCTAGCACTTGTTAAGGAGCTAAACTTCAGAACAATGTTTCTTTGCTAGTTTTCAGCTTCCCTAAAATTTTTCTAATTCTGAAAAAGTATCTGAGAAGCAAAGGACTTGCTGCTCAGCCCCAATTTCTTCACTGTAAAGCGAAACTAATCTAAAGTATATGTTGGCATTTTAAGGGAAGGGGAGGGGGGAAGAAAGGAGGCAGGGAATGAAAGAAGGAAAAGAAGGGAAGGGAAAGAAGAGAGGAAGGAAGGGACAAAGGGAGGGAGGAAGGAAGGGATGGAAGGAGGGAGGGAGGAAGGAAGTTCCTGTTTTGGTGCTTTAACTTAGTTAATTTAACAAGTTACATTTTTGAAGGGAGCAGACCCTGATGAGAACCTTTCAGGTCTTGATAACATGCCATGACAACCCTTAAAACAAAATACAATCTCCAACAGTTTCTGTACAGTTTCCAACCTGTGATTTCCCCCAAAAAGCTCAGAGTATTTTAGGGAGCAGTACAAGTGTATTAATGAATAAGCAATGCGCAGAAACATAGCAGAAAGCCATATTTAAGGTATCTGGTGATGTTACTTCTGCAGCCAGAGCTGGTTTAAAGGGCTCTTTTTTGAAATGGTAGCATAAATCTTCGATAGCTTCAAGTCAATTTAGAGTCTGGACTTGGATGTTATTGTTTTAAAAAAGACCATTTGCCATTATTGCTTTCAAACATGCCAATATTATTTTGTACTATTGGGTAGACAGCTTTGAGTTGACCAGAGAATTATTCCTAGAACTTAGATATTTTTGCAGTTACAAAAGGAGCTATAGCATCTCATGAAAATGCTGTTTCTACGATGCTGAAATACCGTGGAAGTAATCTCTTGAGCATTTAGTTCTTTTTATTCAAAAAGCCGTGTATGAATTTCGGTGGTTGGCAAAGGTGGTGTTTTTTCTGACAAAAGCTGAACAAAAAGCCAGTCCGAGGAAGCAAAGTATTCCTTTGCAGTCAGGTCCTGCCCTAGCAAGGAGAATGACTTTTGTCTTGTAATGCTTTCCTGATGCTTGTGTCAGGAGAGGGAAGACAGGCCTGTAAGGTGAGAGGAGCAGAAGTTAATCTGTGGGAATCAAAACAACAAGCAGTATTTACAGTTTGCTGCCTCCAGTTCTTTCCTCCCTCACTGCTGAGTGGGTGTGAAAACCCACCTGACGATGGGGCCAGCATGGTTTACGTAACCTGCTCTGGTCATTCCTTCTCTACACAAACTTCTGGGCAAGAACTTGTGCATCCTGATGGGTTGGTGTGAGAAAAGGGGACTTCTCTCCTTTGCCATAGTGCGGCTGGAATTCAGCTGGATAGGTTGTTGTCAGAATTAAGATTTTTACCATTTAGTATGTGGTAAGGGATCCTGTTCCAAAGCTCATCAGAGCTGGGAAATAGAAGGACAAAAATTGGCAAGGGAGTTGGGGCCACCCATGTCTGGTGGAGCAGGGAATCAGCTTCCTGTACATTATTTCCCACTCAAATTTTACCCTTCCCCCTTAAAACTTTATGAAAGATGGGGCGGAGTCCCAGCAGTGCCTGCACTGAATTGCATGCACTGATGGCAGGAACAATCAAGGAGCACAGTATGGTTTTTAGTGCTAGGTAGTGTTTCCAGATGACAGTGCAGTTGCAGCCTAATTAAACCACAGTCCTTTTGTCTGTATGTGGTTGGGACAATTGAGATTAGCTCTTGGTCTTATTCAAATGCTTCTGTGATTTGACAGGTGCATTGTGTGCATGCCTGAATCAATGAAAAGTAAAGGGAAATATCAAACTACCAATGAAAAGGAGTTGAAACCATGAGGAATATTTCCATTAATTGTGTTTTGAACTTCACAAGTGATTTGGGGATGTAATGAACTATAAATGTGTATTGAAACTCCCTATGTGATAGTCACCACAAACCAGGAAGCTTTTTTGTAAAATACATAGTGAAAAGTGAGAAAAAAGTACTACTGGTAGTTTTAAAAGTTTTATTTGGGGATGATCTAAGCTAAAATCAGTCTGTTACTTTTCTTAATGTTTTATAATAAAGTGTTAATTTAAGTTGCTGTTAGCTGCAGGATTGCCTTAACTCTGCACGTTATTTATCTTTTATATTTTAAGAGAAAATTTTTTATATTTGGTTTTTAGCTGATGAACTGTAGAAACTCATGATATATTTTCAGTTGTGCTGTTTGCATTATAATGCTCATGAAGATAATGGTTTTAAAACTTCTGACTAGATCCTGCTTTTCAAAATCTGTTGCATTTTACTAACTTTTCCTGTGGTTATCTCAGTGGAATACTCCAAGTCCAGAATGAGTGCTTGTGGAAAGTTTGGCAAGAGTATACCTTACACACATTGCTTCTAAATGTCCCGTGAATTAATTGTAATATCTGAATTAATTTTAGCTGTAATAATGCTGTAAGTTTCTGTTGGCATTCTTTGGTATTGTAGTCAAATTACATGGTATAGTTTCATATCATGCTTGTAAAAATAATTTAACAGACTAAGTTAAAATTTATGTGTGTAATCTCACATTCATTTAAAACTAATATGGCATATGTGTAATATGCAACCTTCTCAACTAATGTCAAAGCAGTGTACACTAATAATTCATTCTCTGCTTTATTTACTTGCTTTCCTAATGACATTTTAAAAGTTAGGAATATAAATAAATACTTTCTCATGGTGGTTTTTTTCCTTCAACAGGACACAACAAGCATAGAAAAAATGTCAAATTGTTGTGAAGACATGTAAGTTCTGTAAAATTACTACATTGCTGAAATGCTAAGGGAGTAGCTGTTTTTTTTTAAACTGGCTGAGACAGTAAAGGAACTAAAGGCACTTTGTTAAGATGATTTTTCATGGTACTGTGCTCTGTACTTCCTATCTGTAGCAGCACCTCACTAGTCTTTTAATATTGGGTGTACAAAAGTAGCCTCATGTTGTTCCCTTTCTTTCCCTACCCAAAGCCAGTGGAAGTATATTTTCTTTCAAAAGTACAGATCAAAAGATACTTTCTGCGGTGTTTTGACATACATTTCATTGATTCTGAGGTCTCCTGTGCTTCAAAAGGTGCCTTTGTTTGATTGACGACACAGATAGTTTCTGTTCTCCAAAGTTAAGTCTCAGCTGCCTGTCGTAGTGAAATAAAAGTTGTATTTGTGATGCTCGGACACAATTCATCAGAGTCCAGTAATGGATCCCCAGCCAACCTACACTGTTGTAGCTGACTGAAGTGCACTGTGGGCGTGCTGTCTTTCACTAATAATGCTGTCTTCTGTAGATCGAGGCCCCGAAAGCCATGGCAGCAGACCTTCTCAGAAGTTTTTGGCACTCACTGGAAGATCCTGTGGTTTATTCCTTTCAGGCAGAGGCAACCACTGCGAGTTCCCTACCACTTTGCCAATCATGTCTAAACAGATGGATGGTGGGCACAGATGGGTCCTCCATGCTGGAAGTGCATTACAGGTTTTATGATAATAGGACTATGACACTCTTCAAGTCAATTAAAATGCAGTCATAGGCATCACAGTGTGCCCCAGGCATTATTTTAGTTGTGGTCTTGATTCTGTTCTGGGATTAATGCAAGTTAAACAATCAACTTTATGCATATTTACTTTCAAATTAGCTTTCCAAAGAGATTCCTTTTGTCTTTGAGGTTAATACCAAAAGCAAACAACTGGAATGTAGTTGTCATCCAGTCTTTGATACTGGCTTTTTTTTTTTCTTTTTTTTCCTTTTTTCTCCTTTTTTTTTTTTTTTGTGTATGAAGCACTGAAATTTACATTGATGGTTAGATTTCTCACAAAGTGTCTTATTCTGCCTTGAATTTTTTTTCTTAGGGTTTTTATCAGTAGGTTTGTCTGAATGATAATAATGTCTTTTTTTCCTGCTACATGTGTTTAAAATTCCCTGATTCTGCCAGTTATTTATGATATGCAAAAGTAATCCTGCAGCACCACACTATAAAAGGTAACATTTAAATCTGAAGCAGAACGCTTCCTAAACCTTTCTCGGAGAGGTTTTGTAAATGCACGCAAATATGTATGTTTATATAGAGAAATCTTACAGTTATCTTTTGGCCTAGATATGATGTTAGTGAAAAGCATTCACCTTTTTATGTCAGCAAGGGGGATTAAATATTTCAGGGTAAACTATGCAGATACATAGCATGTTTTCCCTGTATCCCAAGGATCTGAATCGGCAATAATCAACAAAGAAGTTGCATGGTGCAAATACTAGAATGATTAATTTAAAAAAATTCAGATGTAGTTAGTTAGCATAATGTATCATGAAGAAGAGTATATTGTCAATAAGGTTAAAATTTTTATATTTACTTTTCTTTAGTCTCGATTAGCTGGAATTGGTCTGAGTGTCTGTATATTGAAAATAAAAGTAATTAAAATATTTATACATAAATATAGATTTGCTACTAACATGAACAGTGAAGTATATTAACTCATTTAATAGGGTACTGTGTTGATGTAGATAGCTTGTTGTTCTTTCAAGTATGGAAGTAGTTAACCAAAGAAAGCATCTTTCAGATCTGGTAAAATGATAACTATTGCCAAAGTACCAGATCAGTCTTCCTGTATCTGGAAAAATTATGTACTTACTTTAGTCCTCTGTATCTATACCAATATCAACTTGAGATGATTGTGAAAACTATCGTGAATTTCTAGGAGAAATGTTTTCACTTACGCTGCTTACTGTGTTTGTTGCACAGTCTAAATGGACTAGGACCCACCTTAAATATCATCCATGCAAAAGGACACAGTAAAAGACACAAATTCAGGATTTAATATATGTAGATTGTGCAGAAAGTAGTAGTTTATTTGTGAACAGTTAATTCAAAAAAGAAGGGTAAGATTTGTCATGAGTGGTGTTTGCAACAATTTTTTAGATCAACTCTTTTAAAGTCTTAATACAGTTACTGCCAATTTTAGATGTCCCTTTATTGAAAGAATAGATTTTGATGATCCAAAGTTCCAAAAAGTGCATCTTAAAAATCAGTCGAACTTTAAACTTCTGTAAACATCTAACATTTGATCTAACTTTACTTTTCCTGCCCTTTTAAAAACAGATGCAATTAATTTAAATTTCAAGCCTGATGTTCAACCATTTTCCTTTTTGTTTTATGCCACTTGTAGTGAAGTTAGACTTTTTTTCAAGTGGTATTGGCAGCAATATTTAAACAAAAAGAAGCTTGAGGAAATGGGTGAAAAGACTGGAGCAGTGCTTGAAACTGAAAAGAATGTGGATATACATAATAAAGTAATGGCTCTATTATTTTCTTTTCCTTCCCTCCCCTCCGCCTCCCCACACTATTTTAGTCTCTGGAATATAAAGGGAAATAATACTTAATTTTCCGTGCCAATATTTAAATGTTCCACGAGCAAAGCATAGTTTGAAGTTTTCAATGCCCTTCAGTTATCATAGCAGATTGTACAGCTCTGAACCTTGTTCAGAAAGAGAACCAAGGATTTGGCGTATTTACCGTGGGGCATGTAATTGCGTGTTCTGTGCTAAGGCAGAAACCTTAGTTTGGAAGGGCGCCGGTGGCTGCCGAGGCCGGTGGGGTGGTGCCGTGGGGCAGCGGCCGTGTCCCGCGCCGCTCCCGCCCCCTGCCGCCCCCCTGCGCGGAGCCGCTGCGGGACGCCGCACGCCCCGGAAAGCAGCCAGAGCCATTACACCTCCCTCTCGAGCAGCTGCCCGTGGCAAATTAGAAAACCTCTACATTCCAAGGCGCTTACTTAAATGACCGAAAGACGAACCTGGAGGCTGGAGTATCAGTTATACCTTCCAGCAAGTGATGTCCGTGAAAAACGTGCCTGATTCTCAAACAAAAGAGCTAATTTCACAAATTCATGTTCTCAAATGTTTCCATATTGTTTGATTTCCTTTTATATCTACTTTTTCTCAGTCTCCTGTTCATCGTAACATTAGGAATCAATTCACAACATGATTAAGACTGCTAGTTCATTTCTATCCCATTTCTAAGTATTTGGAGGACAGAGGGGACAATTTGGAGAGGCTTGATATTTTAGGAGGTACTAAACTTTATTCTTTGAATGAGAGGCCTCTAAAATGTTAAAAGTAATATTTTTTCCCTTAATTTAACTGAATGACCCTATCATATTATTAGTTTCTCCAGGTAATGTTTCTGAAAGTAATTCTCAGAAAGAGTTGTTCTTTCATGAAAAAACAGATAGACTTTTATGAACCAATTTGAAATCCTTCAAACCTTGAAATTCTTGAATCCTTTGAACCATTGCTTTCTTTCCCTCCAGGTCTTTCTTAAGATTCTTTGTTTTAGTAGAAACTGCATTTTTAAGATTGATTAGTGTTTTTCATTTTTATGCATTTAAAAAATCTTAGACAGTGTTACTAAATTTCATCCTAATATAATATCAGAACAACACATGCTTTATTGAGAGAAGTGAATATTATCTTCTGACTTGGCAATATTTGATTTCCTGAGAGCCACAAATTGAACTTAAACAACCAATGAACTCCTCCCTGAAAACATTTGAAAGTAGCTGGTTTATTTGCAGTGTTGGATAACTCCGGGTAGGACCAAAGAATGCTAACTTGCTATCTTCTCATAATCAGAGATTTGAGATTTCATTTGAAAAATGCTGATGTCTAAAATAAAAGATAATGCACTAAATAATGTCTGTGAATCTGTCCTCTGATCTGTTGCTTTGAAGGAGAGGTTCCGTCACACAGCTGGTGTAGTCTTTCAGGTACACAATCATTTTCACTCTTGAGGAGGAGTTATGAGTCTTGAATTCTTAAAATTCATATTTTAAGAATAAATTTTATATGCATCAGTCTTTATTAATATACATAACTTTAAAAATATGTTCTGAGGTGTTCTTTAGATATTCCTGATAGTTATTTTGAGTCATTAGTTTATAAATACATGGATAATAAAACACCAAGTGGAATGTCGCATGTCCTTGTTTAACCCCAGCCAGCAACTAAGCATCACAGAGCTACTCAGTCATTTCCCCCCCAAACAGGATGAGGGGGAGAATTGGAAGAGTAAAAACGTGAAAACTCTTGGGTCGAGATAAAGACAATCAGTAGGTTTGATAGATAAAGCAAAAGGCACACACACAGGCAAAGCAAAATAAGGGATTAATTTACTGCTTCCTGTGGCCAGGCAGGTGTTCATCCAGCTGTAGGAAAGCAGGGCTGCAGCCATGTGACAGTGACTGGGGAAGATAAACACCCCTCCAAACATTCATGTGTTTCTCCTTCCCCCAGCTCTGTCTGCTGAGCATGACGCCATGTAGTGTGGAATATCCCTGGAGTCAGTTGGGGTCAGCTGTCCCAGCTGTGTCCCCTCCCAACTCCTTGTACACCCCCAGCCTCCTTGGTGGGATGGTGTAAGGAGCAAAAAAGGCCCAGTCACTGTGTTTACTTATGGCTCAGCCATAAGGAAAACATTCTTGTGTTATCAACACTCTTCCCAGCACAAATCCAAAACACAGCCCCACGGTAGCTACTCTGAAGAAAATTAACTCTACCTCAGCCAAAACCAGCACATCATGACAAATCACATTGTCATTCACATCCAGAATTCAGGATTGATTTCATTGTTCACGTTACCGTGTTTGGTTGATGAGAAGCTCAACACGACCTGGTAATGCGCACTTTCAGCACGGGAAACCACCTCTTCCCTGTGCTGCATCATGAGACGTGTTGCCAACAGGTTGAGGGAGGTGATTTTCTCCCCCTAATAAGTTGAATCTAATTCTAAATTAGTTGAAGTAGTAGGACCTCAGAAGTAACAGTGTGATGCTGAATGCTGCTAGGAATTGCTTTTGGGAAGAATAGGTACTTCTAGATACAGTGTCCATACTTAGGTAACATACTCTGACTGAATACTTCAGAAAATGTGCTTCAAAAGACTTTTGTACTACTTTCTCAGTGGCTGAGCATTTGAACTTGGGAGGCATTGAAATACTTGTATCTGTGGACTGCGTTACGCCTAGGATTTCAGTTCTGCTGAAATTACCCAGTGGCATCTTGTGTCTTGGCCAGACTATTGCAGAGTGGTTAAAGCCAGTTCTTGCAACAAGGGCCATCTAAGTATCACCAGCATAACTGTAAGAATAACTTATATTTACAGTCATTTTCAAGTTAGAAAATATGAAATTTAACTTCTAATTTCTGTGCATTTCTGGGTACTTTTATGCACATTCCTAGGACTGATATCTGCATATCACAGTAGTCTACAGATAGAAAATTATCACTCTGTCTCTTTAACAGGCAGAAAAATAATACTGATTTTTGTAAACTAGCATTCTGAATTTTGTAGCTCACACATGGGCATGTGATTGAGTTTTATTCATTTGTTCTTAGTTTGATCTTGACTGTTTTCAAATAATGCTGAATGAAGTTCTGCTGGAGTTGTTGAAATTATGAGGTCTAACACTGGTTATGTCCGAATGGGTAATGTACAAGGTGAATGACTGAATAATATCAAAACAGGAAGGCTTACTCTGGTATTCTTTTAATCAAATCTGAAAATGCAAGAATATGTTCATCTGATAAGCAATATATTGCTTTTTATTTATCTTTGTTTATTTAATTCATATAATATTCCTGTGAAGTTTTTTTAAAAATTGATTTAAGTTATGGTTTATTTTTTTAATTTCTACTGAGAATTCCTTTGTCCTGTATTTTTATGAAATCTTATTTTTAAATTAAAAAAATAGAAGTTTCTTTCTCTTCACTGAATTTCATTTACATAGATTTAAAGTTGTGTTGTTTACTAATATTTTTCAAATATTTTTCTGTGTTTTCCTAATTCTGTTTTAAATTACTCTCATTGCTGTATATTATTTATTGTGACAGGTGAAAAAGCTACAATCCCAACTGATTGTTTTGAAAACTGTGAAAATGATGAACTGTGAAAAATTGTTGAATAGTTAGTGAGGTACTTATCTGAGCTTTGTTGTTTAATTTTAAGAGAAGAGCTGAATGTTGGTGGAAGTACTGAAAACTCCCTCTGTTAGAAGTAGTATACCAACTAATGTTGATATAACAAAACTAGTTACAGAATTGGTTATATTACTTGCCTACATAATCACAGTTCCAGCCAGAGTAGGAACCTCTGATGTAGCTACAAACTAAGATTTATATAAATTGCCATTTTTCAAATAGCAAAATAGAGTCTTACTTTTTTTAATCTTTGTATTTTTTTTTACAATATTAAATCATTCATCCTTGTAGCAGTTTTTGAGAGAGCTAAATGAATCTTAATCAGCAGCTCTTCTGTTTTGTATACATGGGAATTTATGTCACATTTAGATGCAGAAAAATTTCACACCTTTTGGTCTATTTCAGATGAGATACTGGCTTTAGATGTAAAAAGAAGTGCAGCAGTGGCCACAGGAAAAAATTTTAGAGATCAATAAAAGCTGCTGGGTGTGGTGCAAGCAGTAGTCTTAGCTTTAGAAGCACAGGGAAGATTTTAGACACCTGGCAAGACAAGTGAACCCAAGAAAAAAACCAGTGGTTATTCCTGCAAGGAAATGATTAAAATAGCTGAACTTTGTCACTTCATGAATCAGGAGGCACAAACTACTTGGTGATGGTTTGTGGTACAGGAATTGCATCTTCTGTTTCAACCGAAGAACCGGATTCTGCTAATAACAGTAATAAAAGTAATTTCCATACAGATCTTTCCACAATAGCCTAAAAAATGCCTGTAAAATTCTGCTTTCTGTGCATATTCCAGAAAAAGCTGTTCTTCCCTGCTGCCAAAATGTCAGTCTCTTGCCTGAAATTTCAATGGGCTTCTTTCCCCACATAATAGTTTCAAATCTGGTTATCTCTGAAGTGAAATTTATTTAGTATTTACAAATTAGACACAACTGACTTGTGACTTGTATGAGTGCATGCTGTCTTTTCAATATGTGGAAACTGGGATCTATTTCCAGTTGCCCATAAAAATAATTTTAATATGTACACTCCAGTATTTTTAGTGCCTAAGGTTCCTGAAAGTATTTCTTGATGTGTTGCTCCTGAAGGTTTTTCTTGATGTGTTTTGTCTATTTATAAACTGAATGAAACAGTACTTTAGAGTCTATAAATTTATTTTAAGAGGCGACCAGGTAGTACAGATGAACAAATACATGCAAACACTCTTGTAGTCTGATTAATTACCCATATAAGCTGAAATAATACTGGTGTGGAAGGGCAGTTGGAGGGAAAATTGGACCCTGTGTACTTCCACCTGAGTAAACAGGCTTGAGGAAAGATGGAGGATGTGTTAGTCTGAATAAAATAGAGCTAAGCTAATATGAAAAAAAAACAGGCCATAATTTGTATCAGTTACAGCACATTCTTTGTATGTCCTCTAGTTTCACAATATTTTTCTCATTAGACTTCCCATCTCAAAAACATTCCCTTTGCTGAAGGATTAGTGTGAGAACAGACACGTGCAGCAAAGGCTTTGTATGCAGTAAGCCAAAAAGCTGTATTTCAGTTGCACAGAGATAAGCATAAAATAAACTGGATGGGTGCTGCTGAGTAGTAACAACTCTTTCAAGCCCAAGTAATAGTTTATTCCCAAATACGACATGATTTTCCTATTTAGGATATGCTTCCCAGCCTCACTTTTATTCCATGAAGCTTGGACTTTCCTGTAGCTGTGGCCCAAACCCCCAAAATCCAGTGTGTTGTCTACCATATGGGTACTGGGCTCCTCTTTTTTGGTAAGTATAAAGTGTAAGATGTGTAAGTGCAGACAGTGCAGTAGTTTGAGCCCTATGGAGGTGGAATTTGATCATTTATTTTGATAGCTAATGGATGCTAACTCACTGGGTTAGACTGCAAGTCTGGGACTCAGAATATCTGCCTTTAGTTCTCTGTGTGACCTCTGGTTCTTGTAGTGAAGACACCTGGGTTTCCAAAGCGGGAGTTGTGCAAAGCTGCAGTGCTGAAGGTGTACTGTCCACGTCACAGAAACCTGGATAATTCACTTCAGAAGAAAAAGCCATATCCCACAGGTCACATAAGGAATTTGGGCTGCCTAACGTCCAGGAGTGCATAGGTGACAAATTTGAAGTATATGTATTTTTCAGCTCATTCTGATAAACTTTTTGGATACAGCAAAAAGATCACATAGAAAACTGTATTTAGTTTTCTACCTTTGAATTTAGATTAAATTAAAGGATAACAGATAAGCATGTCATAGATAATAATTTGAGATAAATTTATTTTGCTTTCAAATATTGAAGTTTTATGTATATGCCTTTGTTATAGAAACTACTTGTAGGGAAATTGAAAATACCTTTCTGCATCTAATTTGGCTCTTTTCTACAAAGTTACATATTCAGGACATTTTTCTACAATAACACATACATGCAGCATGTATATGGATGAGGAATAAGTCTGGTTATTTATCACTAACAGCCAGGACTGGAAATTTTTATTGTCTCTTCATTCACCAGTAGTACATCTTCAGCACCATCAGCTCTTCAGCTTTATGTCAAAGTTTTTTAATCTGGCACTGAAAAATCAGAATATGGTTTCCCTGGTCTTCTACCTCAATACTCACAGAACAAAAAATCCAAGAAGTTTGGTTTTTTTCCCTTAGACTAGTCAAATGATCTCATCGCCTCATAACTCTGAAAAAATACTGCTACAGAATACTTCCTTCATATCCTTGGGTGGTGAGAAGCCTCAGCAACATGCATGAACTAGGAAAGGAGATGCAATGCCTTTTCCACTGGTCCAAGTGTGTTCTTTTTTTTTTCTTTTACTTCTTTTTTTGCTTCATACTGGAGAGTCAGGAACCTTGTTTGATGAATAAAGCATGGATTTTTAACCTGGTGTTGTTTTCAGATAGAGGAAGTAACAGCACTGCAGCCACAGCACGCCACACAGAGATGGGGCTGCAGAGGAGTCTGTGAGAAGTAATGTGGCTCTGTGACCCTTCTTTCTTGTTGCTTGTTTTTTCATATAAACAGAGATCTAGCACCATTCTCCAGGGCTCAGAGCAGCATCTCCCTCTGGGTGGGAGAGGAGGGCCTTATAAAGTGAAGTAAATAAAATTTTTGTTACCAACACAGAGGAAGCAGTTTGGAATTACTTCCACTGTAGGAAGCTTGGGCACTGGTCTGCTTCCCCAGGTGAGATATTGTATTGGTTTGGCACGGCCTGGCTCCTGTGAGGAAGCTGCTGGGACCTTCCACCACGTCCAGCAGAACCAATGGCCGATGGCTCTGAAGATGGACATGCTGCTGGCCAGAACTGGGCCAATGAGAGAGGCTGGTAATGCCTGTGTGATATTTAAGAAGATGATCAAAACAAAGGCAAAAAATTTTGGATTCTAGTCAGAGAAGAGGAGAAGGTGAGAACATGTGAGGGAAAACAACATGGCAACACCAAGGTCAGTGGAGAAGGAGGGGGAGGAGGTGCTCCAGGCGCTGGAGCCGAAGTTCCTCTGCAGGCCATGGTGAAGACCATGGTGAAGACCATGGTGAAGCAGCTGTGCCCCTGCAGCCCGTGGGGATCCACGGGGAATGCAGAAATCCACCCACAGCCCGTGGGGGAGGTGCCCGTGGCAGAGCGGGTGGATGTCTGGATGAGGCTGTGAGCCAGTGGGAGACCCGGTGNATGGACTGACCAATACCCCCCTGCCCTGCC
This sequence comes from Falcunculus frontatus, assembly GCA_013398115.1. Taxonomy (NCBI): domain Eukaryota; kingdom Metazoa; phylum Chordata; class Aves; order Passeriformes; genus Falcunculus; species Falcunculus frontatus. The sequence goes on from VZRV01003812.1 coordinate 139,552, forward strand.
TCCCTGTGCTGTCAGTGGGAAGGAGGGAGGGCCTGGGGGAGGGAAGATGTTCTAAGGGCTTATTTTACTTCTCATTATCCTCCTCTGATTCTGTTATTAATAAATTAAGTTTGCAACTTAAGTTGAGCCTGTTTCACCCTTGAATGTTTCTCCCAGTCCTTAAAGCACTCATGAAGCATTCGTTAGTTTTTTTCCCCTTTTCCTCCTTTGCCCAGCTGTGGCAGGGGAGGGTGAGCGAGGGGCTCTTGTGGGTGCCTGGTGTTGGGCCAGTGTCAAACCATGACAGATATCTGAACACAAGTTTCTCTTTTCTCTGACAGATTCTGTAAGCTTCTTTCAGGTCAAAGGACTCAAGTATTGTCACTTGAAACAAATGCTTGATGTCAGGTGGAACTCAAGCGCTCCACTTTTTGTCATCTTCCAGTTAGATTGTGGCTTGGCCCATACCACAAGACAAACTAACTGAGGGATTGTACAATCTCTTCTAAAGAGCTGCTTTGTGGAAAGGTTCGCATGAAATTTAAACTGCAAAATCGTAACACATACTTGCTGATGTTCTACTGAGCACCTGAATGGAGAATTCCTACAGAGTGAACTCAATAACCTTTATAGCTTCCTAAAAAAAGAGATAAGGGAGAAGGATTGTGATCATGTGAGCATCTTACACCTTTTCAGTGAGAACTTAAACTAATTAGGAATCTCAGCAACATAGTGTCTAAGTACCTGCTGCATAAACACGGCTTTATTTGCAGCCTTCCACAGTAAAGGTATGCCTGGACCTCAGTAAGTGAATACAATGAGATGCACACACTGAATTAATAAATAATTTTTCAGGACCTTATTTATGACTGTTCAATGAAATCAGAATACTTTTAAACATCTGATTTTGGCCTGATTAGCTAAAGTTTTGAAGTATATACAATAGATTTTTTCAGTAGAAAATGACAGCTTAAATTGGACGTTTCTTACAACAAAATATTTGGGTCTGAATAATATTTCAACAGAATGTTTTTTGCGTATTCAAATCAATGCCATTTCTCATTCAAAGTGACTCTCTGCTCAGTATTTTTTGAAATCTCTGTTTAGGCACACAAGCTCTGCTGTTGGCAAAGTGGTGCTAAAATCACATTATTGCAGCCTGTAGATGTCAAATTTCCAAGAGCAATTATTTTCAAAAGGTGTGCAACCATGTTTATGTTATTTCAGTAAACCTTTATCTTAACTATCGCTAATACTCCCTGTCTATTAGTCTGTTCCTGGTGAAATGGCATGGGGCATGAAGGTCAATTCTTAGTACCACAGGGTAGATTTGTCATGCTAACAGCAGGCCACAATTAAATATATTGAAATGGTTTATATGTAAAACGTATTTATAGGTCAAAGCAGTGGTGTTTTTGTCACTAAGTTTATATTAATTTTCAAGTGATAGCAGTTTTAGTGAAAAAAAGAGACTTATTTGGTTTCTTTATCCTTTCTGCTGCCATCAGTTCAGCTGCTTTTGTTCTCTTAAGCACAACCCCTTTTAGCTTTCCCATGGAATAGCCGAGTTATGAATGGCTGCATCTGGATGGGACGTACAGTGCACCCTTCCCGAGTCTTTCTGTAAATTCCCTAGAGATCTCACTTTTCAGAAACTAGGCATTTCAACTGTGTCAAAACTGCAGATACTTAGAAGATGTAGCACTGATGGAACTGTCGAACTTTAGCCACAGTCATGTACAAGTGATCAGATTTCCCACCTGCATGCATTTTTCAAAGCAGCAAAATTTTTCCTTTTCTGAATGTACTAGCTAGCGAAATTGATATCCAGGGACCTCAGAGAGTCTTCTCATTAAAATGTAGGTGCTGTTTTCTGAAAAATTAATTCAAAGGCAATTGAAAAGCCATAGGCTAATGTTGCACCTAAGATATGTCACTCTCTACATATCCTATTTTATCTGCTTAGGAAAAAAAAAAAGAAAAATCAACTGTCACAGTTGAAATCAGTGTGCACGTATGGATTAATATGAACAATTTTGCAGTTTTGGAGAAGTCTGAATGAAACCATTATTCTTACAAATAGATCTTGAATTAATCTGAAAGGCAGATGATACAGAATACCATTTAGTTGAAACAATTTTCTCAATTACATCTCTTTTTCTTGAGAACGTCAACAATGGCAAATTTTCTGATAGTGGTTTGCAGCTGATTCTGATAAAAGATTAAACTGTTTTTTTAGCACATTGTTTCTGTTTATCAAATTTTGGGAAAAAAGATATGTGAATGGGTGAAAGACCAGTTTGTTTTCTCCTAAAAGATAGGCAGTAAATAACACTAATGTATTGCTTAAAAGGGGTTGGAGAGAAAGGTATTATGTCTCCATCTTAGGAGCATACTGATGAGGCTCCGTATGTCCACTTACCATTACTAGGTCTAATAAAGGTTTGGGCAAACGTACCTTGAGTGCACTTTCAGTCGTAATTCCTAAAGTCTTTGAATGTGAAGGTCTGTATTGTATTACAGTGGTAGTTGTACACTGTAATTGGTAGCTGTACAATGGTAGTTGTACAGAGCCAGTGCTGTGGATGGTGAGCTGTATTTATCAAGTAAAATGGATGAAAAATACACACTGTGTAATTAGTTTGTGAGGACAGAAACTGTGGGTTAAGTGAGCTCTTTGCAGGATGTGCTGTCTCAATCTGCTGAGATGCTGCATTTTGTGCAGTTATTTCACAAAGGCCAAAGGGCATTTGAAGGTAGAAATCTGTATTATTACCTAAATGTGTTTTGATTATTATCCCCCAGAGGAGCTGGCTAGGTGGTTAGAATGATTCATTCAATTTGTCTATTATGTCCTTACAATTTTAAGTTGCTTAGATGAATTGATCTACATTATTATATGAACTCCTTTCAGGAACAAGCTTTAAAAAATAGACACTGCTGAGACCCTGGAGCAGTTTTCAGACAGGTAGTAATTTTCCCAGATGTGACCTGAGTTAAATGTTACAGTTCTTTCTGTTTACACACGGTTTGTTCTTCTCTGTTGCAGCTTGCTGTTCTCTGCTTCATTGGGGTATGGAAAGATGATGAACTGAAAGAAATGGGGCTAGCTTCTTTTAGTGCTGCACCACTGAGCTCCCTGTGGACTTCTAATTCCCATGTTTGCTCTTTCCTGCAGGTTTGTGATATCTAATGTGGCAGCCAAGGATTTGTCAGTTTGTTGAGTTACTTCATGCTCTGCCCACAGTGTGCTAACCTTTATCTGGTAAAACTGGACAAAAGGAAGATGCAGAAACACATGAATTTGAAAAAAACCTCTAAACAACGAGGCAGGCCAAAACTTGTATCGAGTCACAATAGTAATAGGCATTGATAACAGTGTGAATGGATTGGTAGCTAAATCACATGCCTATAGTCACAGGGATACTGAAGGCTTCTCAGTCTAGCTAGTGCTTTTGTTGAGAAAACTCAGTCATCCCCTCTGGCATCAGACATACCTGTGTGAGGTCCAAGGATCTGGCACCAAAACTCAAGGCAAAATACATCTGCATTGACCCTTGATGCATCTGGCTTGCCTACCATGGGCTACAACCTGAGGAATAACCTGAAGTGCTGTTTTCTGGGACAGCACCAGCCTTCCAGAATTGAGCAGGACAGAAAGTTGAAGAGAAGATCACGGCAGATGCAGGCCTTTTAACAACTGGACAAACACTCCAGCAGAAAAAGACTTGCCATGAAATCGCAGATCTTACATTAACATGTTACATCTGCAGAGATTTCTTCTATACCCCCTGTGTGGGACTTACAGTGGTGATCTATTGGAGGACCAAAGAGAAATGGACCTTATGCCATGGGAGGCATATGGCCAGGTCTGGGATAGCACAACCTCTGTGACTGCAGCAGTAAGGATTCTCACAGTGTTGAGCATGCAGCTGAACACTATTTAAAAACCTCCTGTGCTTCCTACCTTCCTGCAGATAGGAACTCATACAGATAATGCATTAGCATTCATCACAGAATGGTGCTGGGCCTGACTAAGCCTGGTGCTGAGTGCAGTCAGAATTCTTGCCTAGCATCTGGAGGGGATTGTGATTACTGTCAACATGAAATAAGGAAGTCTCCTTTTGCTAGCAGATGTTGTCAAAAACATTGATTAGTCCAGGAGAGTTAATAGGAAATAGAGTTCCTATATATTTCAAGAAGGAACTTTTCTTTTAGTCCTGGCCTATTCTCCCCTTTTTCTCACTTCATCTGTATAATACAGTCAGGTGGAATCAACTGCAGGTATGCCACAATACCTAACCCCTCATAAAGCTTAACTGTACCTCTGTAGTTTTCTCTTTACAAGCAAAATGGGCTTTCAGACTGTGAACTGCATGAGGATGTGAAAGGCCACGAAAATGTTCATCATGGGGAAATCATTAACCATTGCTACCTGGGCAGCCAGGTGGAATGAAGATAACCATAAACCTTAATCAGAGATAAGCCAGTAGCTACACTGATACCATTGGATTATTAACCCCTTTTACATCATTCCGGCAAAAACACTAAAATGAAATACAGAAACTAAATATTCTTGGAAGAAATGAGCTGGAACAGATTCTTCCCCTTTCTTTTCTCTTTGCTTTCTCAGGAGTTTTGTTTCATCAAAGAAAACTGGTGGAGACCATATTTTCTGCCCTAGCTGTGCCATCTCCAGTTTGGCCAGTACTCAGACCAAGGCACCTGCCATGCCCAGTCCTTCTGCCCTGGGAGAGTTTGCTGTAAGGGCCTGGAGCTGGTATTCAACCACATGGGAAAATCCCTGTCCCTTAGCCAGTTATCCATCATGTTCTTCCCATCCCAAGTATGGTCTGCCATACCAAGAGGTTACCTGGGAAATCTCTAGCTAAAGAGCAATGATTGCTAGTCATGAATCAGCTCCCACATCTCCTTACCCAAGAGTGAGTAGTCCTCATACGTAACCAGTTGATAGAAGACAGGCAGACTACTCAACACATGTGTTGACTACTGGCTTAGTGTCAGACCTGCTTGCTTTAGGCAAAGTGACCCTGGAAGACCTGTTGTGGGTTGGCTCTGGCTGGGTGCCAGATGCCCAGCAAAGCTGATCTGTCACTCTCCTCCTCAGCTGGGGAGAAAATATAATGAAAAGTTCCTAGCTGAGATAAGGACGGGGAGAGATCACTCACCGATTACTGTCGTGGGCAAAACAGACCCAACTTGGGGAAATCAGTTGAATTTATTACCAATCAAAATCAGAGCAGGATAGTAAGAAGTAAAACAAATAGTAAAAACAACTTTCCCCCACTCCTCCCTCCTTCCCAGGCCTAATTTTATCACTGATTCTCTACTTCCTCCCCACCAGCAGTGCAGGGAGACGGGGAATGGGAGTTATAGTCAGTTCATCACATATTGCTTCTTCTGCTGCTCAGGGAAAGGAGTCCTTCCCCAGTGTGAGATCCCTCCCGGAGGAGGCAGTCCTCCATGAACTTCTCCACTCTCAGTCCTTCCTTTGGGCGGCAGTTCTTCATAAACTGCTCCAGCATGGGTCACTTTCCACAGGGTGCGGCCCTTCAGGAACAGGTTGTTCCAGCATGGGTCCCACGGTCACAAGTCCTGTCAGCAAACCTTCTCTAGCACGGGCTTCTCTCTCCACAGGGCCACAGATCCTGCACAGGGCGGGCTTTCTATGGGTTCACAGCCATCTTTTGGGCATCTGCCTGCTCCTCCCTTCTCCATGAGCTGAAGGTGAATCTCTGCTCCAACATGGTCCCCCATGGGCTACAGGGGCACAGCTGCTTCACAGCTGCAGGGGAGTCTCTGCTCTGGTGCCTGGAGCACCTCTTTCCCCCCCTTCTGCACTGACCTTGGTGTCTGCAAGGCTGTTTCTGTCTTCTCTGGCTGCAATTCTGTGCAAAAACTATTTTTTCCTTCTTTAATATGTTGTCACAGAGGTGTTACTGCTATTGCTGATGGGCTCAGCTTTGGTCAGCAGTGGGTCCATCTTGAAGCTGGCTGACATCAGCTCTGCTGGACATGGGGGGAGCTTCCAGCAGCTTCTCACAGAATCCAGCCCTGTAGCTGGCCCACTACCAGAACCTTGCCACACAAACCCAATAAAAGCCAACATATAGAACTGCAAAATCAGTAGGAAATATTTTAAGTCTATCAAATTAGGACAAAAAATTGCTGCTTTTGGTGGGTTACAAGCAAAGGAAAACCTGACTTAAAAGGGAAGACAAGGAAGCAAAGGTCTTGGAGCTAGTCTCTCCTCACACCAAACTAACATTAATGCTAAACATAAAATCAGCTTTATTTTTTTTTCTTTATGCTTCCCCCACATTCCCTCAGATTTGCAGTGCAGTCTGGGGTAAGGGCACTACTTTCGCTAGAGTCCTCTGCTTTTACTGTTGTCCACAATAGCACACAGTGAGCATGATGTAAGTGTTTTTGTCTTGGCCGATAGAGCTGTTTCGGCAGCCACTGAACTGGAGATGGGCTGTAAGCAAAGTGCTTGCTCCACATCCAGTTACAAAAGTGCACTGTATTTGATAAAGCCTATCAGTATGCCCCTCTCTTCAAAGAGAAGGTGAAAAGAATCCATCCGTTCTTTTAAGGAGATTGTGAACAGGCAGCATAAAGACCTCCATTTATTACTGAGCTTCTTAGCACTGAATCTCAGGGGATACAATTCAGATTTGTATAATTCTCACATTGCTCATGGGGATGAAATCCAATCCATAAATGAGATGGATGGAGTATTATCCTGTACTGAATATTAAAGGCTACTCTCCTCATGAAACAGGGCGCTTATTGAATAAAGAACACTTGTGTGCGACATGCAATTCTTAAATATCAAACTTTTTTTTTTAATGGCAAGTGTAACTCCACCTTCACTTTGAATAATGCTTTTCCTTCAGGGAAAGTCTTTCTAGACATGAAAATGTTACATACTGCATTTTATAAACTTTAAAAATAAATAAATGTAAAAGAATGCTATAACTTTAGCATTTGATTTATTGTGGACTGGATTCATTATTTCACATGGATTATTTTGATGGAATTAATGCAAATGAATAATTTTTTTGGCCTGGAATGTAGAATGTACATTGAATTGAACCCTCAAGTTCTCGGCATGTCTCCATCATTGGCTGACTGTCTCCTGCCCAATTTGCAAGATATCGTAGCCCACAAGCACATACATGAGCTGCATCAGGTCTTTGGACATAATGAAATTATATCATTACTCATTTTTCAAGTTAAACCATCATATTTGCCTCTCAGTTTGATTGATGTGTACTTTTGAATAAAATAGGAGTTTTCACTGAACTTCTTTGCTTTGCTAGTCAGCACTTAGCATCTATTACTCCAAAAAGCTATTTCAAACAAATTCCTCAACCTTATTTTTGTTCCATCAGGCTGGGAACTGAGTCTTCTAGCCTTTTGGAAGCCAGCTTGTCCACCCTGTGGCACCTGCCACCTGCCACCCTCTGTTTTCTATCTGTCCCAAAAAAGTGCTGTGGTAGGCCTGGAAGACTAACAGGCACTTGTGACAGGAGGAAAATAGGAATGTTGGAAGGACACTACTAGTCAGCCTGTATGTCAGCCTTCTCTTTCACTTTCAGTGAAACTCCTATGGCTTCTGCTGGATCCTCTGCCAGGACTCTTTGTGACCTAACTGTGGAGCTCTTCACATTCCTGGAAGTATCCTGCCACGTCTTGGACACCCTAGAGCTCCATAAGAGAGGAAATATTTCTACCCACAAGAAAGAGAGTGCTTAGGTGGAAGTGTCAGGTTGTGAGGTGTCCAGTAAAGGGCTTCATAGGAATGATAGCTTTCATCACTCCGGCAGTCAGCAAAGATGTTTCTTGGGCAAATGCTGCCATGGTTTTATAATTTTTAATTTTTTAAAAGCTTTATTTGTCTCTTCACTAGTGTCAAATGAGGAAAAATAGAAAGGCTAAACAAAGTTAATAGCAATTATTCCCCACTCCCATTACTGCCACATTATAAAGGAATAATCCAATTTATATTTTCCAGGGGAAGTAACTCAGTCAAAGGCAGTGGATCAAAGTCAAGCTTCTGTAGCCATGTACTGCTCCCTTAATAGAGATGAAAAGGCCTGGTGCCATTAAGGATGTTTCTCTGTGAGTTTATTTCAACAGGTTTTGCAGCTGCCTATGATGATAAATTAAAATATTTACCAGAAAACAGCAGGAGAAACAGGAAAAGTACATGCCGAGGAGCAATGTGGGGAAGTCTCCCAAGGACTGCTAGGTTCTGGAGATCAGCAGTCCTTCTGGATTCCCATGAAGGTCTGAGGCAGGGCTGTATGTGCACCTGGTGAAAGAAGGGAACGCCAGAGGGGCTTTCCAAACACCTGCCTAAAACCTGTGAAATCCATCACTGTAAATAGTTGGGACTGGTCTCCCAGCTTCAGCCCAGCACCAACGAGTGTGTGCAAGTGTGGGTGGCTGTGTTCTCTACAATTACTTAAATCTGCAATACTAGTTTGGGTCTCTTTATCCCAGCTCTGCCTATCCTCCAGAGGAGCGCACTGTGAATTCTTTCTTTGAGCCTATTAGTAGGTGTTGGGACCTTATAGAAATAAATTAAAGCATTCCTGAAGGCTACATCTGGATGTGAAATGGAACTGTTTCCTTGAATAGAATCAAAAGCTGAGTCAGCCTTGAGAAAACAAACCTTACAAAAATCTAAACCTGTTGGGAAAAGACAGATTAGCAATTATTTCTTAATGTGTTAGGAAGACAGGTATTAGAAGTGGGTGAACTTGCTTGCATTTTATTTATTTTAAATATGAAACTGATTTTAGTTCTGCCAAGTTTTGTATTTTCATACATGTCTTTTGTTCCTTTGCAAGTGTTTTAAAAAATGCTTAGCCAAAAGAAATTTGGGTCAAATTCACTTGAAAAATTAATTTGAATAACCCAGCTCACTTGAAAATTCAAATTATTCCATTCAAAAAATCCCAAACTTCTATGAATATGGAAGCCAGAATAACCTTGAAATTCATTGCTATCATGTAACAAGCATATTGTGCCATATGCTTTTTTCATAAATCTGTCTTTTTCTGAAAGGAAAAAGAGGTCATCTGAAAAATTTTGTCCCGTAACATGTATGTGTCTGTGTTGGGTATGACTGTTTCTTCAAGCTGCATAAGAAATCTGGTATCTCTACATATTACAGCATTTAAAAAATCCCATCTGCAAAGCAGACATGGCTGGGAGAAAGGCAGACCTCCCAGCAGGCAGGAGAAGGCATGGGAGCAGGATGTGTAGGGGAAGCTCACACTGACCAGTGCTGCAGGCATTGTTTTCCTGGGTGCCAGAAATCCCCATTCTGCCCTCAGCTAATGCCAGAAGGCAGCATGCAGCAACAGAAGGGAGGCTCATCATTAACTCTGTCTTTCCTGGATGTACAAAAGCAGATATCCATGTAGTGCTTGTGGCTATAGGAGATGCGTAGTCTTCCTGAAACTTCAGGAGCTCTGGGATGGAGCAGCTCCACTGTTCACTGAAGACTTAGTAGAAGACGTTGCTGCAAGATTGGATCTGCTGTAGGCTGGGCATCTGAGAGCAGCTTGAGACCTCTCAGCTAGCTACAGTGTGATAAAATTTTTATCCCCTTTTAAGCGCAGTGAACTGGCTCGTGATTACTTAAAGTGTGGGCTCAAGCTCCCAGCCATCACAGTGCTGCTGGGGATTATTTGTGAATTGCCCCAGTAAGGCAGATTAGTGGTTGAAGTAATTGGTCTCTTCACCTGTGATCAGACTTCAGTGGGTGGGGAGCTGCAGAGAATCCCCCTTTTCACATCAGTCCCATTTTCCCTTGTGCTGGCAAATATGCTTGTTAGCATGTATGAAGTTAGGGGTTATGTGTGAAAGCACATGTCCAGGGTTTATCTCACACCCACAGCTGATTGCTATCTGCAGTCCTACCATGATGAGCCTGTTAGTGAAGGCCACGTGAAAGATTCAGCCTCAGGACATCTGCCTGTGCACTGCTTGCCAAAAACTGGATAAAACTCTGCTGCTGATGCTCTCCATACCTTATAATGTTTATCACAAAGCCAGGTTGTTTGAGCAAGATGTAGGGTATGGAGCCAGAGTTAATCCCTCTTGTGCACTCTAAATGTGCTATGCCACAGCACCTGATCATAGGCAGATTTTCCCGTATTCAAAAATTTTCTCGTGGCTCAATTGATCACTCTGACCTAAATGAAATTATAAAGGAAACATCCTCATCTCTTGTACAGAAACTCTTCTAGAAAAAGAGTTGTGTAATTTAGGGGACTGGGATGTCCAAAGTCTCCATTAATTTTTTGTCTGACTTTTTTGATGCTGGCCTCATCAGTGTATTTAAAACAACTGAGAAACTGAGGCTGCAAGTCAATCTCAATAGCACACATCGAGAAGGAAAAATGGCTCTAATCTTTGATGTACTGGATGTTGCTACAGAGCTGTTCTGTTGTCAGCATTCTGGACTGGCTCAGGGAGTCATTTCATTAGGTGCTGTCAGTGTTTCAGGACCTAAATAAATGGGCCCATAACTCAGGAGCTGACCTTTGTGGAAGGGGAAAACAAAACCAAGAAAAAAAAAGAGAAAGTAATAGTAATAATAATAATAATAATAAAATTAATAATACTATAATTAAAACAATTCTTGTTGCTGTTGCTGCTGCTGCTGCTTTGTTGTTATTACTGTTATTGTTATTGTTACTATTTTAATGTTAATTTTAAAGATAAAATTTTGGAAATGTGGAGAGGGGGATTGTTTTGTTTTGGTTTTTGCTAAAGAAGGACTTATTGCTAAGGCAAATACAGAATCTGCAACACATCAGTAAAACTGATGTTTATGAGTTCAGGACTAGCAAATCCTGGTCTTTCTGTATATCCCTTTTAAATGTAGACCGGGATTTAGAGATTTCATCTGTGTGCTTATGTATGTACTTTTTCTTTTCTGCACCTTAAAACAAAGTCAGAATTATTTTTTCTTCTAAGCTAGACCTTCCTTCAGGGAATTACAAATTTTCCATTAGGGGAAAAGCCCTGCAAGGAAAACTTTGCAGGAAGAATGCCTTCTCACCCTGGTGGCAGTATGTAGAAGAGGCAAATAACCTGAAGCTGTGGGGCAGGAGGGAGCTGTGATTAAAATAGTTCCCTGCCCACTCACCTCCCCCTTCCCAGCTAGATCATCCAGAGCGGAGGAGATCAAGAGCATCCATGGGAAGGGAGGAGGAAAAGTCTGTGTCTCTGAAATCCTAACTGCACCCCCTCCCATCTCCTCCTGAGGACTTAGAGCCTTCCTATTTCTTCTTAAAGCCTGATTACAAAGAGTTAAACTGTTTCCATATGTCCAGTTCCAGAGTTTGTAGCCTTTGGCAGCCCCTGCTGCATCCAGCTGCAGCTGCTACCTGTGTGTTCCCCAGGGCGCCCGGCCGTGCACGCGTGTGCAGTGCCCAGATCCGCGTGTGCACACACGTGTGCTCTGACCTCTGGGCCAGGCCCCCACTGTGACGCCGAACCCGCCTGTCCTTCCTGGGGAAGATACTAACTCAGAATAATTTCTTCCCCCTCCTTTCCTACACTGAGAGCTGACCATGGACCATGTCAAACAATATACAACTGAGAAGAATGCAAATGGACTTAAGTCTGTGTAGCCCAGCAATGCAGCTAGCCGCCCACTTGCGAGATACTAAACTGGTGTACACATGATACACAAAGAACGCTGGCTGGTTTCACCAATCCCTTCAGACAAAAAGAAAAAAAAAAAGAAGAAAAGACCTGATCCTTGTCTTTAACTCAGTGAGGTTGGAGTTCTTGCTAATAAAGGAGCTTTTCCCATGATGCAGTGTGATAAGGATTGGCCTACATGTAGCCCAGCAAGCCACTGCTGATGTTTTCTTGATTAGGTGTCTTATCTTCCATTGAGCTGCATCTGATGAAGGTTGCTGACAGCGTAATGGCAGGGAAAGCATCGGACAGCTCCATAAAATGGCAGCTTTGCTATGACATGTCAGCCAGGACCTGGTGGATGGTAAGTTGGTGTGATAACTTCTTTTTCTCTCCGTGGATGCTTTTTTTTTCTTTTCTGAACTCCTCCTTCGCTGTTGCAATGCACGTGCTGCAAAGTTCAGAGCGCGCAGTTTCCAGCTCTAGCTCAGTGACTCTTCAGAGCTCTAACATCACAGTGAGATAGATAGGGTTTCTCTGCTGCTGTAGGGGCATGGGCCTTCTCATTAAAACAGCAGCAAGTACAGCACGGGATTTTTTCTTTTTCTTTCTCCATTTTATTTCTTCTCCTCAGCTCTCTCTCCTCCTTTTTTCTTTTCCTTTTTTGTTTTTTTTTAATCCCCCCCACCCTTGCACCCCGTGAAATGCAAATTTTTCAGTGTTTGCCAAGCTAGTTGGTATGAGAATGGGAAGGTGGAAGCAGTCACGGAAAAAAAGAAAGCAGCCTTGTCATCATGCTCTTGGCTAATTGTTCTTGAGTTGGTCTTAAAAATAGAGCAATCTGCCTCTTTATTCTGTTTCCTCTGAATAATTATTTAGAAAGTGTATTGTATCATGTTGTGAGCAACCTCCTAATCACTATGTGATTGTCCCCGACACTTCTCTTTAATTTGGAGTCCTCCTTCCTACCAATGAATGCAGTAACTGGAGCAACTACTGATTAATATGCCGCTTGTCATAATTAAATTTAGTTAATGAGGATATGCATATTCAGTCCATTTTTTCTTTGTTTGGATGAGCATGGCTTTTTTGTTCGTATTTATACAGCTGCAAATGAAAGCAGAGAGCTGGGAAAAAAGAAAGCCTTACAGAGCTCAGGGAAGGGTGGACCCTGAGAGACAACTTTTTTTAATGTTACCAGGCAAAGGAGCCCAAAACTTTACTTAATCAAAACCGTGGGGCCAGGAGAAAGTATTTTGGGAATGAAAAGCTTTTCTTCTTAGCAGAACTACATGAAATTTTCTCCATATAATGATTTTTTCACATGTGGACAATGGTCTCTTGTATGCAATAGCCTTGCCATGAAAGGGACATTCGGCTGGCTTGCATTCCATTATGAATATTAATTTCATTCTTGGGTTGCTTTGTCTGGTGGTGTATTTTTATCCTTTTCATTCCTTCATTGATTGCCTTTGCTCGTTTGTCTGGATAATTATTATGCTTACTGCATGCGCTGCGTTTTTACAATTAGTACAGTGCTGAGACAATAGGCACTTTATTCTTGGGAAGTGGGTCTGGGGAGGACCAGTGGAGAGCACATCCCAGTGCCTGGACGGAAGGCAGGTTTCTGATTGTGACTGCCTTCCTACACGGCTTTGCAAGGACTTCGTTATCTTTTCAACGTGGATGTTGATACGTGCCTTCAGTGAGGGCATCAAACCCAAAGGGAGTATTTAATTTAAATTATGTTTATTACTTCTGATTGTTTCTGTACTTTCTGAATATGGGGAAGAAAAGTTTTTCTGCCTTTGCTACTTTTTGAACTACTGGGGTAACTTTAAAAAGAACAGTAGAATGTAGATTATAAAAAGCTGTTTTGTTAACCTACTATTTTGCTGGGGGTTATACTGTTTAGTATCATGTTTAGATTCATGTTTAGATCTTTAATCAGGCTTCCTTCTTGCAAGTTTGTGCAATATTGAGAAGAGCTGTTAGAGTGGCTGACAGATGTTTAGACATAGACACTATGAAATGTTTGCATAGCAATTTTCCTTAATACTGCGTGTACAAAGGCTTGCTTTTATTAAGGAGCACATCTGAAGTTTAATACAGTGTTCACTAAGGATAGCTTTCAGTGAGATGGCATTGCTTCCAAAGGGAAAAGAAAACCAATACTTTCACTGCAGTATTTTATCCTGAATGGTAATCTGTTAAATACATGTAATATAAATGTTCATTGTCATGAGTGTGTATTTCATGCACTCTTTGGAAATGGAGTTTAAGAATGCTTGACTGTTAAGTATGGGTAAAAATCCAATGATATTTTATCTCTGCATTCTATTTTGCATTGTATTTCCAACTTATAAATTTGCAGCTATAAAATCTGAGGCAAACCCATGTAAAATAAGAATTGTTTTCTCTCAAAAAAGAAAAACTTCATGCTTCAATGCCATGGTGTGCAAAATATTATCACAAAGTTTATTTTATAATTATTTACAGTAAATTCCTGTCCAAAATATGCAGTGTAAGTAAAACATTAAGGCTTCTGAGTGAAAAAATAGAAGGAAGACAGCCTTCTCCATCTTTCTGCTTCTGTTTTTCTGGAATGATTGTAAACACAGAATTGTCAATGCCTTGTGGGGAGCAGGAAATATTGTATAAGATGGTTACTCGTAGTTATAAAAAAGTTAATTAACAAATGCTATTATGACAGCCATCATTATAAACTTGGTGAGTTTTTATTATACATAAGCTGTCTGTAACTATTTTGCAGCATTTAAATATTAGTATCGAATTTCATTTAAATAAACCTAAAATATTGGCTTTTGATATTTTTAAAGCAATTACATTGAACTATTCTAATCAAGAAAGACAACATTCTGTCTTTCTCTTTAAATTAAATGGAATGACTGTTAAGTTTTTACACTGCTTATTGTTTCCTCTCTTACTGTTTATTTTCTTCATATTCTTTTATTTGGCTACAATAACAACATGTGGTTTGTCAGGGAAAAACCAAACAAGTATAAATTATGCACTCTCCATCTGTGTTCTCCTGAACACAGACATATTTACTAAAACACAATAGGGCAAAAGTTTTACTGAGATGCAATAAACAACCAAATGTAAACAAAAGTAAACTTTTAATATATTAAATAATTGAATATATAGAAAACTTTTAACTGATTATCTCTTTCTTTCAGATGGTGTAAATATGACCATCTTAGTTGTGCATCATATTATTTTTGCATTAAATTTTGTGGTGAGGGAAAGAACACGAAGTGAAGAGAAAGAACCTATATATCAAGTACTGTTCAGTACAGCTGGGAAATGATCTAGAATTTTTTTTTGGTGTAAAATCTCCATTTAAAAAGTGAGAAGGAATGCTGATTAGGGTGATTGAGAGAATGGCACCCATAGAAACACTAGATATTTTTTCATTGTCCCTTCATTAATGACAAATGGCTAGTTTGGGATTACAGTCATAATTATGTATTAACATCACAAATTTAATAATTCATCACTTTACAGATCTCAAAATTAAAATCTAAGAAGCTATTTACAAAACTCTATTTAGCCTATTGCTAATAGGCTGTTGGGTTTTTCTAGTGAGAAAAGATTCCAAATATTTATGTCTAAGATGTCTTGAAAGTAATTTTGTTAAATCTGTGCCTGAGTCTAAATTGATGTCTCTGGTTTTCGGATCATTTTCATGCAATTCTATAGAGGGAAAATACATATTCTAAAGAAAATCTCTTCTTCATAATTTCAAAATCCTATTTTTGTACAAAAATTTGCATGCATCTGCAGTAGAGATAGTGAAAAACTATCAAACTCTTGGGAAAAAACTATTGAAATCACAGGTTTTATTAAGAACAATCCAGAGACAATGAAGAACTTCTGATCTTTTGTAAGTACCACCCATTTTGTTATGCTTAATGGCTTGATCTGATGATCAAAAACATCATAACAAAATCTTGGAATAAAAATTCTGTCAGTACAAAGTTTATCACATCATATTAAGGCTGTATTAATAGGGCATATAATCCCAAGTGGAGGTTAAAATAATAACAATTAAGATGCTATATTTCAGCATTAAAAAGAATTATTCCAAGCCTAAATTTATTAGTAAATCCAGGTTTTAATGTACTTTCTGATTTAACACAAATGTTAATCACATTCCAAGGGAGTTGCAGTATGTCAATATTTTGCAGCAGCACATCTGTGCAGTTTTCTAATTTGGATTAAAATGATATTCATAACACAACAACTCCATCAGTTGTTCAGATGTACAGCTTGTTAATGAATCCTTTGTTCTCAATAATGACTTTTAATTAAATGATTTGGAAACAAATGTCAGTATAACTGTGGACACATTGAACATGCTGTGCTTATTCATGGACCTAGAACACCATATCTTAATTCTATAAATTTCAGGGGAATGAGTGGGTAAAAGGATATAAGATTATCTCCATAAGCTGTTGTTCAATTTTCCTTACATGAAAATGCCAACAGCGTACATGACGTACTGCAAGATCCTTTACTGACTATGTAGTGCTTATTCTGAATGATGAGCCACAAGACATCTTTCTGAAGATGTGTTTGTTAGGCTTATGAGACACTGTAAGTATATAAATTTTTAGTTCTTGTTCAGAACCATTGCATTTCTGTCTATAAAAAATATTTGGCTCAGGTACTCTGTATAATTGGACACTTCAGAGTAAGTTTGTTTAAAATCAGAAAGGTCTGTATGGAGAACTGTAAATACTGAATGCATGTTCATTTCTAATGTTTAATGGTTTTTATTATGGAATGGGGGAATAATCTTCCTTCATCAAGCGAAAACACATTAGCAATGGACACACTAACATTACGCACGTACTAACAGTATACACTAATGTAGAATTAAGGTGCTGTTGATCACTTTTAATACTCCTTCATTGCTGATTTTAAAAAGTGTCCTTTTAACCAAGAAAAATATATTTGTGCTTATTGACAAGCACATATTTTTTTAACCCCTCTCTGCCTTCAGACACATGTTATCTATGTCTTTCCAGTTTGATTTGCTCCTGTGGGGTGCTTAGCAGTTGTAGCACCTTCTCAGCAAAGTAACTTTTTCTGCTTGTGCTTCATGCTTCTATCCAGGAGGCACTCTACTCTGGGAATCTGATAGTGCCTCCATTTTTCTGTTCACTCAGGCAATGTTAATAGTTTTCTTACAGTGAAAACTGTACAGCAGCAATACTCTGAACATTAGTTTGTGTGAAGGTGTGCTTGTGAGTGTGTGTCTAAATGTGTGTGTACTTTGTTGGCTTAAGTCATGATCCAAAGTTCACTAAAATCAGGAGAAGGCAACTGTGTAATTCTAAAGCATCTCTCTACAGCATATAAAATGCAATTGTAGTTTCAACAATGTGTTTGTGATTTACATAACTGTAGTATTCAAGATATAATTAACATTGGTGTTTTGTGTACCTGTTCAATTGCAGTTTTCCTTTGTAACTTCTCTGAACACATTATGACTGAGGAAGTGTATGTTCCAAGTAGGCTATGGCACCCTGCTGTACCTGAATCTTCTGTAGGACCTACAGAAATTCTGTGCAACTCATAATAAAGTTGCTTCTTCTGTTCTGAAGTTATCACTTGATTCTTTCACTTTCTTTTTCCCCCCCCCCCCCCAGATACTTGATTTCTTCGGTCCATTTTTCTGAACTTATTATATGAAAAAAAGGTTGTTTTCTAGCTGGAATTTATGGTCTCCAATGGTACTTGATGATAATTGAATCAAAATGATGAAGAAATAAAGATTTTTTTTTTACACTCAGATACTAATAGACAGAAAATTCTGTCAAAACAGGAAACACATTTACTCTTTAAGATTTATTTTCAGGACCCTAGTGTAAGAACTAAAATCTTGAATGAAGCAAAATCAGGATAGAAATGGACTAGCTAAATTAAAGACCGGCGAAGCTTTCTGCAATTCCTGTTTGCAATTTAATTTAGAAACAGAATTTGCTCATAGAAAAAAAGTGAGTAGATCATTCCTTTAGTAATTGAAAATAAGAGATGGCTAGGTGTTAGCTACAACTGGCACTCAGATTATAGCATCAAGGCAAAGATAGTTTGAAGAAGAAAGCTTCACTGAGAAAAATTAAATCAGTTCTTTCAAATCTGTAAGCCCAATAGGGTTAGAAAGTAAATTTGATTTTCTTTATGAACTGCTACTAGCAACTTTAGCACTTTGTGCTGTTATACAGTGATGCAATTAACTGTCTTAAAAATTCTACTGCTGCTGTTCAGAATTCAAAACAAACACACACAATCAATACTTTAAGAGATCCCATGCCTTATAATGTCATCTAAATGTTCCTCTGAATGTTCAGTGTAATCTAAAAGTCTTTCTGTCTTTGCAATAGTATGCAGTGATAGGTCTCTGTTGTTAAAAAAGGTTCAGTGTCAAATGTCACATCTCAGATTGTCATTGGGGAATGTCAGTTTCTCAAAGATATTCAGCACTGGTGGGGAGATTTTCTATGTAGCATCATATGACAACTCACTTCTTAGGGAATATTGAATAATATTACCTTCCAGTGGAAGTGAACTTAATTCTTTGTAAATCAGGGAAATATTGTGCTTAGATATAAATTTTCCCAGTGCTCAAGAAAATGAGACAGAAATCTTTAAAATAAAGCCGTTACCAAAACCTATTATCTTGAGAATTGTGGATACAATATAGGAGCTAAGTTCCCCTTAAAAACAAATATAGGATCAAACTGAATTCTTTAATACCATGTCTTTAAACGAAACCAGTTAAATACTTGAAATGCTTTATCTTCCTATTGTGGCGCTGCCAAGTTGTCCCATTTAACCAGTCATGTTCCATTTGCTCTGGCAGACCTGTGTTTGTTTGCTCTAACTACCTTTTTCATGTTTTGAGAAATTCTGCTTTTATAACACCTTTAAAAATCACCTATTAAAGGATATTAAACAAGATTCTCTCACCAGAAAAAACTGACTCTGCTCATTCCATGCATGAAGGTGTCATTGTGCTACCTGACAGTAAAAGTTCATATAGTTTCAGAAACCACTGAGATTTGTTGAACCACCCTGGAAGTCTGATGGGGATTTTGTCTCTCAGAGCATCTCTGCAGACACACTGATGTTTCTTAAGCAGAGTTTACTGCATCAGCATCCCGGCCACAGCACTGTTTCTGCATGAGTGTTTGTAAATCAAGGCTTTCTCAGTGAAATCCTTGAGGATACTGGGGGAGCATGGTGGTTGGTTGTCTGCTGGCCACAGTATTGCTGTGGTGTGTTATTACATCAGCCATTGCTTTCCCAGAACAGTCATCTCCCTGGCTAGAGCAGCAATGTAGAGCCTGTCACGCTAAGAAAGGAGAATAGAGTCCACAAAGGTCTGTGTAAACATATTGTCAGGTTTCTTAGCCTACCAGTCAAATTTATTTTTGAGTGCACTTTCACAGGCCCAGCATTAGGAGAAGGTATTAAACGGATCTGACCCAAAGGCTGCCATTTATCCCCCCAACAACCACAGTAGAGGCAGCAGCAGCAGCACTGACTTTTGCTTTACACTTGGGCTTGAATCTCAGCTCTACAAGGCTATAATGCAGTCCTAAAGCCCAAGAGTTTCTATCCTTGGTACTGATAATTAGCAAATTGGAGAGACAAGTTAGGACTCTTGGGGCAGAATCTGAACTCAGTTAGCCATTTGCTTAATTTGAATTATTACTGAAGTCTTCAGTAGTGATTTCAGCTCATTCCCACCAACATGCTTTTCACTTTAATCCTATTAATGATGTGTCTTGCTCCAACTTCATGCTGTGACTTGTCATAAAAATCTATTCTTTTCATTGAAATTAGTTATGAACCTGGAAATTATTCCAGAGAGGAAAACATTATGAGTTTCTTTTAAGCCTGAGACTGCCTTAGATGAGGAGTATTTGTCAGTGAGAAAAGGGAGAAGTTCTTTTGTTCTTTCTCAGGTAAAATTACACTATGGTTGATGCTGCTATCCAAATAATTGGTGTAAAATCTGACTTTAGTGCAATGTGAATGTGTTAATAGCAATGACAGGTAAGTTCTGAGTAACTAAAAAGTCTTACCCAAAGTTAATATAGTACAGTGATCTTCAAACCACTTCATCCAGATGTGTTTTTCCATAGGGCTACTAGAGTTATCTCAAGTTATCTCACTGAAAAGTGATAAGGAAGAATATAATTAATTGTTAGTGTTCTTTCACAAATCAATAAGCAAACCAATGTATCATTAGCTGACAGAATGTCTACACTGAATAGCATATTAATTATTCAGTTGTTCAGTACATCTAGTTGCCTTATCAATGTCTTTTATCGCGGGAGAAATTGTAGAGGCCTTTAACTCTGAAATATGTTTTCAGTTCTCGGAGTAAATGATTTTTTTTACATGCTATACTCCCTGGTATTTTTGATACAGTGTTTGTCAGTGTCTACATCCCAAATGATACTGATGTGTGATTAGAAGTTTGCTGGTGTCTGATGTGAAGGTTGTCTCCTCCTTGACTAATTTTAGTGAGTATTTTAATTTATGTACACACTGTCAACAGCAAAATAATATCCATACAGAAGTACAACATGTGACAAGAATGGAGGGGAAAACACTTGAATTGGCTCTTAGGCAATTTCTCAAGTGAAAAGCCTGGTTTCATCTTGCTCCAAATTAAACTGCTGCATCTAATAAGACCCAGTGAAGACAGAATTGAAGCTCACCTGTTTCAGACTAGGTATCCTAATAATTTTTCCAAAGCATTTTGGAAGTCAGTTAGATTTTTCCATAAATTCTGAAATGAGTTTTACAACACTGTAGTCTTAATAACATTTGTTGTAGAGTTTATATGCAGGTATTTTTAGATTTGTTTCTTTTTGACGGCATATAAGATCTATAGTGGTATTTTTCTGCAGTAGTTTGCAATAAAAAACTTGAAATAAAATCTGAAATGTGCATTTTTGACAAAAAGAAAAGAAAATTTTCAGTTTAATTTACTTCTTTTACTTCACATGATGATGCTAAACTTAATTAAAACTGACTAAATTGACCATTTGAAAGAATTGAAAAGAAGGTTGTGTTCTGGAGGATATTCAGGTAAGGTTTCTTAGCAAATTCCACAATACTGGAAGTGCCCTTCGGTACACATTTTTATACATCTGATGCTCTTTATAGGCCAAGAGTGAGCTGTAATATTAAAACAGGTTTTGACACTAGGAAAGAAATTGTGCAGAATTTTTTTACTGCTACTTTGTGTTGTCATCCAAGCTGCGGACGGTGATTTACCCACCCTTTACTGCTCTGCATTCTACAGATTGATCCACCATTAACTTGTTACTTGTATCTTGTAATCAGGTCGTCTTGATATACAATGATGCCTGTATCAGAGCCTTTCTTTTCCTATCAACGTCCTACATTTTTACCAACAATAATGAGCTGTCACAGTGTGAGTTCTGGAGACCAGATTAGTGCATGGAAGAATGAGTAAACCTGTACACTGGAAGGATAATTGAATCAAGTGGAGCATAACAATGAGCATGTTACAGGAGTTTGACATGGAACAGGGACAAACTTGAACAAGCTGCTAAATTGTGTATGTACGCAGATCTGTGCTTCATTGTTAAGCTTTAAAGATTAGCAGTCTTGGTGTACCATGTTCATTATCACCCAGCTTTCCTGGCTTCTGAGCACTGTTAGCACAGACTGAGGCATGAGCCCCATGCTCTGTTTTCCACACATGATGCTTTTTGGCGGCGCATTGTTTACATGTCAGAGCAGCAGGAATGGCAGCGACACGGTTTGGGAAACAGGCTTGAAGTGTAAGAGTAAGCAGGTATGACTATAAAGTACATAATCTGCTTCTGTAGGAAGAGAGGAGAAGCTGGGTGACTGATGGCTTTCTAAAAAAAATGCTTCTCAGGTTTCTCCTGCATTCCAGGCTGGAGTGGAAGAGAGAATTCAAGGTTAGCACTGAGCCCCAGAGTGTTGATTGCTTTGTAAGGGAAAAAATTCAATTATGTGAAATATTAGACTCATCTCTCTGTCTTAGCTCTCCTCAATCTATTTAGTCAGGAAAAAAAATGAAACTTCTCAACAGATGCCTGGCTGCCTGGGTACAGAGAGGAAAATCGTAATTTGTCTGTAATCCCTAACGCAAACAGTTGTTCATTAAGAAACAAAACTAATGTAATCTTGATGATTTGCTTGGATTTCTACTCTATCATGGTGTTTTGTACAGCTGGCAGGCTAATGTAATTTTACTTAGGAACTCAAAGCAATCTGGTACTCAGACAACACCATGTAGATTTAGGGAAATTTGGGGCTCAGATTAGCATAATACTAACTAATCATGAATATCATTTGCTTTAATTAGAGTATTGGGGAAAGATGTTTTTTAAATGGAAGAAAATGGAAAGAAAGATTAAGGGCAAGGGCTTACAAACCTAGTTTTGCTTTATGCAAGAATATAACAGATGATTTCTGCTATAATGCCTAATATTTTAATGTGTAAGTATTAATTGGAGTATCAGCAAAAGATTGTTTCTAATTAGAAGAAAACTGAAGGAGAGATTAAGGGCAGAGTTTATGAATCTGCTTTTGCTTGATGCCAGTATGCAGCAGATGATTTCTCCTATAATGCCAAAGACCTTAATCTGTAAAAGATAGGGTGACTAATACACTACACAGTAGAGACAGTTCAAGGATTTTTTAAAAATTAGGCTCATTTCAAGCTAAAAGAGAACTAGATGGTGTATGCTTACATCCATAATATTGCTAAAAAACATTAGTTAGGTAGGGAAAAAATATTTGAAGGCATATGCTGTAAGTTAAAATGTAATTGTCCCTCAGTGTTTTAGCATTTGGTATAGCTGTTTTCTTAATACTTAAAGTAGGCCTAGGTTATGCGAGTGCTTTCTTTGGAAAAAAAAAATAAGAGGGCTCAATGTCTATGCTTTAGACTATGTTAAAAATATACTCTAAGATACTTTTTATTTTAAGGCTGTGGTCTAGATGTGCAACACTTCTCTTCCCTGCATTGGGGTGGTCACTCAAAGCTTTGAGAGCAGATTTTGTGGCTATTTTAAATACCAGATTAGGAAGACTATTACTAGGTATGCCTTTGCCTACAATTTTTTTTCAATAATTGCCTTTATGCTTATTATTATTGTTATTTATTGCTGCAATAGAGTACTGTAGTATTGCTGTGGTATACAATTTCTTCAGTAGCACCAAAGAGTTCTTGGTTAGACAGTGAAATTTCAAAGTAATGCCTAGTTAGTCACTGAAATAAAGCACAATAGATAGTACAGTGTGTAGTAACAGATCTAGTTTGGAAGAGTGTAGGGGTATTACAAAATGGGGGGGGTGTTTTGTATATACCTCACATACATTGCCTGTTCTTATAGGACCTGTAGTTACGACATCTATTTGTTCGGAGACCTAATCCAAAATTTAAATCAGTCTTGCCTCTGGCAGACTTCTGAAATTCTTTTGGGAATGTAGCCTGAACATTTTCTCAGTAACAAGCTGTTGCTACAAGCCTGTTCAGGCTACATTCTGAAAACATTCTCATTTTGTCAAGGCTACTGCTCCTCAAGCTAAAATAGCATGCACTTCTGTAGGTTAATTTTGCCTTCAAAGCAATGCCTCGTGAGAAGTCCAACACACCAGCCTACTTAATCATTTGTAGATGTGTTTATGAGCACTGCAGAGTGCTCAGACAGTTAGTAGCTGGATACATTTTCATTTTGTTTTCACACAAAGCCTATCTTGATATTAACATTTAACTTTAAATTAATCTTCCTTTTCATGATGATCTACCAAACCAGAGAAATTTGATGATGTCTGCTAAAATTCACTACATAAGTATTTCCCAAAAGCATAACTGAGTGAAGAAAGGAAAGTTATGTTTAATAATGTCATATAGCAATAAGGGTTGTATTTGACAATGTCCTTGTTCCCGCATACAGCTCAAACTGGTTTTCAAAATGCTATAGTGATGAGGACAAATGTTCAAGGAAATACCCTTTTCAACAGAAAGAAGGGTAAGAGACTGTCATTTAAGGGAGGGCATGATTGAGTGCATCTCCTTAAGCTTCTGACTAAAAAGAGAAAATGTAATTCTGTCATCACAGCGAGCAGAACAGTTTTAAGTACACCTTTAGAATATCGGCCTAAGTAGTCATTATAGGAATATCCACAATATTCATGGCAACCTGATGTAAAAGGCTTTAAACATAATCAAACTCTCTCTGAAAAAAGAATCAGGTTAGTTCATCATGTTGATATTAAGCTTTTTATATATTTTTCATATATTTGTAGCTTTGTAGATTTCTAATACACAGCTGTAGCTCTCAATACTTTTCCTACCCCTTTTCCCCTACATTTTAGAACAATAAGATAACCTTATAACACATATTATGCTACATTTTTGAAGTATTATTTAGTCTTGCCTCTTTAGCCAAGGATGTCTTATTTTCTTTTACCATATACCCTAGAAATAATAAATGTGGG
Source organism: Falcunculus frontatus (assembly GCA_013398115.1). Classification (NCBI taxonomy): domain Eukaryota; kingdom Metazoa; phylum Chordata; class Aves; order Passeriformes; genus Falcunculus; species Falcunculus frontatus. The sequence goes on from VZRV01003812.1 coordinate 163,777, forward strand.
GCTAGAAACTCGGGGTGGGGGACTCCAAATGGGGAAGAACCAAAAGAAGGGATTACTTAACTAACTGCTTTTCTAATTGGACACAATTGTTAAATATGTTAATTTTTAAAAACTTATAAAATTGTAGAAATCCTTTATCACATATGCATTTTGCCGTATTTGCACCTGGAGGCTTCCAATTAAAGACCTAACTTTATATTACTTCCTATATTAATATTGCCTCGAAAATGTGTTGTTTTGTTTCTACTTTTGAAGGCATCAGTGTGATGATGTCTATCTGTCATACTAATATTTCTTAAACTAACTTATGTAGAGCATATCCCTCTGCCCAGTGTTGCAGTGTGTGGTACAGATGCGCCCTGTTGCTGAAGCACAAGAGCATGCCCTTTAGCCGAGAAATCTGGGCACTATTGCTGAATCTAAATTCATTAGCACTTCTGCTTTGTGCTGAATCCTCCTGCCAGGCAGGAAATGTGCCCTGAAACATCTTTCCTTAATTGTTAATAAATGCATACAGAACAGCAATTATGAAAGCTTCCCTCCCTAATGAAAAGAAATTATATACATATTTATATATATATAAAAAAAGCAGCTAAGGGAGGAGAGGCATAGGAACTCTGTGTTCCTGAAGTACCCCGAAAAGTACAAGACAGGAATTCTGATTTAAGAAAAAATTTAATGTCACTGTTCTGTGGATGAATCTGCAAGTAAGAAGTGCTGGACCCCTTATGCCAAGCATTACAGTGAACAGAAAGGTCATTTTTTCTGAAAAAGGGAAAGCTCCAAAAGCCTTCCAAGATGGTGTTTTTATCATATCTATAACCCTATCTTTGGTTTTATCTGAGCTGAGTAGGTAGGAGACACAGGAAAACACAGCGGCTAAAAATTATGAAATGCCTACTTCATAAAAAGTAGTATTATGTAGATTTTTTGCAAGTATTTTTACACATGTTGTGGATTGTAATTTGGTGTTCCTCTCTAAATTTTCCAAGCTTCAAGTACTTTCTACTTCAGATCAGTGAAAAATGTTTCTGTTTTTGTTTATTTACTCCTTAGGACTGAAAAGGAGGGCAGTGGGAAGGTGGGAGGCAGAGGGACAGAGAAGGTGGCTCACAGATGGGCAGACAGTCACTTATATTATATAGCAGCATGTTACACTCACAATCAGGAAAATATAAGATGAGATGAAATTCCCTGCTCTGCCATACCTGAAATAAACAGATACATAGTCAGTGAATGCAGTATTATTCTTGTATTGCAAACGTACAAAGTGGAATGAGAGACTCACTCCATGATATTTAACAACTGGAACAAAAAGTGAAATTTAGGGGATATACCTTTCATCTGAAGGAGAATAAAGGTGGTAAATTGAGTTTCCCACACTGATAATGTATACCCTAGACTGAGCTGCTGCTTTTCTTGCCTGCCCTTTCCCTCTTTTTCTTATTTAATAAAAAAATATATTTGGCCTCTATTTCTGATTAAGGTTTTATTAAAACCTTTAACTTTCTATTGAAAGTTTTGATTTAGACTATTTGGCCTTTTTGAGAAAAATGCTGTTTCAACATGAGTTCCCAGACAGCTCAAATCCATGCTTGGGTGAGAAGTGTGTGAAGTCTTTTGTCACTGATTTAATATTGGAAAGAAAAGTATTTATGGTATTAGGTTGCACAGCATTCTTATCTTTAAAAGTGTCTCAGTAGGTCATAGTCAGATCTAAAAACATATTTGAAGGCATAGCACAACTTTTAAGAAGTTGAATTCTTCCTATCCTAGTGTCTAAGAATAATGGGTACACAGCAGTAGGAGATGTGATCAGACAACCACAAACAACTTTTTAAAAGCATTTTAGGAAATTACAGCTCTTCACCTGCAAGCTGAATTCTCACTTTTGGGGCAGTACTGGTTTCGATATATGTGCTTTTTGGCAGTACAGTACATTTTGTTGCTTTACTCCAAGCCACTGTTGAAATTAAACAATAATATATAACATTTTGAACTAGGACTTAGTTCACTGCGCTTAAGACGCTTGTATAGTCAGTCCTCTTTGGAATGGTAATGGGCTTGGCTGTCTCAAAGTGTAAGTTTAATATAACCACTGCTTTGAGCTTGAAACAACTGAGGTGAAGGAATGTTTTGACAAAGAGATAGTATTTATGACTTCACTTTCCAGGAGCTCTCAGGTTTGCTCATTTTATTCTTGAGATACAATTGAGAATAATCCGTGTACGTAAATCAACATGCCATGGTGAATCCCATGGTGATAGTCTAATAATAGCAATCACCACAGCTCCTACAACTTCACCTGATGATTTTTCTTGGAGACAGACCAGATGCAAAGTTGCACAAAAACGTTGCTCTGGCTCATTCACAGCAGTGCACAGGGAGGGATTTGTCTGGTGGAGACAGTTTGCTATGGTGTAGACATCGACATCTGAACAAGTGGCCATAGCCTCCCTGTATAGTTAAAAGCTACTCAAACAGTGGAGTTTAGGGAGGGATTTCTGTCTTTAGCAGACATCTGAAGCAGGATATCTAAATAGGCACCTTGTCTCATAAGTAGGTTAACTGGTTAAAGGGTCATCCTTTTGTTCTGTTGAGTTACCATCATTTTAGGTGTTGATTCATATAACTTTTGTTGCTATCTATAAAGAAATTGCATGGTAACTTCAGTGAAATTACCTCAGAAATCTCTGAGTCTCTTTAGATTAATGTCACTTTCCTCTGATTATTAATATATTCTTGAGAAACTGACTTACTGATCTCTCTGCTGTAATTTATATGGCACTGCACTGAGGAACATTTCTACATGAACTAAATTATTTTAACTTCAGGAATGTTTTGGTAAGGGAACAAGGGAGGTTTTGTCTGCATTTCTTTTATTAAAGGTTTGTGAATATTCCACATATTTCTATATATCTACATGTATTTCTACATATCTTTAAGTCTGAATGATGCTCTTCAGTTACTTCCTGTGTTTGACTGCAGCTGTTTCATTGCCTAGCTGTGCTGTACATGGTCCCATGTTGAGCTGAGGTATATGTGAGAAAGAGTACTTTGAAACCATAGTGCATTACACAACAGACTTCAGGAATTCAGTTTTGCAAGAAACTTGAGACCTGAATGTAATACAAGACTTTGAACTGCGTACAAGCCAGTTCGCCCTCACCAAAGAGGGACTGAAAGAATTCCTGTAGGGAAGACTGTTTTTCAGGAGCACTTCAGGAGCTTACTTTAATTAATCTGAAACTTGAACTAACAACCAGGTGAGTAGCAGCATATGTTTCAAAGGCAAAGTCAGTTTGCTCTCCATTTCTGCCTAGTTACTAATCATAATGGCCAAGTTTATCCCTGCTTTAAAAACTTGGTAATGAAGACTACGTACTAATCTGTGCTTAGGAAAAGATTAGAAGCTCTCCTTCTTTTGACTACTTGGGAGTGAGGATGGGCAGTTGAATGCATGCAATCACATGCACTGATCCAGAGAAGTGATCATTTTCTGAAAGACACTGCTGTGTTCCAAGTTGGCAACTTTTTGTGTGTCCTCCTAATTAGTTTTTGAGTGAAAACTGGTGCTCTGGTGTTCTGTGCACCCAAAGTCCCTATAAGTCCTGTTGGTATTATCTGTTGTTATTTTTAACACGCACTCACAGCCAGAACTGCTCATAATCACCTCATGACTGGCACTACGAAGGATTCTCCCCCCACCCCACCTTTTTGTATTTTTTCCTTCCAGCCCTCTAAGTCTGTTGGGAGAAAAGCAAGAGCTGCCCTGGTCAGAAAAGCCCTGGCTGCTCCTCTCCCTCTGTTCCCATGGCACAAATTACACAGCCATAGGAGACCATGTCCATTTAGAGAAGAGATTAAAAGGAGTAGGATTACTTAGGCTGGCAGGCAGGTGAGTGAGAGGATATATAACAGAACTATAAACGTTCCAAGTTGTAAGGAAGGCGACTGACTTATGCCACTGGCAGTTGGATTAGATGATCAGGTGTTAGGTCGCTTCTGTTCTACTCGATTATACATAACTAAAGTGGCACTCAGTGAGATGGGATACATTCATCAGAGATACACACAAATAATGTTTGATACACCATTAACTAATAGAACTCAAAGGATATTATTTGACAAATATTCACTGCTTACTGATCTTGCTAGGTTTAGTAGTGAAATTAGCTGTAGGATCAAGAATGACCAGACAGTCTTCAGTTCAGAGAAGTTTTCTATTTTATTATCACACATCTATATGTTTAGTTACATGATAATGCTGTGAAACTATGTTTATAAGCAGAGAAAGGTTTACCTTGCAAAGGGATGTTTATACTTCTATTTGTCTGATCTGCTCTTACAATTATTTTCTAAATTTTGCTTTGTAGTTAACAAGTGACTGTGTCACACTTTTTTTACTGCCTCTACTGTTCTTGATTTATACTAAGTTTTATCATATTTCAAGTGATTAATGAAAGAAACCTTTCTCTGCAGCCTAAATACATAAAGAAAAAAGCAAACAAAAATAATTAAAACTTGAAAAGTAGAATAATCTTTAAGGTCTTATATTAAAGGCTATAAAAACCTGAGGCTTTTAGATGGTGGCTGATCAAATCTAAACTACATCCTAAGTCAAAGCTGGTGACATGCTGATGTTTTAGTGACATAATTCAGAAATAAATCTGATTAAACTGGAACAGTTATATTGGTGCCAATGTCTTAAAGACAATGAAGCCCTCTAGCTACTATGATATGTAACGTTCTGCACCAGTTTGTACATCAAAGATGCAGAGTTTCCAGATGATGTGTCCTCAAGATAAATGGTCCTGTAACTCTGAGGAAGCAGAATGGAACTCAGAAGCCCAAAGTGTTAAGTTGTTTTTTGCTGCAAACCTTCTCTGCAACAACAACATTTTAGGTTGTCCATGTCTTGTTTTCTACAAGTATGAAGTTTGGTTTTCATGGAGGGACAGATGGATGGTGTGGCTGAGCAGAGTAGAGGCTTGAAGAGCTGAAGAAGTAAACCACTGAAACTATGAAAACTATGGTCCTCATTATGTTGTATTCATCTGATGCGAACAAACTCACAGTCTTCTAATGTATGCTTTTATCAGCAAGCCTGGTACAATGTACATAAATCAAGTTACTCCTGGACCTTGCTGCCATTCTCAAACATGCTGACAATACCATTCCTTTGGAAAGGAGAGAAAAGCAGGCCAGACATTCTGTCAGTGGCACCATATGGTTTCTTCTCATTTCATGAAGAGCAGAGGCTTGGACTCTGTTTCTTTGCCTCTTGGACTTCAGATGGAATGAAAGCTATTTCCTCCCAGCAGAGTTTGATACAAGCAAGGTGTTTTGGTCTTAGTACCGCAAGAGATGTATATGAGTCGCTATTTCAGATCACTGCCCTGAGGCTGGGACCAAAACTAGGCTGGGCTGTGGTACCAACTGCTTCATGTATGCTGCCCAGCACCAGATGTACTCTGACAGTTTAGCAACAGAACTGGTCACATTTGCTGTCAGAGTACCTCTGCATTTCATTTGTGTTACCCTTATTTGTCTAGAGTTCTCCTGTCTAGAAATTTCTCCCTCCTTGATAAAAGTTCATGAAAAAATTTACTGAAACTGAGTGTTGGGATAGGTTGTGAAATTTCACAGTCCCAGCTCCTTTTGCATGGAAAGAGAAGGGAATTTTGCCTTAAATCTTGTTTATTTTTTCTCCTGCTTTATATGTGCACTGTGTAACTTTTTGTCTAATATTTTAGACAGATAATTAATAAGGGCCCTATTATTCTAATACCTGATTGCCTGTGAAAAGGGGGAATGTAATTACTCTCATCTTTAAGGAGGGGCTTGATATTCACAGAGAAATTCCAGTTTTACAACTTCTGCCCTGTCCTCAAAAGTGAAAATTATAAAGGAATTCCTTTATTAAATACAAAGAAAGAGATCTCAGAGAATTCAACCATAGGAGTAGCCATTGCTACTCCTCTATAGAAAAGGCTTCTATTCATATGGTTAGCAAAATGAAAGTTAAAAGCAACAAAGACAGTATTGATTCAGTTGTATCAAGTGTCCTCAGTTCAGGTCTCTGATGGCTTGTTCCGGGACCCTTCTGATTTTATCACACATGTTACCTGTTTTTTTTCCCTTGACTAATGTATCTTTATCAGCATGCTAGACAGGATGTAATTATCTTGTCCTTTTAATCTGCACAACATCACAAGCAGATTGCTATCGTGTACATACATGTGAATGAACTGCATATTGTTTTCTTAAATACTTGGATTGGCTACACATGTGTCTTTTTGCTTAGGAAATAGCAAAGTGACAAGATAAGGCATTCACAGATAAGAAAAACTCTTGGTTTTTTTCAGATGTTCCTTTATTAAAAAATGTAGAGGTCATAGAAGAGTTTTAGGAACACAACAGACTTTGACAGGAAAGAAGCTCTTAAATACTACTGACACAACTCCTTTGATTAAGGAAAAATGTATTTTTGCACATTGCTGATGTCACATGTAGATTTTTTCACCTATAGAAGAGATAGAAGATATGTTAGGTAACTATAAAAGGAGCTTGAACACAGCTGTTTGTCAAAACTTTCTCAACTCTGATTTCCCAGAATGTCTGCTAAATCAGAAAGCATAATTGCACCAGTTCAGCTCTCCTTTACAGTAGAGCTGCCAAACAATTTCTGATGTAACAACGTTATGCTAAGACTCATAGTGATGCTGCAGAGTCTAAAGCAAGCAACAGTCATAGGTGATGGCAGCTTACAATTGTTTCCTACTCACTCATTTTGAACATCTTTGTGCATCTGGGTGCTGAGGTGTTTGGTCTCAACTTCACTGTGACTCTGAAAGCCATCACAACTTAAAGCATCAACAGTCAGAAAAGGTGTGTAAAAGTCAGTTGCCTCTGCTGCACATCTGGAAAACTGCCAGGACTACAGAGAGAGGAAGTAAGTCCTCCAAGGCAAAGACAAATAAAAACCTCCTGCAATGCCTATGGTGATACAAGAGGAACATGTATAGTTTGAGAATGAAAGAGGATCCATAGCAGGAGAAGGTCAGTAGAAGGTCAGGTTCAATAACCCAGGAAATTTCTCTCAGCCATGCTTTCCTAATAATTTTCCTCCATTTGGCCACCTTTACAACCCAAACAAATGGATGTTTAAACAGTTTTGCCCAGAGTTTCAGGGAAACAGCCATTTGTTCCTCACTGATCTTCTTGTTTGCTTCTCTGCTGATTATATTATAGCCAGTAATCTACCTGGGTCCAAGGAGGGGATAAATGTATGCTATTTAACACTAAGCTTGTTTGTTTGCTCCAAGTGAAATACAGTGAAGTCCTCATCTAGTAGCAAGAACTAAGTGATATAAAGCCACTAGTTCAAAAGTGGAGTTGAGACAATACATTACAAGTAAAAAACTTCATGTTGAGAGGTATAAAGCTGAATTGCAGAAGGAACATTTAGCACATTTTTGCAGTCACAGAATCACAGAATCATCAGGTTGGAAGAGACCTCCAAGATCACTAAGTCCAACACATGCCCTAACACCACCTCAACTAAACCATGGCACCGAGTGCCACATCCAGTGGCACTGGATTTGTTTTTTTAAACACATCCAGGGATGGTGACTCCACCACCTCCCTGGGCAGATACTTCCAGTACTTTATCACTCTTTCAGTAAAACACTTTTTCCTAACATCCAACCTAAATTTCTCTTGGCACAGCTTACAACTTTGTCCTCTTGTTCCATCAGCTATTGCCTGGAAAAAGAGACCAACC
>VZRV01003813.1:0-21038 GCA_013398115.1 Falcunculus frontatus
TAGTGCTTGAGGGGGATGCTCTGTGAGGCGGGAAAGCGGCGGCGTGGCGGGACCGGGGCTGTGGGGTTTTTGGGTGGGTTCTCGCTCATGGCGTTGCCGCGGGGTATCGCGCAGGTTATCGCTCAGGCAAGCACAGCTGGGGGCCAAAGGTCCCGCCTCGGCCGTGGCACCGACCCAGGCTCCGTCCAGCCGCCCGTCCCCGGGCTCCGGCCACACTTCCATCATGAGTGGGGTTGTTCTGTTGCAATTAGAGAACTTGCAAAAAAAAAAAATAGAAATTAAAGAGCTTATTCCTAAGACACGTTGTAACGCCCTTCGTGCTTCCCCGGCAGGAACGAGTACAAGTACTTCCAGAGGATGACGAGCACATCCCGCGTGGAAGGTAACGGGCGGGGTGTGCGGCATCGGACACCCAAAACACGGGATTCTGCACTTCCCTGCCTTGGCTCTCTGCCTGCACACAGCCTCACCAGTGTTTCAGCCTTTGTAATCTTTCGGGTTAGATGAGGAAAGGTGATGAATCAGATATTTCAGAGGAGATGCAGGTGATCTGTTATGAAACAATTGTCAAATCCTTCTTTCACCAGAAGAGTAGAAAACTTCATTTAAAGTTTGCCTAACGCGTTTTTACACGAAACTCCAAGTTAAAAATGGGAAGGTTTTCATAAGCTGCAGCCGTGGTTTGTTTTTTTCAGTCTGCAGCAGCTTATCTAAGTTGTTTGCTGTAGCTCAGCCTTGGCCATTCGATCCACCCCTCTGACCCTTGTGACAGTAATTTTGCTGAGTTTCCTGGGTGCTGAGCCATCCCCATGCACCAGAAAATCCAAAACACGCTGATAGCATAGAGCAGAAATACTGCAGTCGTTTGTCAACATGGTCACTTTTTCATGGTTTGTGTAGGGGTTTTTTTGTGCTGCTAAAACTCGCTTGGTAAAATCTCACTTGGGGTCAGTTTAATATATTCCCTTGTTTTGATTGGGTGACTTACTCAATTTTCTGATTTGAAGGTCTGTTCCATAATCCACAAGGAATGTCTAATCTCATTTTGAAACAGTCCTAAGTGAAAGACTGTACTTATGTTTTGGAGACATGATTCAGCCCTTTGCAACCTTATATGTACCAAAAAAGGACAGAACACAATTGTCAGTTGTAAGTCTTTTTAGATGGCTGCAGGTTGCATCTTAACTGGCACAAATAACCTGTGATCAAGAAAAAAGGCGTTTGAAATACAATTAAAAAGAAACATTTTGCTCCATCCTCCCTGCAGATCTTTTGATAAGCTGTGATCTTGGATGCTAGGCAGGTGAACTGCTTCATAACCAGACTTCCTAATGGATTATGCTGCCATAAATCTTCACATCAGGGATGTCAGCATTGCCTCCGTTGTGTCTCAACCTGGAAACAACATGGAAAGAGTGACCATGCTGGCATTGTGTTTATTTCTCTGACAACTCTATTTCCTCACAAAGAGAAACATTCCTTTCCTTAGCAGCTTTACATACAGGAGGTAATCAGGTTATGAATGCTTGGGTTTGGTCAGAAATTGTATGTATGGGTGAATGTGACATGATTGAACACCTGTAGCACTTGGGCTTTAGATTAAATTGGACTGGTTCTTCTCCTAGAAATTATTGTGAGTTTATGGATCTGTGTGGGACTGTTTCAGTGCCAGCTGCCTGACCAGGCGTTGAGCCCAGGCTCCTCTCTGCGTGTGGCTCATCTGAGAACTGGGGCTGAGCCTGTGCTTTTGTCAGCTGCTGAGCAGGGGCTTGGAAGGGAGGGAAGGTCCATCAGTGTCTCTAAACAATTCAAATCAATTCTCTCTTGCTCAGGTAAACAGAATGCGCTGATAATGGGTAAAAAAACGTGGTTCTCCATTCCTGAGAAGAACCGTCCTTTAAAAGGCAGAATTAATATTGTGCTCAGCAGGGAGCTCAAGTAAGTATGGTAAATAAGGGCCCTGTAAAACAAATAAAAACCTGCACCAAAAAATGTCTGTGGCTTTACAACATGCAGTAATTCCAAATGTAACATATTTGATACCTGGTTAGAAAGCATTTCTCCTGTCCGTTCTGAGTGTTACAACTACTTCACTCTTAATTTTTAATTTTTTAAAATTCATTCACAAGATAATTGTCATTACTTTGCATCATGAGTGCTACTTCTAGCTCCACTCACAAACCATTTGACAATTTTCAATAGTGTTTCTGACTCATGTATTTAACTGTATTTCTCTAGTTCCTGCCTAGATTGGTGGCCCAAAATCCATTATTTGAAGTTTATTTTTATTAGGATTTGTGGATGAACTGTCCTTTTTCAGACCTCTCTTTTTGAATGCATCACCCACAGTCCCACAAGTATCTTTAAATACAAGTGTCCACTTGTAGTGGTTTATTGCTTTGGAGGGTGTTGGTGGATCTGCAGCTGAGTGTGTGGGTGGACAGGGAATATTGGCTTTTCAACTAGTTTTATTTTAAGGAAAATGCATTTTTTTAATGTTCTGGAATTCAAGTCAAAATCTACATTTAACTTCTTGATTATCTGTATTTAATGACCTGAGTTTAATTTGTAGATTATGTATTTGTATTATAGATATGTAAATTTCTCAGTTGCACTTTTTCAAAAACATGCTATAAAATTTCAGATTTTTAATTTATAACACCTCCTAAGTTATGGTTAAGCTGTGATCTATTGAACAATCCTGCAGTCAGATGGGACTTCTAACATAATATGTCAATAACAGGCACTTCAAAATAATGAACTAACGGGATACATTTAGTTATTTGTCAATTCAGCAATTCACATTTTGTATCTCATTTGTGTTGATGATCATGACGAATTGTCCTTTATTTACTTAGTAATAAAACTTTGCTTTTTCTAGGGAAACCCCAAAAGGAGCACATTATCTTTCCAAAAGTCTGGATGATGCTTTAACTCTTTTGGATTCACCAGAGTTAAAAAGTAAAGTAGACATGGTTTGGATCGTGGGAGGCACTTCAGTGTACAAGGTACATTTAGCCTCCTCCTAAATTACTCATTTTCTCTGATGGGATGAGGTTCCTATTACTGCTGCTTTCGGAAGTGCTTTCCCTTCCCGTTACCACCAAACTGCAGTGATTGCAACAGAACAAGTCTCAGAGAGTAAGATCTCATCTCTTAGATTCAGAATACCCATCCAGAAACTGAACATTGCTCTTGCCAATGGGCCAGTGTCACACAGTTGCTGTGCTTTTGAGAGCTCTTCTTAAATACCTAAATTGCTAGGTTTTTCAGACGAAGCCCATATTGTTATGTTTATTTTACTGAGCCCAGAGAAGGGAAGGCTCCAGGAGACCTTTGCTGACTGACCCTGCAAAGGATGTGAAAAGAAAAAAACAAAAAGTGCTCAGCATTTTTAGCTGGAGTATGATGCTTTATACATGTAAATGGGGAAGAAAATAGGATTTAGAGAGAGCTGACAGGTCATGGTGTCAGCAATAACAGGAGATAATCATACAAAAAAAGGTCACACTCACTCTGCTTTCCCATCTAGCAGTGTTCCTATTGCTCCCACTCCCTGGGTCAAGAATTGTAAAGCAAATTCTTTTTAACGGTAAAAGAAACAGTGCTGCTGTCCTTCAGTCATTACAAGCGTGCTGGGAGATACACTCCAGTTGTTGTTTGGCACTCAGACATTAGATGTGTGATGACAGTGCCATGGTGCACGTGGTGGAAAATTAGTGTGCCTTGTGTATGGGGTAGGAAAATGCATTTTCCTGGCACTTCTTGCCTTTACAGTTTGTGCCTTTCTTGAACCTCTTCTCTGTGTCTGAGGAAATGCATTTTTTGCAGTAAAAACAGTGAAGCAGTTAGAGATTGCTAAGGTTGTAAGAAAATGAGGTGCATATGGAATAACGCTGTTGTTCCTCCTGGTGAGGCCCACCGTGTATTTGATGTGCAAATGCATTCAGCCTCTAATCAGATATTACCCTGCAGAAGAAATGTCCTTCACTCTCAGCCATGACAGTGCCTGTTCCATGCATGCAGAGTGTCTCTGGAGAGGGCTTCTCCTCGCAGAGGGCACAGCTGCCCAGCAGGAGCCAGGGCCAGCTGTGAGCAGCAGCATTTGCACCTTCCCCACACAGCCACGGGCTCAGCTCTAAAGAGCTGTTGCTTCTGCTGCCTCTTCCAAGAGCACCTGTCTTGGAGGCTTCTATTTTAACTATTTTTCCAGCCTCTGGCTGATACTGTTGGTAGAAAAGAATGCGTTTCTTAGACCATTACTCACCAATACTCGGATTACAAATTGGCAGTTTTGATCAAGAGTAATTTGGGATGTACTACTTGTACTGATCAGTGCAAGGGAATGTGTCTTAAAGTAATGAGAGACCTGGTTACCCTGGACATGGAAAAGCATGGAGAGAGCTGGGAATGTCCAGTCTGGAGAAGGGAAGGCTCCAGGAGACCTCAGAGCCCCTTCCGGTGCCCAAAGGGGCTCCAGGAGAGCTGGAGAGGGACTTTGGACAAGGGCCTGGAGTGCTAGGACAAGGGGGAATGGCTTCCCACTGTCAGAGGGCAGGGCTGGATGGGATATTGGGAAGGAATTGTTCCCTGGGAGGATGGGGAGGCCCTGGCACAGGGTGCCCAGAGCAGCTGTGGCTGCCCCTGGATCCCTGGCAGTGCCCAAGGCCAGGCTGGACACTGGGGCTTGGAGCAGCCTGGGACAGTGGAAGGTGTCCCTGCCCATGAAACAAGATGAGCTTTAAGGTTGTGTCCGACCCAAACCCTTTTGTGGTTCTAAAATTTCAGCTGTTTCCCCCCTTTCAAGCATCTACTCAAGACATTTCAAAGGAAAGCTTAATTACATTAGAGAGAAATCTGACCATTTTATAAAGATTCCTGCACTCAAAATACCTTTGTGATGTTAACTAAAAGGGTTTGATGGGGACCATACACCTCTACCAAAACGACAAGTAGTATTTTTAGTGCCTGTATTAAAGACATGCAAAGGATTTTACAGGACTATTTCCATTATACTATGTAGAAATTTGTGGGAAGTAAAATAGCAATTGGTAATCGAGGTGAATAATTTTATTCAGGAGTTGTAGGTATTTGGTTTTAAAGCATTCGTTAGATCTCACTAGTTTGTGTGGCTCAAAGGTTGAGAACTGATTTTGTTCATTAATACAGGCCTGTGCTTGCCTATAGAAAGGGCTACCCCTTTTTGATTATCCAAGCTGTTACAAGATTGTCTTACAGAAAACCAAGTCTGTTTACACTTTCTACTGTCAAACAGAAAGGATGTTCACATGAGGGCTTCTTGCTGCCCCTTTAGATCAAGGCAAGCCACTTGCAGGTGGCAGATTTGCAGGTTCCCAGTGGGATCTGCCTCCAGCTTCTCTGTGATGGTTTTCTGTCTGACCCTGTCATCCTGTGGGCAGGGAACATGGTCTGTGCAGGTTCGTTGCTCTGTGGGTTGCTGACTCCTTGAGGCACAGTGATTTTCTGTCGGGATCACTACAGAACACAACGACAGGCACCCGTAGCACTGAGGTGGGGCTGCTGTGGGTGTCAGAGGAGGAGTTAGGAAGGTGTGGGGATTCTCGTGGCAGCACTGCAGCTGCTCTGCCCAGGTTGGTGTGTGGTCCTTGACACAGTGAGCTCAGCCTGGTGACATCCCTGTGGGGTGGGGTCCTAGGGAACAGGGAGTAGGCGCACAGTGGAACTGGATGTGAGGGTGCACAGCTGAGGGCATCCATGAGGAGCTACAGCAGCAGCTCTGCCATTGCCAGACAACACCTCCAGGGCCCACATCATTATTTGAGATGGCAGTGTATTCTCCCATGGAGCCTTTTCACACAGCTGCTAGCCGTAGCACCATCTGATCAGTGAATCAGTTTGGCTTGGGGAGGTGCTCTGTGGTCAGGGCTGTTGTCACCAAGCTCTGGGAACAGTCCTGCAAGCTGTGTTTCTGTGGATGGTGTGAGCAGGGAATGTGCCATGACCTTCCAGGCCTTTGCTGTCCTTGGTTTCCCACACCTTTGGTGGGTGCCCTGGGCCATTCAGGGCATGTCTGAGCTCCTGCCTTGCTGTGCCTTTTGCTGGGCCCAGACACCATGCTGAAGCACCAGCCAGATGTGACCTCATCCAGGGAGCTGGGCCAAGGTGCAGCAGTGCCCAGCTGTCTGAGTGCGCTTTTGGGGCATGGCTGTCCAGTCAGTCTTGGGTACGGATGGCTGCAGTGGCCTGGCCACCTCTACGAACTGAGGCCAGCCAAGGTGCTAGAGTGTGTGCTCCAGGATGGCCTTTTGGGACAGGCAGGGGATTGCTGCTGTTCACATCCTTCTCAGACTGCAGAAGAGGGAAGACCAAGTCTGTGAACATTTTTGAGGACACAGAGCAGCCATCTGTTGGTTATGGCCATCTCTCCCACTGCCCCTTGGTTCTCAAGGACACAGTTCTCCAGGGGAGGGAGGACTGGCATCAGCCGCTTCAGGTCCTCTGTGAGCTGTGGTGGCCATGCAAGGCCTCATGTGGGTCACGCTGATGCTCTGCTCAGACACACTGTAAGAAACTGTGACCTGACCTCTGCAACAGGGAAAGGTGGAGCAGTGCGGCCAGGGAGAGCTGGGTGGAGTGTTGGTATTGGCAAGTAAGAGCAGGAAAGACTGAAAACAGTTCCATCAGTTCAGTGAGGGCTCAAAAAAACCCATGTGGCTGTCATCCTCTTGATTTTGACTGGATACTGATCCCCTCATCAGATTCATAATCTCCTGATGTGGCCACAGGGCAGTAGCAATGCCCCCAGGGAAGCTTTTGGACTTCGTACAGCACAGATTTACCAGGTTAATTTGCTTGGATCTTAATGCAATGCCAGACCAGTTCTGGAGTCTGTGCGTGTAGGCAACTTGGAAGGCAGCTTCAGATCCCCTCTGCACTGTTCTGGATCTCCTGAGTTGCAGAAGGAATTGGGGTTGCCGTTGTTTGTCTGGATGAGGAAAGGAGCCCAGCAGCAGTCAGTAGGTTACAGCAATTCCGAAGCTGTTACACATCATGACAGGCACTTTGTGGTTTTGTGTGAGCACTCCATGTTTTGAGGGCTGTCTACTGGCTTGTGAGTGCTTCTTGTGTGCTGGGAGGCTTGTGGTGGTGTCTCACTGGTTGGTTCTGGCCCTGGTGTCCCTTGCAGCTATTAGAGCTTATCAGATGTACTGGAGCACAGTTTCTGGCTTGGTTTCATCCCCAAGAAATTTCATTCATGGATATTGAACCTGCTCCCAGATACAACTCAAGCGTGGAAAGTGGGGACAGTAGACAGATTCATTAACAGTTGGACTCAATGATCTTGGAAGTCTTTTCCACCCTTAGTGATTCTACAGTTCTGTGATTTCAATACCAGGTTTCTGTTCTGAGTTAAGACACTGCTGCTCCTCTGTGGAGGCACTGTCTCTTGAGAGGTTCAGGTCTTGGCCTTGTCTCTGAAAAATAGTGCTCTCTGCACATCCTAGGGGAGTCAGAGACCCACAGAATGGTTTAGGTTGGAAAGGACTTAAAGGCTATCTTATTCCAAACCTCCTGCCATGGACTGGGACACCTTCAACTAGACCAGGTTACTCTGAGTGCTCTCAGTACAAATTGTATTAGTCTCTTTTAACTACATTGAAACTATGTGGTTTAGGCTGGTCAAAAACAACTTTGAGGTTTTAATAGGAATAGGAACTGTAAGTCCATCACATCCTTAAATATTAAATAGAGTCTTAAAAAGAACTAAACAAAACCAACAACAACAAAAACACACACCTACAAATCTACTGAAAACCAACAGACCCAGGTGTCAGCTTCCTTATGTGTATGGTATGGTTTTAAGGTGTGTGGAGTGAGTATGTCAGCATTCCACCAGCTCAGCACTGTGCATCCTCTGATTTCTCTTCACTCCCAAAAAGGTGGTGAAACCGATGGAATGAGCTGGACAGGGCAAGACTGAATTGAGTATCAGTGAGGACCTGCTTTATTCCTCGTGGAAATGACAGCATTATGATAAAGCTCCTTTGCACCATGCCATGTCCTCAGCGGTATTTCACTGAGGCAGTCAGAGTCCAGGCCTCGCTGACCAGGCTCCTGTGCAGGCTCTGCAAGTGGAAGGTTTCCTGTTTGATACAAAATTTACTTCTCTGAAGTTTTTTGAAGTTGCCTTCTGAGTTGCCTGCACGCACAGGCCTCCAGAGCTGGTCTGGCAAACTGAGGAAGCATTTGCACTTCTTTGATGAAGGTGGGGACAGTGACACAGCTGGTTGGTTCACTCAGCTAATGAAACCATTTACCTAGACCAGAGGTCACCATCTGGTCTCCTTTGGGTTATATTCAGCCTTCTTTGCAACACCTGTGGTCGGTCCCTCTCTGTGCTCTTCCCTGGCCTATTGTGGTGGTAGAGAGTTCCTGATGAGGCTGAATTACCGCAGAGTTGGATAGGAAGTTGATTTATTCTTCTGCTACAAAGCAGAAGTGTCTCTGTTTACAGAACACAACATGTTTTTATTTGTGAAGCAGATTATTATTCTTCTGTCATTTTGCAAGTGCAGCTCTTCTTACCTCCCTGTCCTTAAAGAAAAATACTGGTATTTGTGTACAGACTGGATGGACACCAGTTCAGTGCAGTTGGATGCTTGTGTGCTGTGACTTAACGCTTTCATTTTTAACTGTTCTCTAGTAGAGCAGCATTTCTACAAATTAACCTCTCAGCAGTGGTAGCAATTAATTTTATTGGATTCCATTTGTTATTACTTGGTTCCTGTGCTTATTGAAGTAGTACCTAATAGCCCACTGCACGGTGAGTCACCTTCCAGAAAGAGCATTGCTCGTTGCCAGTTTAAGGGAAAGGGAGGAACAGCTGCAAGCTTTTCAAAAATACGTTGTAACCAGCCCCAATGTAGCTTTTCTTGGGTTATTTTAATACCCACAAACTGTTAGCGAAAAACTCACCTAACAAATGTTATCCTAGAACATTTTCATCCCGGAGCTTGAAAATGTAGAAACTTTAAGCACGTGTTACCATTTCGCTACAATCCAGAGACCCAACTTTGAAGTTAAACTGAGGGGTAAATTGATCTTTGGAGTTCCAAAAAATACAGCACACATCCCTAGCAGTGATATTAATAAAGCTTCAAAACAAATTATCTTGAGGTGTGGGCATCTCCCACCGCCTGAACCTTCCTGCCTCTCAAAGAGGCATGATTCAGAAATTGCTCGTTGCCACTGGGCCTACTGTTTCTTTCTTCTCACAGGGCTATTCAAATTTTGTTGTTAACTTCTGTCAGAGACCCCAGGCTCTGAGAATAGGTATTGCTGCCACTTACCAGGTGGAACTGACACAGGGCAAAATTATCCCTTTAGAAAGTGCTCTTCAGCAGAGTCTGAAAGAGGAGATTCAGAGTATAATTTTTGCGGCTTTGTTAAAAGCCTGTGATACATAAAATTGTAACTGAGTTTGTGTTGTTTCTAAAGGCAGCAATGGAGAAGCCAATTCATCATCGATTGTTTGTGACAAGAATCTTGAAAGAATTTGAAAGTGACACATTTTTTCCAGAAATTGACCATAAAGACTACAGGCTTCTAACAGAGTAAGTACCAAAATGCATACCAGGCTTGTCCTCAGAATAAGATAATTTGAATGTTTTAAGGGTTCTATTAAGGCCACGTTGGTTTGAGTTAGAGGTGGATTTTTCCCCAGAATCATACTTTACTTACAACCTGGAATGGCACCACGCTCAGCACAGATTTTCTTGGAACTTCTTCAAGTTTCCTGTAATCTTTACAGTAAAGAATTGCCAATGTCAGTTTGCTTCAAAAGTAGCTTTTTCTTATTGTTGCCTGGTTTAGAATTACTCAAATATTTACTAAGCTTTGTAACTCTCAGTATGTGGTTAGTAAATAGTATTTGGCCTCTGAATGTCTTTGATAAATTGCCAAAGACAAATTAAATGGGTTTGACTGGAGAGGCTTGAGCATTATACATTTCTGAGGTTATTCCTTTCCTCTTGAGAAAACTACTTCTTCCTGACAAATGTAGTAGGAAAAGGTGTACAAAAACTTACAGTTTCTGCCATTCACTGTGGTTTCTTCTACATTATCCTTGTCATAGTCCAGTTGTGCTTTTATGTCTCTCCAACAAGATTACATCCAACAGGCACTAAGGAGGCAGCAGAAATTCAGACACCTGCCTCAAGGACCAGGGACGACCAGACCTGTTCCTCTTCCCGCTGCTCCTGTTTTGGCTCTCAGCTGGTTACAGAGCAGCAGTGGAAGAAACAGAAAGTATGAGGAGTCAAACTCTGCAGGGGGCACAGGGATGGATTAGCAGGGCTTTGGGGAGGATAGGCAGGGGCAGGGAAGAGGGATGTGGGACAGACAAGGTGGGTGGGGAGGATGAGTCACCTTCTCCAACTCCAATATATTCTGAACTACTCTGTGCGCATTTGAGTGTCCTGAGAGCTGACCCAAAGCTCCCTCTCTCTCGGCTGTTCCTCAGGTAGACGTTGTTTTTGGCCACCATACTGAAATGAACATTGGCATTAGAACGTGATTTTGTAAAATAACGGGTAATTTCCTCACTGAAGTGGGAACCTGACAATGCCAAACCTTACCAAATAAATTTAAAATGTATCTCTCCCTCAAAGTCATTATTACTCATACAAAATCCTTGCTCTTTCACACGGAGATGGAAAAATGCTTGAAAGCATCTATTAATAAGAAGTGTTTTAGAAAACCTGGAATGTAGAGGAACTCTTTCTATGGTAGCAGTCACCCGCTTTAGTAATCTCCTGCAGATTTGTAAAAAACCTTATCCTTAGTATTTCCTCTAAACCAACTTAGGAAAAGTAAGGCAAGAATAGAAACCAAACGGTTCTGTAATCTCTATTTCCTTGGCAGACATTTTAAATAACATATTGGAGGCTTTAAGAAAAATGTTGGGTATTTCTTTATTAAGCCAAAAATGGGGGAGTTGTTTTCTGTCAGAGTATGCTTTCTTGATATAAAAGGTGTGCACGTAAATTGTGGATAGCAGTTAATATGATTCCTAAAAACTGTGTACCTGTTCTAAAGGCAATGTTTTCATTTCTTCTTCCAAACAACTTGCTTTTCTAGTTGATTGGATAAATTACAGGCAAATCATAATGATATTCGTGCCCACTTCCTGGCTTTTGCTTTTTCTTCTCCCCTCTCCCTAGGTACCCAGGTGTCCCTGCTGATATCCAAGAAGAGAATGGGATCCAGTACAAATTTGAAGTGTATGAAAAAGCTGTCGTGGCACAATGAGTGAGGGATTTTGTTCTTCCATGTAAGGGCAGGTATTTTAAATCATGAAGTTTTACTGAGTGTAAAGATACATTAAATTTTTGAAGAAAATCATGTCTGATGGTAAAATACCTCAGAAGTGGATGGTTCCAAAAACCACACCCCACACTCTGAAGGTTCACCCCGCAGAAGGGGGTCTGCAGCGTGGAGGAGGTAGATGTGAGCAATTGCACAACAAAGGTTACATGAGACCTTGCACTGATCTTGCAATCCAGGGCAGGATTCCTGACAATTCCATGGGTAATGAAAAGCATTAGACTGTGTCGGGGCTTTTCTACGGAAACAAAGGGTTTTAGTGTCTATCTCCTTGTTCAGAACATCCAGCACTGAGGAAGCGTCAATCCTCCCAAGTTTGGCTGGGATGTTGTGTACATTTACAACAGCCTTTAAAATGTGTTGGTGTAGAGGTGAAGGTAAGGAAGCCCAGCAGGAGAAGGGGAGTCTGGAAGCCTCACGCAGCAGTTGAGGGATGCACTGATCCAGGACCTGTCACTCCAGGGTGGATCCCCCAGGATCACCAATCCTGCTACGAAACCTGCTCTAGGTGGTCTCCTCTCCCCATAGGGCCACAGGTTCTGCCAGGAGCCTGCTCCAGCACGGGTTCCCCACGGGATCCCAGCCTCCTTCCTGCATCTCCTGCTGCGGTGTGTGCTCCCCATGGGCTGCTGGGGAACCGGTGCTGTGGTGTCTGGAGCACCCGCTCTGCTTCCGCCTGGCCCGGGGGTGCAGGGCTCTTCTCCTCCCCTCTTGTAGCTCCTCTTGCTGCAGCTGTTGTTCCCCACAGGTTCTTCCCCACCTTCTTAGCTCTCTTATCCCAAACAGCCTTGGCCAGCGGCGGCTCTGTCCAGTGGCCCTGGAGCCAGTGGCATTGGCCCCAGGGGACACAGGGGAAGCTTCCAGCAGCTTCTCACAGAAGCCACCCCTGTGGCCCCCCTGCTCCCCAAACCTGGCCACACAAACCCAGCAAAATCTGGTAAAGAAGATTTAATATTTCCCTAGCTTCACAGCTGTGTGAAAGCTTTGCTGCTCTCATAAAAAGTCACTGTGTCAGTTTGACCGCAGCCACTGTGAAGCGGAAGAAAATATACATTGATTTCTTAAAATCTGTGTTCCTGTGTTCCTGCCAACCATTTTCAGTAGAGATGCAGTTCATTTGGCTGTGTGATTTTGAATAATCTATGTGACAAATACGGATTAAGCAATAGTGGAGTAGTCCTGTTTCATCTTTATTAAATATAGTTAAATATAAAAATACTAAATATATTAAATAAACTAGTATAATAATTTGCATTGATGTTCCCTTAGAATATCAGCTCTGAGCACCCCTTGAATTTTCCATGGCACTTTACTACAACACCTGGCTGATAGAAATCATGTTTTTTGCAGCACCTGCTCTGAGGTGTCTCAGTTTTCTGTGTTTCCTTTGAAAGTGTAAGCACTTCCCTGCATTGATCTCCTTGTTCCATGTGCGCTGATGTTACATCGATCGATAAAAACAAGTTTATGCTTACATTAATGCAGCAAGAAGTCTCCAGAGTTCTAAATTGACAGCACATTGTTGAAGGGGAGGAAAGAGACTGTTACCAGGGAGATGTCATGTTGTTTTTTTTTTTTAATACAAGTCACAGTGACCCTGGCAAGAGAATAACCTCCCAAAAGTGTTTAAAACGTACCTGTTATAGGTCAGTGTTGAAAGCTCTGACACTTTGCAAAGTACTGTGTTTAGGACAACTGACATTTATTAAAAATGGGAGAAAAGACTTCATGCAATGTTGGCTGAGGCCAACATACATTAGAAAATTTGTGCCTAAGCACAGAGATACAGTTCACCGAGGCCAGGATGTTTTGTAGAATCATTTCAGTTTCAAAGAAATTTTAACTTGGATGCAAAAGCCTGCTGAGAACATAAGTGGTTACTCTTGATTCTTTGTGGACTCACTTAGTCTTCTCCAGATTTACCCATGTCATTTGTCAGATACAACAACAAATTAAGTTAATTTACGTTTCGTGGAAATGCAAACTTCTGAGTCTCCTACTTGAAACTTTTCAGAACATAACGATGTTCCTTCCATGTGGCTGTCTGCCGCAAAGATGCATTTCTGTTTGGGTTGTTTTTTAGTAGAAGTGCTGCATTTGGACAGCACCTTTTGTACCACAGCTTTTCAATATACAGAGCTCTGTCAAGAGCTAGGAAGATGCATTTGGCTGCAGTGAAGCTGAACCCAAAATCCTGTTCACCCCAATGACAGACACCCCAAGCACCACTCTTTAAGCACACCGAGGTTAAAGGCTTGCTGTCTCAGGGTGGGTAGGCAGAAGGGTATGAGTCTGTGTGCTCAGCAAGCACATGCAGACTGTTTGCTGTCGGGTATATTGTGGGGATGGTTACCTGGCACCCGGTAACCTCCCCTGGGTAAAAATAAGTCTTACACTGTGGCTTGAAGAGGAAAAAAACGTGTGTTCCAAATGCGTCTTCCCCATGTTTTGTTTACTCCTGTACCTCATTGATGAATGATTCCTTGAAAAGCCATAGATTCTCATTATGTCCAGTACAGGGGAAAATGTCATGTTTTTACCCAGTTCCATGCAGCTAAGTGCAATGAATAGCATCATGAGTGACAGTGTAATTACCAATCACCAAGAAAAGTCTATACAGGTATAATTTAATCCCCCTTATTCATGCTTTCCTGGGAACAAACTGTTCCAAACATATTAAAATTTTAATTTTCAAGGATAATACTAGATTTAACAAGATAGCTAAAACCAGAGGGTTTGGATAAAAGGTGAAAAACAAACATAAATGTTTTTATTGTTTGTCTATTACTCATTATCTTTTATCTGACAGTGGACAGCGATTTCCATTTGGCAGTAGAAAGCTGATGTTTTCAGTAGTGTTAGAGCCACGGTGTATTCAAGGTCAGAGCTGGGAACATTCCAACAACAAATCTCTGTCATGGACAGCAATCCATGGAAAAGAAAGGTACACTCTGAAAAATAAGTTAGCTAATTTAGCAAATAAAATACTATTAGTATTTATACAGAAGAGCAGGGGAAAAACAGGAAGGGGAGAATGGCAATGATTATCTTATTCAGGTTATCTGAGGAGAGCACTGGTAGCACTTGACATGACATCTTAATGGGGAACAGACAACGGTGTTGTCTTCATTAGGCAACAACTACTTTGCTCAGGACTTAAACCTAAACCCAAACTTTACCCTGAGTAGTGGAAAAGTTATGCTAACAGAAGAAGGTAGGAGCAGGCAGAGACAGCAGCTGACTTGGAGAGAGGAGAAGCTGAGGGAAGGATTGTTCCTTATTCGGGACAGAAAATTAGGTGAATGGAGGTGACAAATGAGGTGACAAAGCCTGGCTCAGTACAAAACTGGGAGATGCCTCCGTTGTTATTCAAGTGTGCATTAGCTGTCTCTGCTTGCCCTGGAGGGCTGTAGGAATGAAGCCAACTGAGTTAGGGCAGTCTGGCTGAAAAATCTGAAGAGCCAGGTCCTGAAACAGAGGAGTGGAAGTGGAGAAAGAGCTGAGAAGAGGAAATTGCTGTTTCTTAGAAGGATACATGGTTTATCGTCTTAGTTTGCTCTGTAGCTATAATTACTAAGAAAACACTTTCAGAGTGGTGCGGGGTTTAGCACGTGTTAGATGCTGTGACAAAGAATGTCATTAGTGAGGGATTTTCAGGATTTGGGCATTTGTGTGACTGTCAGCTCCACAGAAATCTTCAGCTAGAGTTGCTGTCCTGAGGTGCCTGCTCTGCACCCAAGACTGAGAGTCCCGTCCCAGGGTATCTGGTGCCCCTGGGGCTGCCCCAGGCCGGTGCTCTTCTGCTTCCCTCGGTGGACAGCTTCTGCTTCTGGGTCTGCATGTGGGAAACCTGCTCTTTTCCCTGTGTCTTCGCTTGTTTTCAGCTGGCTCTGGGGTGATCCTGGGTTATTCTACCCTCTGTTCTGTGCGGATCAGTCTCCTTTCTGTAACATCAAAGCAAAATTCATACAAGAAGCCTTTTGTTAGATTAATTGACATGTTTGGAAAAAAAAATAGATGAGCTCTCAAGCAGAGTCCTATTCTGATTACATTTTCAGGACTTTTTTCAAGTGACTTGGACAAGAGCTTACATTGCAGAAGTTGTCTGTTCATCTCCAATTCACTTGGGTTGGTTGAAGTAGAGTATCTTTCCTCATACATCTCACTTTGCTCTTTTTATCATTTCATGGTTTAGCTACAGCATTTTTATATCATCTTCAGTCCTTGAGCTGTGGTCCTCGCCATTCTGTCCCTTATCTCTTCAGCTGTCCCACTGGATGGAAAATTTACAGAAATTCATAGAATTGGGGTGATCAAGAGAAGTAGGTATTTCAAATAGACATCTCTTAAGTATGTGCTTATTTCTGATTAAGTGGTGGTAAAGTGTTTTTCTTGAAATTGGGCCATATATTTGCCTAAGTAAGCAAAGCTGTAGGTATGAAAATAAATATTTTGTTAAGTGACATCTGCTGTGAAAAAAAAAGATGGGGGGGAAAAGTAAATACAACCTGAGAATAAACAGAACCTGAGAGGACAGGAAATGAGTGGTACACCATTACCTATGGAGCCCTAAATCAATGATGTCTTTCCCTTCCTTGAGCAGTTCCGTTTCACAAGTTCCTAATACCAAGCAGAGTCTTTTTCAATAAGCAAGCCATTATTCAGAAGCCATAAAACTGTTTATAAATTGTGTAACCGATTTAATTGAGATGGACACTTGCACGAAGACAGAACATTTTAATGTTCATCCTTCCTCCAAATGCAGTTTCCCGCTCAAAACCCTGCTGGGAACACTCACACTGGTTTCGGACAGCTGTCCGAGTGGATGGATTACCAGCCCTTCACTGGAGATCCCTGCTTCACCTCAGTAACTTAAAATGGATTGGGCCACTGAATTGCACTGAAGCTTGTTCTGTTGTACTAAGGAGTACTTCAGGAGCTTTTAGTCTTTTTAGTTCTGTATCACTAGCTCATTGAACATGTCCGAAAAAGTTACTGAAAATTATTTGTGGTGAAAACAGCTTTAAAAAGAGCTTCGTTTTCACAAGAGAAAAAAAGGAACTTTTAATCACTATGCCTCTTCTTGTTAGGGTTTGCTCAAAAAGGTTAAAATTTTGATCTGGTCCCACCAGCAGTGGGACACCTAGGTGGAAAACATCATTAATTTAACAAATCTAAGTGTAGAAAGACTTTTTTTTTCTAATTACTTTTAAATCCTTTTTTTCTTACGTCTATTCAGTTGTTTATCACAGTAAAAGGCAACCCATTCGACTGGAGTTCTTTACTCACTGAGTATTTTTGTGCATATTGCTATTTCAGCCAGTCAAAATTGATTTCTTTAATGTTGACTCTCATGAAATTATGGTTATCTTTCCGATGGAATCATGTAAATTCTGTTCCTTTTGTTGCAGACCAGTTTCACTTTTCTTCTGCACAGTTCACTGTATTTTTTCCTAGTATGTAATTCAGATTCTTTTAGAAACTGCTCCGGACATAAAAGTACAGCCAACGTTCTGCTGTAATCTAAACAACCATTTATGAACATGTGTATGAGAAAGAATCAGCTCTAAGGATGTTCACAGGCTGTGGGAACTGGCAAAAGTGAGTTACCCTGTGAGCCTGCTGATTTATAGCACCGAGGAAGGTAGCACTTGAATTCTGCAGCATTGCAAAGGCTTGTGCCCATGGAACAAGACATTTATTGCAATATATTCTCTAAAGCTGTTGGAGGAAGCCCTGGTTCCATCACCAGTCACAATTATTCCTGCAAGCGTCACAAGTGCAATTCCCACACGCACTCAGTTTTTTAATCAAAGTACTTGGCAATAAAGCACCAAACACTTCAGAGATAATATTTTTCCAGGCAGAAAGCTCCATATCACAAATAGCTAATTCAAACATGCGTGAAAAAAACCAGGCGATACCTCAGCAGTGGCATGATGTGACTGGAGGCAGAGGGTCATGCCAGAGGGAACATCCAGCATGCCTGAGGGGCTGCACAGAGCCTGTCAGCAGAGACACTGCAATGCCTAAAAATTGCCTGGGTAAACAAACCAATAACATAACAAGGTACTTTGCTGGATATTACACTGCACGCATGGGGGTTTTTGTGAGACACTTGATAGGCTCCTAATTCCTTCTTTTTGGTTTTGGTCATTATTTTTGAAGCACAAAACATAGCACTCCACTTCTCTCCTAGACCTCTCAACTGATGTCTCTACATCACGACCATAATCCCCCTTCAAGATCTTGAACAAGCAAGCAGCTGTGCCTGTTACATTTAAGAGATGTATTATTAAGAACACTGTTGTTTACAACATCACTGCATTCTTCTCAACAAACAGTTCCAGTACAGTAAACATATCTCTCTGTACTAATGGTTTAGAATGGATTTAAGGTACCAAATTAGTATATGACAAAAATAGTTTCAGGGTTTGGGGGTTTTTTTCAGTCATCCCAACTAAACCAAGTTAATTATGCTTCTATATTTTTCCATTGACTCACCATTTTGAAAATAAAGTAACTGATTTACTAACCAGAATTGCAATCCGGGTGGAAATTTGCTATGAATAAAGCCAACTCCCTTGCGACTCTACTCTCCTAAGCGAGAACCTCCCAGAGTCTCCTGAACCTGCAGGGCCTGTGCCCAGTCCCTGTTTCGGAGCAGGGTCTCTAAGAGCCAGCCAACGCTCACGTTTGCGATGCTCAGAGGGCCCGTGCTGCCAGCAGGGCCTGAGCTGGGCCCCCACTCCCCAGGGATCAGCCCTTCCCGCCTTGGGAGAATGCAGAGGCACTGACATGAGTCCTTCCCTGACCTCGGGGGGATTTCCCACAAGTATGAACCTGTACATGGATTGTACCCACCCTGAACAGGCTCCAGGCCCGTGTGCGTGTGGCTGTGAATGTGCTGCAGGAAATGTAGGAGGAATGTTGCTCTCCGATTCCTAAACGCATTAGATTCCTAAGTCAGGCCTGTGAGTTACTGTCATGCTTCTAGTAAATTCTACAGAGTCTTTTGATAAAACCTTTAAATTAGGCTATCAACTCAGTGCCATTAAGTGTAAGTGCTGTTAAAATCTTTAGGCCTAAAGTTTTGGTCAAGTCTGAGGCTATGTTTTGCAGGGAGGTCCACTCTGAACCCTGTAACTCAGTGAGAGGTTCTCCCTTATTCCTTTTTATCCTTACCCTTTCCCATTCTTACTCTTTTTCCTGTCCTCAGCCTCCACATATGTCACTTTTTGTTGATTTCAATGTTTGATTGATTCCAGATTTTCGTCTGTGTGCTTTAACTATGTAGTAAGTAATAGAGTGAACTATGCCAATGAACTTTGTTGCACTTTCACTTTTATATTAAACCTGATTTGGCGATACCTTTGCCAGTGATTCTTTGAGCAACCTTAAACACTCATTTGTGACAAACATTTTTAGTCAATTAAAATTAATACTAGAATTCTGTGACTATGAAACTTTCTCCTGGTACATATCCAGGTAGCCCAACTGTCAGTGAAATAGAGGAGAGGGATATCAAGAAGTGTGATAAACAACATGCCATGTGCATATGCAAACATCTTTTGTGTTTCATAATAAAATTTGTGCTGCACGGATGTGTTCCCTGCTCTGGTTTTCCACTCTCCTTCACTTTTAACAGGAACTTCTTGATACCAATAGTTGTTTTTCTATCCAACCAAGAGTATCCATGGTGATGTTTATCAGAAAAAAATCTAATTATCTTCATAAAAGTGTTCTTCCAAGAGCTGGTTTGATACACTTTTTTTTTTTTTGGTCAGTGATTCATGTTGGCTGTCAAGCACAACAGCACAATGCAGGCAGGGATGGAAGGAGGAATAAGAAAGGGGACATTTAGAGCTGCAAGAACTCCAGAAGTGGTAGTGTTTCAGCAGGAGGAGTGCTAGTATATACACAAGTGTGCAGTGCCTCTCCATCTCATAGAATTAACCCAACAACAGGACTGTGAAGAGCAGTAAACTGAAGAGTGGGTGCTCAGTACACATGCCTTTCTGAAGCTGCATGGCAAAGACTGAGTATTAAGAATGTGGATGAGGTAGAGAGGAAAAGAAAACAAAGATAATTAGAATCTTACCACAGGCAAAAAACCCCCAAAACATCTGTGGACATTCTCCCAACTTAGTTTTTGAGAGAGAAGGTTAAAGAGTAACTGAGGAACCTGCCCTTGGAATGTTGTTTGTCTTAGTGGCTTATTCATACCATTTCTCCAGCTCTTAGTCATGACGGCCTCTCATTGATCCTGACGTGCACTTTTAAAAAATAGCAAGGCACAAATCCCCTTCACATTGCTCCTGGAACCTTCTCTCTCCTGTGATGCCTAAATCAGTCCTTTGCCGCTGGATGCTGAGCTGTGACTTGCTGCTCATTGTACCAACCGTGGTGGCTTGCTCGGCTGTCAGTGTACCCTCACCTCCCCTGCTGGTTTGCTGCGGTCACCTGGTGGCTTCTCCTGTGCGCTGAGACAGTGTCAGTGGGGCAGCAGTGCCTTGCCAGGGGATGAAGACAGGGTCTCACACGGCGGCAGCACCACAGCCCTGCAGTGAACAGCGACTGCAAGGAAGCCCAGTTGAGCTGCATTCCGAGGAAATATCCTTGGAGTCTCCAGGGGACCATCAGCAAGTCTTTTCGCTCACAGATGTGTCTGAGAATACTTCGTGAGCATCACCATAGGTACCAAGCAACTAAAGAAGACCACAGCACAGTGATGGGGAGAGTCAGGCTGGCCGCTCCAAGGGGAAGTCAAGCTGAGCAACTCTAAGACCTCCTGCGATGACCTGAGTGGCCCAAGGGAAGGCCGTGGATAATGCCCACCTGGATTTCAGCGGAGCCTTTGGCACTATCTCCCCGAAGATCCCCACAGGACGTTTGTCAGAAGTGGAGAGGCTCAGGTGCTCCTGGTTGGCATGGAAAAGAGAACGCCCAGAAGGGGACTCACTACTGTACACAAATACCTGAAAGGAGGGTGCAAACGAGACAAAGCCGGATCCTTCCCAGCACTCAGTGACAGGGAAAGAGCCAACGGGCACAAACTGA
Organism: Falcunculus frontatus; assembly: GCA_013398115.1. Classification (NCBI taxonomy): domain Eukaryota; kingdom Metazoa; phylum Chordata; class Aves; order Passeriformes; genus Falcunculus; species Falcunculus frontatus. Next base: position 20,428 of record VZRV01003813.1, read on the forward strand.
ATCATGGCTCTCCCTCTGAATCCCAGGAAATACTTCTTCCCTGTGAGGGTGACCAAGCACTGGCACAGGTTGCCCAGAAAGGTTGTGGAGTCTCTGTCCTTGGAGACATTAAAAAAATGGTGGCAGGTGGCTTCTGGATGTTCCCAGGTGATCAGGAGGCTTGGACCGGATGACCTCCAAGAGATCCCCTCCAACCTCAACCAGTCCGTGTTTTTGTGAAGGTGCCCTAAACTTGCCTGGAAATCAAGAGTTTCTTTGACCATGCTTTGAAATGTCACAGGATTTTAGCCTGTGAAATTAACCAGGAATTATTGCAAAGTCAAAACTTGATCACACCTGAGGCAAGCATCTCCTTGGGCTCAGCTTCCTCTCATCCCCATTACATCTCTGCCTTGGGTGGCTGGAAGCAGTGTGGTGGTGAGGAAGGCCTTCAGTGGGTTGTTTCTCCGGTTCGCTGCACCTACAGGAGATCACAAAGTACAGCCAGACACTGACGCTGTCTGGAGTGGGGTGGCCACACTCGGCTCCAGGGGGAGCATCCGGAGCTGCTGCGGGCTGGGGGCACAGGGTTGGGGTCAGGACGTGTGGGGGGGTGATGGGGTGTGTGGGGC
>VZRV01003813.1:21372-40864 GCA_013398115.1 Falcunculus frontatus
GCCGGCTCAGCCCCGCCGAGGCCGAGGGCGGTCCCGGGGGCGGCGCTCGGTGTCCCGGTGTTGCCGAGTGTCCCGGTGTCGCTCGGCTCCCGGCGGCGGCGCCAGGAGCGGCGGCTCCGTCCCGGCCGCCCGACGCGGGAGAGCAGACGCGCAGGGAACGGCGCTGCCGCCTCGCCGCTGACAGCGGGCGGGTAAAGTATTCAAACTAATTTCACGGTCTTTCTTTAGTATTCATGGTCTTTATAGTATTGTTGTGTGTGCTGTCACTTCTCTGACGAGAAGTTTCCAGTCCTTGCTTTTTCCCCAGCTCCTCTCAGGGAGCCCTTTAGAGCCGTCAGGTTGCAAGTTGTGGTGGGAACTTTGGGGTGGTGGTGGAATAGTTTTGGCAGCGTTGGAATGCTAATTTTTTTTAATCAATAGTAACCCATATATGGTAAATTTCAACTAGGAAAACAAGTTCTTACTACCCTGACTGAATTTGCCAGATTTAATGTGTATATGAAGAATCATAAAAGTACTTAAATGCTTATGCTCTTTTAGTGTGAAAGCACGTCTTTTTTCCGAGATGAGAATCAATGACAATTTTTCTGGAATGATTGTAGACTCTGTAAACACAACTGTGAGAGCTTGTTTAACTCTGAGGGTGCTGAGGCACCGGGGGCAGAAAATCTGGCTCTCACATTAAAAGGTGAGGAATACTTTGCAAGAACCCCTTCATTCACATCACATATTCATGACATTATTGCCTGTGTTTATATGTTATAACATCGATGGGCTCTTTCCCCCTCAGTGGTGTGATTACTTAGACTATTAGATTGAAAACCAGGTTTTCATACTATAAAGTGCCTGGTGCTACCTTGTCTCAGAGTACCTTCCAGGACAATATTACTTTTTGAAAATAAAATTAAGCACTTTCTAGACAGAAAAAGCCACGCAATTTGTACAAGAATAAGAGGAATTTGTGGGTGATTTGACAGACCAGTTCATGATTCAGTGCCTCACACTGAGTTGAGTGATCCTCATTCCTCAAACTGCTTTAAAGCTTGAAGCTGCTTTTAAAGTTTACCCTCACAGTGAGAGGCAACTGTGTCAGTCCTGATACCTTAGGAACTCGTGGAGTACTTCTGACATAGCAGTTAATTACATTTAGGAATGTTTTATCATCTCAATCTGTTCAGCAGTGATCTGGAATGAATTATCCAATAAATTACTATTTCAGGGAATCTGCTTGACCTGTGGTCTTTCCCTTCCAAGTAGCCAGCTGTGGGGTTTTTGGAGCAGGTTGTACCCAGCTCAGGTGTGATATGGGTAACAGGCTCTCCAGAAGAAGTTGTGTCTATCCTCCAGCATTGGGGAGTGTGTTCTGCATTTTATTGTTCAAGTTGTGAGTCTGCAACACTTTCTTTTGATTGTACAATGTCCGATTCTGGAGTACTTGTCGGGGTTTATTCCCCATTTCATGTATCTTTTCTTCACTTTTCTCTGCACAGAAACATCTCAGGCTTTCTCCAGGCAGGTTCACACCTGCCAACACCATTTACTCCTAACTTTCAAACTTCAACTTTTGTCTTACGTCAGCCTTCCACCCCTGTCAGATCAACAGTCCTGGTGAAGTCGACAGAAACAGCAAATTTAAGCAACAGGAGGGGTTAGATGAGATGTCAGAAAACCAGCCTCACCTTTAGCCCTGACCTGCTGCACGACTTCAGGTAGCATTATTCTCTTTTCACGCCTGTTTAATGTTCTTTTGGCCACAAAAGGTACTTCTACAGATGAAAATGCTTATGTAATAAGAGCTATATGCCATCACTTAAGTAAAGTGAGCAGTTAAGTATCAGATGAGCTTTAGACAAATTGGAAAGAAATGTAAAATTACAAATAACTTCCAGGTAGGTCAAAACCAAGGGAAAACACAATCTAAATTCCAGTGTGTGTGTTATCTACCAGATGTTTCTCTGCAGTTTCCTTCTGGAAACCCAAATGCACAAATTGATCGGATACTTTTATAAAAGACTTCACAATAATCTTGAATACATTACTAGTCAAAAGCATGCATAAAAATCATAATAATGATTTGCACTGCAATGAAAGCTGAGATGGACAGTACTGAATCCTGTACTTTCAGTATAATAGAGTGAATCCTTAAAGTCATTTCGATGCAATTACCTTTTAAAAATGTTTTATCAAGACAGAGGGGGGAAAAAAAAACAAGCTACCAGTCAAAGTCAGATTTCCTCCCTGGATTTCCAGGGAGGAAAGCTGACTCTCTTTTTTTTTTTTTTTTTGGCTTGTTCGACTTTTGGAACAAACTATATTGACACCATCCTTTGATTTTGGCATTCAGAGTAAAACAGAATGAAATTACTGCTTTTCAATTAATCACCAGAACATTACTAGTGTTTTCAGTGATGAATAAAAATTATTAATTAATTTCCTTTGCAGTTAAACTAGTTAAACATTTTTATTTCTCTAGAAATATACTGTACGTAAATGAATGTAATAATTTAATCCATATCTAATCTTGTATTGAAATTATATTGCTCTGCCAATTATTAAATACTGGGGGTTTTTCTCTAAAGGTTTTCCCTACACAGAGGTGAGCAAGCACATACATGACATAGAAGTTTTAGTTGCATGTCTGCAGGTGTACATTCATATAAGACCTTTTGTTATTTGTGCCACATTAAACTTTTAATTTTTTGTGTGAAACCTCCTGATTGTGTCTGATGCTGTCAAATGTTTCTTTTGTTGTAGAGCTGATACTGTCTGCTCAGGCAGAGGACTGTGTAAAGGACAGTCAAAAAGTAAGAAGGTGACAGTCATGCTTTAATCTTCTATAATTATACTGAAGTATTTTGTTTTAAGTTTTTAATGCATTTCTTGTATGTCTAAAGGGTGGGAAAACCTTTCTTCTTTTCTCCCCTTCAGACTTTTTTCACAAAACACAAGGGGGCAATTAGCACAGTTAAATCCTCTCTTTCTTTTCCTATTTCCTTCTATTTCTGTGGGGGACCCCTCTGGTTTCCCGGCAGCCAGGTGTGGTTGCCAGCCCCTAGGAAGGTGCAGGCGAGGAGAGCAGGATGATGGATGCAGTGGACGTGCCACCCGAGGGCTACTCCCTGATCAAAGCTGTGTACCAGAGGCGCCTGCGCCTCACCAGGCTGCTGATCGACGGCGGGGCCTACGTCAACGAGAGCAACAGCAGGGGTGAGACCCCTCTCATGATTGCTTGTATGACCAAACACGTGGACTTACAGAGTGCCAGCAAGGCAAAGATGGTGAAATACCTGCTGGACAACAAGGCGGACCCGAACATACAGGACAAATCTGGGAAGACAGCCTTGATGCATGCTTGCATGGAAAAAGCAGGCCCTGAAGTGGTGTCTCTGCTGCTGATGAGTGGAGCTGACCCCAGCCTGCCAGACCACTCCAACTGCTCTGCTCTGGTGTATGCGATAAATGCTGCAGACAAGGACACCCTGGAAATTCTGCTTAAGGCCTGCAAGGCACGAGGGAAAGAAGTGATCATCATCACCACAGACAAGTCCGCGTCAGGGAGGCAGAAGACAAAGCAGTACCTCAACGTGCCTCCTCCAGACCTCGAGGAATGCACTTCCCCAGCTGACTGCACCCCTCCATCAGAAACGGAATCAAATGAGGGTCCAGGAGACCCATTCAGCTTTAAAGAGCTGTATGGTGGACACCAGGTGGACAACTCATCTGAAACACTGCCACTAATGACCAAATCCAGCTCAACACCAGCGCGGTTCAAGCTGACTCAGGTGCTGCAGTGTGACCCGTGGCTAAAGTGCTGTCCAGCAGTGTTTCAGCAGAGGAAAATTGCTTCTTCACAAGAACTTCGGGGCATCAGTCCCATAGAAGAGCTCTCCTGTAAAGTCAGTGGCTTTGACTTACCCAAGGGCATCACCACCAGTCACGAAAGTAGAGACAGGAAAGACACTGCTCATGTACTGAAAACCCCTGATCAAACCATGTCAAGGAAAGCACTACGTGATGCAATAAACTATCAGACTCCTTTTGTTGAAGAGAAACATAACCCCAGTGAGATTCCCATGAGCATGGATGCCAGTTTGGGACAGATCAGCTTACTTTCAAACCTCGGCAGTATTATCAAGAAAGGAAGTGGAGAATCAAATTACAACATCTCCAGTTCTCAGCTAACTAACAGTCTAATTCCTGCTGCTGATACAAAAGACAGTAAGTCACCAAAAGGAAAGAAGGATATTCTATCTACATGCCAGACTTTGTTACCAAGTCCGAGAAGAGTTCTCGAGAAGATGTCTCCTGTTTCTCCAAGAGGCAGAAATCAGGCTTCTCTAGAGGAACAAGGTTCAGGAGCCGTAGTGCTGGATCAGACAAGGCCAGGTTTTCTGCCACCACTGAAGGTGAATCCTCGCCCCCCAGGTGCAGAGCTCACTGTCATAAACACAGTTTCTGGAATGATTTCTTACGGACAAACTCACTTAGTACCACCAGGATCTGCTTTCCCTAGGGGGACCAAAGATACGAATCTGCTGCGGAGGAGGCCATATGAGCAGATTACAGTCTGAGCAGATTCAGCAAGTACTAAATCTTTAACAGGAGAGCAAAGGGGATCTTTATGATATGTAAATATTCACTGCAGTCCTTGACTGTAATGGTATGTATCACAGAATAGAGCAGGTCTGTGATGTAAAGTAATGTCTGCCTCAGGATTAGTGGAATAGCTCAGAGACTACATGAAAAGACCTACTTACCTAATGAGGCTGCCTTCTGCAAACTAAGGAATGTTTATTTTGCTGCTTTTGTAAAGTTTTCATCTTGCCTGTGACAGACTAAACCCACAGTGGCCCTTAGGCATTGCAGTTCTCACTGTACATTGTAAATACTACTCCTCCTAGATTTCCCCAAACACATACCCTTTCTGCACCCAGAGAGGTGGTGCACATGGAACTGGGGAACCTGAAACATTGGACTGTGATGCTGGACACCAGACTGACTCTGTCCAGGTTGTATATATCCAGAAATCCCCGAGCATCAGCGTGCAGTGGGGTGGGTAGCAGCAGGTGCACACAGGCAGTGTCTCCTGACCTCAGCAGCTTCACTGCAAGTGAGCAGACACTACAGAGTTGGTGACACTCATTGCTGCAGAGCTGTGCTGCCCACGGAATTCCAGCTAAGGACTGGGAGCTTGCTTCAGACGCCTGGCTGGCGCTGGGAGCCAGGGGTACACAGCACGGGGGCTCTCCAGCCCAGCACACGACGCCGGGCAGCGCTGTGGGGAGCCCAGCAGGGCGAGTGACCAGCCCTGGGTGTGCCACAAACCAACCCTGCTCGCGCCGCCCAGCAGGCACCGCAGCCACCTGGGGCTGCCCCAGCGACAGCCTCCAGGATCTGCTCCCTTCAGAAGAGGGAGGGTGGGGGAGGCAGAGCCTGGATCTGAACCAGGGTCCGTTACTTTCTGCGGTTCTGGAGTCCCCCGGGAAGAGATCTCCATGTCAGGCTGGAGCACTTTGCCCCCAGCCTCAGCCCCTTTCACCAGGGGACAGACGCTGGGACATACCCAGATGATGTCCTCATGAGCAGGGGCACTCCACACACACACATACACTTAGGAGCAGGGAAGAGCTCTGTCCTCCTGCTCAGACAGACCTAAAGAAGATAACCCAACAATTTAGGGGAAGTCGAGGCACTGGCACAGTTTTCCCAGAGAAGCTGTGGCTGCCCCATCCCTGGGAGTGTCCCAGGTCAGGTTGGACGGGGCTTGGAGCCACCTGGTCCAATGGAAGACATCCCTGCCCATGGCAGGGGAGTTGGAATGAGATAGGCTCTTATTTGAGAGGGTTTCCAACCCAAGCCATTCTGTGATTCTGTGAGTCTAACTATGAAACTCACCTCAGAGATGGAAACCCACATTTTGCCTAATTTGAAACAGAGGACTGAATTTCCTACAAGCAGAAAGCAGTCCTCTGCAGCCTCCAAGCTACTGCGTATTTTTGAGTATCTCTATCTAAAAATCTTTCTTTCCTTTCCCTTAGTGTTTTGTGATTCCAAGTATCTCCCTTGTCTTTGTATGCATCCCATAGATGCTGGATTTCTGGTATTGCTTTTAGCATTTCAGAGGTCATCTTCTAAATATTGAGAAAAAGTGAACACGTTCTGTTTTGTTGTAATTTACAGAAATTAGTTGTATTGAAATTGTGTCTGTGTAACGTGAATTTCAGTATACTGACATTAGGTATTTTTTTCCTGAAAATACTCAGTGGGTACAACCTGTCTTGTTGCAGCTTCAGTCAGAGTTCACCGAATCTGACATTGCCTAACAGAAGCCTGTAATGTTATTTAATTTTGCACTTAGTAGGAGACATTTAACGGGGATCTTAAGCATAAAACAGTGCAGAGGGGATCTTCAACATAAACCAATTTATAGAGGATCGGAGACATAAAACAATTTTAAGGGGATCACAAACATACAAATATTTAATGGGGATCACCACCATAAAACAATTTAATGGGGATTATAAGAATTAAACCATTTAAAGGGGATTATAAACACATACTCTCTGTAAATACCTTTTTGGGAGTATTTGTTTCCATTCAGGTTCTGCCTTTTCCTTCAGGAGATTTTCCTGGATCAGCCCCTCTGCACACCAGGTACAAACAAGGATTAGGTGGACACATTTTTATGTTACAGAAATTATGGGGAACAACATATGTCAGTATTAACTGAGTACAAATTGGTCCCTACACACAATACACTTTCAAAATATTCCCATTATATTATAAAATGGCAAACTCTCATCTCATCTCATAATGAAGTTATACATTTGAAGGGGAAAATAGATCTTTAAAAAAATACAAATTCTTTTTTAGAAGAAATTGACTATCACCAGGTGTTCTAACTGGTATCTTTGCTGAGGGTAAAAAGCCCAATTTATGCTGTTTTGATTTTAAAATTAATTATGTATATGGGACTATGGTTCCCTTAAATTAAACCATAATTTTTCTACAAATGCTCAATGGAGGGAAGTGGCAAGTGTCTTGAAAGTTGAAGTTTTTCGGTAGTGTTACCAGTATTTTGTGATTGTTATGCAAAGTAGTGTGAAGTGTAAATATTATTGTTTGTGTTACTGTTACAAGTGACCTTCAAAGCAAAAAGCTTTGTTCTCTTGCTGCTGTTATGCTGAATAAAAGGGTTTTTTTCCCCCTCAGAGGGAACATGGAAATAAGCACATGCTTTTATTCACTACTCAGGAAATGATGAGTCACTGCAAAAGGTACTCACTCAAAAGTGTTTCTCAGGCTGCCTCTGTACAAGAAAATGGGAACAGTTACTTCGATTCAATCCAATACAGCTAAATTTGTCCGAAGTATGGTGTGAGAGAGGCTCTTTCCACCTGCCGGAAGCTCCTGTGGTTCCACTTGTGGAGCAGAGATGCACTTGTGTTATCTTAGTCTTAATCCATGACATTTCCCAGCCACCCCGATGTTCTTTTCAGCAAAGAACGGTCAGCCCGACCCGAGCCTCTGATGTTAAACCCCTCCCTTCCCGAGACTCCCGGGTTACAAACAGGACCTTCCAGGTGTCCTTCGTGGCTCCCGGCAGAGGAGCACCACAGGCCGGAGCTTCCCCTGGCTGATGCTCAGGGCTGTGACTCCTCATCCCACAGGGAGCCCAGGCCCAGAGCCTCAGACACTGCGGTGGTACGGTGGCAGTGACACAGCGGCAGTGGCACCGGGCTGAGGGACATCCCCGCCGGCACCAGCGACAGCCACACACAGCCCGTGGCACGAAGGACTTCAAACCTACCTGGGCAGTTTGGAAAGGTGAGAAAATGATGAAAAACCATATGAAAATGGTGAAACACCATTTGGGGTTTTTCAGTTTTTACCTCTGCTCTTTGCTTTCTCTGCAAAATGCTGGGAAACAGTTCAATGAAAGTGACTTCAAAACGATAGTGGCAGCCTCACAAGAAGCGGTGATTATATAAGAACTCCCATTATTTTGGTTTAAGAGGTTTAAGAACAGCAAGTCGCTACACAAAAATGTCATAAACCAGCAGTTTTCAAGGTTGTGCTTAAGGTGCAATGTTCAGAATACAGTCTTCAAAATATCTTTCCCTGCACATTTAATTTGGTTTGGCTTTTAAGGAGTAATTGCTTTGTTTTGATCTTTGTCTTTTACAATTACACAGCACTTCCAAAACAATATTGCCATAATTCGATGCAGCTACACAAGAAAAATAGTAAACAGTCATTAAATTTCCTTTTTTTCCCTCATCAGTCCCAAGTCAGACCTTTATCTTTCGGCATCTGATATATAGCATAACTAAATATTTTTCCAACTAAAACAAGAGATTTATAAATAAAGATTCTTACCTTTTCACCCTAAAGCATTACTGACACTGCAGTACCTTCAAGGAGATCAGGTTTCATAAGGAAACACCTTAGGAAAGCTCAGGGGGGTTTTCTCAGAGTCAAAGGGATAAAATGGCAATTGTCATCACTAAATATTCCGATAAAAGACCCGATAAAATTAAAAGCTATTAATTCTCTTTGAAAAACAATAGGTCTTTTACTTCTCTACACAAGTTGACCTTTTTTTAAAAAGCCCCCCAACATTATATATATACATATAATGCAAAATTATATATATATATATATATATGCATAATTAAATATATGCAAAATTCCTGTTTCTCAGCAGCACCTGTTACCTGAGCCAGGCATTTCCTGGACTGCTGACACAGGCAGCTGCGGATCTCATGTTAATCCAGGGGTTCTGTCCCAAAATTCATGTCCAGCTGTTTAAAAATGATGCTGCGATCTTAACACTGAGCACCAGAGGTGACTTCTAGAAATGTACACAGGGCTATTGATTCTCAGATTCCTGAAATCCAGACACAGAGGCACGCTGAGGAACTGCAGTAAATTCCTGTATTTTCCCCCAAAAGTATCAGCAATTTTGAACACTTTCATGTGTGTTCCACAGATGCAGTGAGCTGTAGCCTGCTTTCTCACAAAGCAGTTGATTTTAAAGTACAAACCTGACCTGCACATACATTTTTAAAACACATTAATGGGAGCACCTTTCAAAAACACACTAATTCTGCTTGGCCACAGCCCCACTGAGATTATGAATCTGTGCACGGGACCGCTTCTCTCTACAACAAGGAGAGAAAACACCACGAGGCAGTGGAACCAACAATGACAGAAGGATCAGTGGAAAATTCAAGGGAATCAAGGCAAGGGAATTAGGCCAAAAAACCTGTAAAATAGTAAAAGGGAATTCAAGGAAATTAAGCTGAAGCATGAGGATATTAAAAATCAACATGCAATGACCCCAAAAATATGTCAGTTCAAACTTCAGAAGACAATAGAGTACAATACTTTGAATTTTACTGGAAGCAAACAGATATTCCTGCAACAAAAAAAATGAACAAACTGAAAAATATGTGACTGTGAACATCACAGTACAACAACAAATTGAAAACAAAATTGGTCTTCAATTAAAATTTCAAGAAATTAAATATATTGTGCTAGAAAAAAGTCTCTAATTAATACAAAGTTATGGATCGATAAATCTTTCTTTAAAAGAGACAATTGTCCAAACACTTCCTCTTACTATAATGCCTCTTACTACATTAGTACCTTTACCCTTATTAAAAGAAATAGTCTGAAAGCTGAAAGACATTTCTAATCAAGAAATTTCGGAGGAACACTGAAATCTATGGAAAAGCCCCCCTCTTTCCTGGATATAATGTAGGGTACAATTCATGTACTCCAATAGGCTCTCCCTAACCTTTCTAAAACAAACCAATCCAAATGTTTTTCATTCCCAACACTCTAATTTCTGCATTTTTTCCCTAAAGAAAAGGATGGGCCCATTTAAATCACCAAGTTATTAAATGAGTTATAAAGAACCTCAGTATAACTTCAGATCTAATTTGAAGTTATGAGTTGAAAAAAATATTTGGTTTGCTGATTTCTATTTCAGTCAGAGCAGGCTAAAAATGCGTAACACTTTGAATGGATGCTGAAGGTAGAGAAGGGGAAAACACCAGATGGAGAACCATGTTTGAAAAATGTGTCTTTGGGGGCATTTTCTTTGATTGCAGAGCACATTTAAATAACAGAAACCTTGGCAAATATCTAGTGCTTTGCTCCCACCAGGATGCTTCCCTGTCATGGCAGGACACGATGACAGCACTCTTCTGTACCCTGTTATCTATTTACTGAGATACTTAAAATTCACAGAGAAATACAAGGCTTGAAACTGCAGTAAATTAAAAATGTTTTTATAGTACAAGCAACAGATTCCTGAAAGAAGGTAAAAGAAAAATTACTACAATAAAAGACAGCTACAGGTGGAACAAAGACCTGCTGTTCCCACCAGAACAAATACCTGACTTCATCTCTCCTTCACTGTCTCACTGCCAGCCCCATAGTAACACGTTTTATTTTAGGAAAGCATTTGAATAAACACAGAGAAACAAAATCAAATTTATTTATTTATGTGCAAGTCAGACTAGACTGACATAAACAGCTTCACAGGGGACTAGCAAAGACCCATAGGTAAAAATTACATACAGAAATTCATATCTATAGGGTAATCCATACAGAATAATCAAATTCGCCACATAGCCACATCCTGGTAATCCAGATGATGTCTTCTTTTAATTTTATCTGATTATCCAAGTTTACTGACACCCACAGATACTGCTCAGATATACTTCTTCCTTAAAAACATTTCTGGCAATTGCTGATGTTTTTTACTTAACAGCTTAATGAGTTTTAACAAATCCCAGTACTTCAGGTGGGAACTGGTCAGTAGGAAGATTTCTAAATAACAGAAAAACGTGTCCCTGTGATCCCAAAAAGGCCTCAGCACTGAGAGATGAAATCCTGTAAATCAGTGAATGCAACTGCCTGCAACAAACCGTAACTAAAAAATACATAATTTCTCCAAACTCACTGTAGAAATCACACAGCCAAACCTGACCCTTTGGTGGTTACCGCCACTCACTTGGCCTGGTGCTGCAAATTAAATCAAGTGCTCTGTCCCAAGTATAACCAGGTAGTTTTCTTCCTAATGTGGAAAAATATTTCCTACTTGTAGCCAAGCACATCTTAGTAGATGACCAAAATGATAAAAGCTTTACCCCTCAGTAACAGAAAACAATTATTAGATAAATTTCTCAAAGGGGTTGGAGGTAACAACAGGGAGTCTTGAATTTTAATGTGAAATCACCATATTTCAAGATTTAGGATTAAGAAATGTAGCTACCTTTTCTATCACAGCTATAGCAATGCCACGTAGGAACCAAAACTTTCTGTAATTTAGTTTAGTGCTAACAGCCTGTAAAATGTTGTGTACAATATCTGAGGTAACGAAACTCCTTCAGGAAACCATGCAAGAGGAATGGGAAAAGGAGTACAAGAAGTTGACAGAGTAATGCTTCTCAAGGCATCAGCTTTTATTCAGAAGCTAAAATGCCTTCTCTGACTTCGGAAGTAACCTTTGGTTTCTCTGGTATTGTTTGTGGTGTTTGGCAGAAGCCAATCCCGCAGAGCTGGTGTCTCAGTCTGCGTGAATTTTGGGGAATTGCAGGAGCAAAAGAGGCAATAAATGGTTTAAATGAACCAGGTCAGGCTCTTCCTGCAGGTGGTTAGCAGGGCTTTAGCTTGAACAGGGGCAATTTCCACTTTTGGAAATTTCTGAGAAAATTCTGAGAGCTGCAGGGCCGCGGTCCCCGAGGGAGTGGCGTGTGCCAGAGCGCCGGCCCCACGGGGGAACCTCAGCGCCAGGGGGACCATCCCTGCAGCCCTGGCGACAGCGCCGTGCCCAGGGACCAGCCGGAGGTGCTGCCCAGCCCAAGGCCGTGGCCTGGCTCGGACACTGGCTGGGCAGGGTGACCACGGGCAGGGCCAGCCCCGTACAAACAGCCGTCGTCCCCGCCCGGAGTGCGTGGCACCGCGGCTCCCACAGGGCCAGCAGGGGACAATGAGCAAGGCACTACATTTCTGTTTGAGAAGCCTCTCTACACATGGCCGAACAAAAACTCCTCCAATAACCGCAGGTGTGCTCAATAGAGTCCTTCTGGCAAGAAAAATGCATTTCTCTGAACAAGAAATCCTCACATTCAAAGGGGTTTACAATATAAAGCATTATAAGGTCAGGCACTGCCTGCTCTGCATTTACCATTCTATTCCAATGGCTTTTTTGAATTCAGAATTTTGTGGCTCAAAAATGTCGTAATAAACCCTACTTTTATCAAAGTTTTCTCGGATGAAAAGCAAGTCTTCTACAGACAACATGTCTTCCGCTCCGGTCCAAACAGTGAGGCTGTATCTATGTCCAGAGAAAAGGGGGGAAAAAACAAAACAAGAGAAAAAGAGTATGTTAAGATAAAGCATGTAAACCAGAAAGACATTGCACTAATAAACTCCTAAAAATATTCAGGATTACAGCATCCTAATTTTAGAAATGTAATTAAATACAAACAACTCCACCCCCCAGACCAATTTATCTGTAATTTATTTGTGATTGTCCTGCCAAACCTCAGAAGGAGCTAAATAGAAAACCTCAGGTAAATATCCAGCAAAGAAATTTACCAGACTGAGCATCTAAGGTTTGATAGAGTAATCGATAGTCACAAGCTGAGCCTCAAAACAGGAAATATGATGCAATCCCAGACGCAGGTGATTGTTGTCCTCTGTGCTTTGTCACGTCAGCTGTATGTAGAGATGCCACCTAACCCAATCCTCATTTATTGCACAGAGCTTCTCAAAAAACACTGAAATCCCCCAAAGCATTATTCAGTTAAAGGCATTACCCTCCACATCCTCCACATGACATACACTTAGTTCTTCACCTTTGTTTACTAAAGCTATTGATTCTAAAAATGGATAAATCAGAATTCAGTTGTATGTGAACAAAACTGGCTCAGGAATTTCTGTCTTCTAATAATGCCACTAAAAAACCCCAAGTTTTACGCTGAGATAAAAGAGAAAATCCTACTATTTCAGTGTGAATAATGTTTGTATCCAATGAGGATATATTTGAGACTGGCACAATTCATAAGACATATTCTTAATGCAATAATATTTGTAACTTGATTTTCCAGTTTAAAATGCTTAATTCTAATTTCTGTCTTGAGTCTTCACTGTAAACAAGAATATCAGCATTTTATTTGTCCACCTTGTTGTTTCTAAATAATTAGAAACTTTTCAGAGACTCTCTTGGGCTTTGACCTTGGTTGGAACAACTTTATTAAACTCTCAGTAGGCAGAGCAAGTGAAAAAAATGAGTAAATGGCAATATGCGGGAAGCTGGGTTTATTCTCATTCTATTACATGTGAATAATTTTTATAATGAAATGGTTATGGGTTTGTAAGAACAATCTTTAAAGGAAAACGCAAGTTGGTGTATGAAAACCACTGAATACATTTCAAGTGCCTCAGCAAAATTAATTAGCTTGGAGGGAAACACCTGACTTCCCATCTAAAGACCATCTTTTAACATTTCTCAGGTGACGTTGCTACAAAAAACATAAATAGGGAATCCAATACAAACTCTTTAGATTGGATGAATTACCAATTGCAACATCAAAGTATTTAGTCTATCTAACTACATTCATCTCAGGAAATGTTTACAGCAGAACCGGATTACACACCTACACACCATTTAAAAAGTCCTTATTGTAGGTAACGAAAAAGAAGCTTCTGGAATTTAACTATTTTAAAGACATTAATAGCGACCACTTCCGTCCGAGGAATCAATTTGAGACCTGAGGGAAGTAAAGAACTGAGAGGAGAAGCATTTCCTGTGTCACTGAGATGAGCACGGGCACGTAAACGTGCAGTGTTTGATGCGAGCACACGCGAGTTGGTGAGGACAGGTGAGGGCCTGGCAGCGCCCTGGGGAGTGCCGGCTCATTCCCTGGAGCTGGGGGTGCCGGACGAGGCAGCACTGACCTGCGCGACTGCTGCATCAGCCACTGGAGCTGCGGGATGGAGCCGGGCACCAGCGCGGCCCTGACGGCGAAGGTCACGGGCTGGGGCAGGGGCTGGCACAGCCGGGACATCTCCTGCACCATGGCCCACTCGTAGCCTGCGGACAGACGCGGTGCTCAGAGCCCCACACGGGGCCCAGAGACACAGAAACATCCCTGTTCCTGAAAACAGCCAAATTCTACGCTGACATCGCCGGACGGGTCTGAGCAAAACGTGTCCCAGAGGAGAAATGCAATAAACGCAGTACTAACAGGGAAAGCAAACCTGTGATGAAAACATGTATCTCCCATACCTCACACACATATTTACTTACTTTACATATAGGTACGGAATGCGACATTTCTAATGTATCTTTGCCCTTTCTCTAAAAAACTCTGCTGCCACTGACTTCAATATGGCCTAGTTTTACATTGTCAGGGACCCTTTAAAAATAGAAACATGAAGAAAAAATTAGGAAAAAAAAATTAATTAATCCACTAAGAATGAAGTTATACACAAATGAAACACACACAGACAAAAACATTTAATGCCTAAAAATGCTGAAATCAAGCAATCCAAAATACTGAAAGTGCCTTTGCTGAGATTTTTACAAGGACTGGAGCTATTTCCAATGTTATTTAACTGTTTCTTTGTTTCTCCAGGCTATGAAAATCCTATAACAGCAGTTAGTAACTTTTTTCTCAATTACGCATATGCAATGTAGTGACTGGAAAGACTAAAAAAGCACTAAATATAAAAAAAAAGGTTTTGTTGGGCAAGCAGCAACTTCTAGTTTAAACCACTCAAATGAGCTGGTTTTCTCAAGTCTTAGAGTAGAACCTTAATTAGGATTCCCATAAACTGAAATTTAGAAAGGAGATAAAATAAAATGAAAACACCTGGGAGTATTTAATTTGAACAGTTTAATACAATTGCAGTGTATCATACAACAAAATACTAAATTTTGCTAATGAATAATTAGCAACGGGAACAGTGTATAATCCTGCCATGGTGGCCCCAGACAATTGGAGGGGACTGCAACTCATAATGGGAATTGCAAGAGGAAGCCTGTGAAAAAGGCCCTAAAATAATGAAAATCGGAAAGTCTGCTGCAAAAATTCAAGTATCCAAAAGAAATTAAATGTTAAGGATTAGGCTGACCCACAATTTGATTTCAGTGGTCATAAAAAGCAGAGATAAGGTCTCCAGTTTTCAGCTGATCTGCTTTTCCTCAGGAAACACGCCAGGATTCCAATCACCAAACCAACGCTGCCAGGATCCAGGGAGAGCCCTCCCTGAAACAGAGGCTAAGGAGTTTGTCCCTCAGAAGCCCTCAGGAGGTGAGAAGGAGGTGCAGTACAAACCAGCTAGTTTGAACAGCACAAAGATGGGATTGTCCCCATCCGCGCTGCTCGTCCAGCACGGGACTATTGCTCTGTCAGACGCGTCAGCACAGGCGAGGTTCCCGCAATCATCCATTTCCAGCCCAGGAAAATCACCCATTTCCGCAGGCTGGAAGCCGAGGAGCCCTGCTCTTACCTTGCCCTTGGTGGCAGCCCGTGGTCCAGCCCAGGGACAGGGTGGCGTCGGGGCAGGATGAGGTGGTGGCGCCCAGGAAGGCGCGGGCGTCCAGCGGCTCGCGGCTCCCGCGGGGCCCGGGCAGGATGTCCCCGTTCAGCCACACGGGTCGGGCCAGCGGCTGCCCCAGCCGCCCCAGCAGCTCCAGCGACGGTCCCACGGCGCCCAGGCTGTGCCGGGACACGGCGGGGTCAGCGCAGTGCCACCGCAGCCTCCCAGCGGGCACGGCCACACCGAGCACCCCTGCAGGAGTGAAACCCCCGGACCCCAGCCCTGCTCCGGACTGCCCGGCCTCAGCCCTGCTCCCCGGACTGCCCCGGCCTCACCCCGCGGCCCCCGACCTTGGCGCCTCCTCACCTCAGGCCTGAGGAGGGTTTTAACAAAGGAAGCCACTGCAGGCTCTAACACTAGTGTTTCATCAGACCTGAAAGCCACAAACGCTGTAAATTCAGTCCGAAGAGTGAAAATCATCTCTCCCCACCTTAAACACGCTCAAGGTGGCAAAGATTTTAGCAATATTTCAGGTCCAGACTCAAAGTTACCTCATCTCTGTGCAAGATGATGCACCTGTACTAGGAGAATAAAAAGCCAAACACGGACCAATTTCAGGC
This sequence comes from Falcunculus frontatus, assembly GCA_013398115.1. NCBI lineage: Eukaryota > Metazoa > Chordata > Aves > Passeriformes > Falcunculus > Falcunculus frontatus. The sequence goes on from VZRV01003813.1 coordinate 37,557, forward strand.
AACTTAAAGAGTGAACAGGCACTCACTTGAACATTTAATGCCTCGTCGTGGTTCTTCCCACAGTTCAGAAGTGTGGCAGCACAGAGAAGCCTGCCTGTCCGATGTTCATCTGACAGCTAATTATTAAATTGTTAAGAATCACTTGAGCAACCAGTGCAGACACCTTGTGAGCATTTCATAAAAGATAGTCACATATTCCTACTGTCCTGTCAAGCCAAAAGAAAAAGCATAACGAGCTTTTTTCTAACTCTATTCTACCAAAACTTTAAAAGTACGGAGGTAGGAAAGGAGATGCAGAACAACTGGGAAAAGAAATGAACACCAAGAAACACTTCTTTCTGCCACTGCACATTAATTAACACGCTATGTAACATCGAGGAGTTTAAAATCAGTATGGTCAGAGTTTGGAAAATAGGTTTAGCTCTAAAGCCAGCAACTCTCCCCTGAGCTGTTTGCCTTGTTTCCTCTGTGAAGTCATTTTGTATATTTTGTCTTTTGTGCTGTTGGGAAAGCTGCACAGAGGCAGGAATTCCACTCACTTGGGATGAGCTCCAGTTCTCTAGGAGAAAAGTCAGTGATGGTTTGAGTTGATGTGTGGGCTCCAGCATTTCTCACACTGTCTGGGGCCAGAACCGTTCATATCTTCACATATGCAAGGGACTGTCAGGGCCAGTGGAATGCCTTCCTTTGTAAAGTATAAGCTAATGTAGTGAGAAAAAAGCCCAAACCAAAATAGCACCACAGAAGAAGAAAAAAAGAAAAAACCAAAGCCAAACAACAAGAAAAGAAACCCAACCTCAAAAAACATCAGACCCCAGAGAGCACTGGTTTTGTTGCACAGCATTTAGAAAATTCAGACTCACTGCTGACTTCATGTGAAATTACTTTGGCATTTCTGAAGTGGGACACTGAAGACCTTTTACCGAATACACTGATTTAGGTAGCCAAAGCCAGCAGGAAATGTAATTATGTGGTCAATCAAGCTGAGAGAGCAGAGATACAGAAAGTAGATTTTTGAAGTACCATTGAAATAATCTTCAAAACTTCAACAATGGCATCCAAATAAATATTATCCAAAGGAACATCAAATTCTGTTAACACTCATTTGACTCTATCTGCACTGTATGATGTATTTTTAAATGCTTTTGTACAATCAGACTTTTATAAGCAATGTACTTTTAAATGCTTTTTTGAGTCATTGCCCTTGACTGTAAACTTCCTGTGGAAAAATGAAAGATAGGTGGTTTAAAATTAATTTAAACAATAATAAAAATGGAGGAAAACTCCCACCAAAACTCACAAGAAATAAGACCAAACAAATGCCTACTTCTCTTTTTTCCCTTCTCCGCCCAGGACACACACAGATCCTGTAACAGTAATAGGATTTATCCTTCCCACATTTTGCGCTTTCATGACTTTCGCATGCAAACCGTGACTGTGTTACACAGAGCCACAGGCATAAATAACATTTCACAACTATCTCGAGAGGTTTTTTGCGTTTCTATAGAATACTTAAGCACTGATGAAGCTCTTTGTAATTTGCTGCCAAAACAGACTTAGCACGTGGAAACTCAGACAAAGCCAGAGCCAGGGGCTGAAGAGGTGAATGTCTGCAAATCACAGCTCATTCGGAATTCTTTCAAGGCAATCTCAGGGGGTTTTCAGGTGCCTTTTCCATTGAGACAATGAAACAGCCAATGGTTCCATCTATGAATGAACCTCTGAGCGTTTAGTTAATGAGGCCACAGAAAGGAGCCTTCCAGAGAGGCAGCACCATTTCACCTTCCCGATGGGAAAGTTCTGCTCACAGTACCCAATTCACTGAATAAAAAAACATTACCTGTAGTCCAAAACACTTTTAAATGTTTTGTTCTTGCCATGCTTTGAGTGCCATGAACTACGTTTCCATATGGATTATGCTTCTGAATACATCACGCTAAACTGCACAATAAGGAGGAGTTTGGTTGACAATCACCTGTAGAATTGTAACCGGCAAGAAGACAAACAACATCATCTTTTTGTTGAGATACCTCTTAAAATCCAGCTTGATGCCTTTATTGGTGCTGACCATCTCCGCCAGCCACTCCTGCAGGGTGATGTCACTGTCGGTGTCCGGGGGGTGAGCCAGGATGGGCTCCCCGTTCCCTCCCCGGAGGAGAACGTCCGCCTCGACCATGTGCACATCACCTGGGGAGTGAGAAATTAAACCTCAGCTTTCGGTGCTTCAGGGCAACAATCACCCAGCAAGTCTCTGTCGGCACCAGCCCGTGCACCCTTATCCAGACAGCAACTGCTGTGACAAAAAAGAGGCAATTTTGGGGGGTTTTCAGTCACTGAACTCTTTGCAAACCTACAAGCATGTGAAAATTGATCTTTGAGGATACATCCGGCCTAGCAACCACGTGGAGTTTTTTCTTCAGGGGAACAGGAAAATGGACTTCCAACATGTGAATCCACTCTTGTTAAATTTCAGATCTTTTTCTCTCTAAACTGGGTTCCTGACAGAGGAAAGATGAGCACAGAGCACAGAGCTCTTAACACTCCCAGAATCTGAGCATTCCCCTTGACTCATTGTCAAAACTGACCAGGAAAATGTTAGCTGACACACAACACAGGTGAAGACGGAGTGCTCCAACTCTTGAAAAGAGTTTTATACATTAATCTGGGCAGTGCTATCAGCTTTGCAGAGAATCCAATACACACAGTTAGAATGAAATAAGAAGAAAAGAGCTAGGGATGGTATTCAAGATAAAGCATATTATATATAAGTTGACACAAATATGTATTTGTCAGATAGTCACATAAATTTACATAACATTCACTGCCGCCCAGGCTGGTGCAGCAGGGACCCTGTGGCTCTGCACAGCTCCCTGACAGCCAGGGGGGATCGGGCTCTGCTCCCAGGGAACAGGGACAGGAGGAGAGGGAACGGCCTCAGGCTGGGCCAGGGGAGGCTCAGGTTGGATACTGGGGAAATTCCTCCTGGAAAGGGCTGACCAGCCCTGGCAGAGCTGCCCAGGGCTCTGATGGAGGCCACATCCCCAGAGAGATTTAAAAGCCATGGGGATCCTGGAGGAGGGAGGGGAAGAGGAGGAGAAGGAGGAGGAAGAAGGGGAAGGAGAAGGGGAAGGAAGCCTGTGCCACACTCACTTCGCGCGGCCTCCGCCGCCCGGGCCCTGCTGTTGGCGGCGTGGAACCAGCGCACGGCGGCCCCGTCCCTCGCCCCGATGTGCCCGGTGCGCAGGAAGTGATCCACGGGCCACTCGCTCCAGGCGCCTGCGGGGACACGACGGGGACCCCTCAGCGCA
>VZRV01003813.1:40892-67634 GCA_013398115.1 Falcunculus frontatus
TAAATCAAAATTATCCCAAATCGGGATGATCTATCTCTGTGTTCTTGGAAGCGTAGTCAGCAAGGGCAGACCTGGTCCGTGGGACAGGTAGTGGCTGCACGACAGTCACGGACACCCCGGACTCCGAACGGAGTAGGGGCAGGACGTAGTCAAGAAGAGAGGACACAGTCTTAAGATGTGCCAGGGGAGGCTCAGGGTGGACATCAGCAGCAGGAATTTCCCCATGGAAAGGGTGCTCAGGCCTTGGCAGGGGCTGCCCAGGGAGGTTTGGAGTGCCCATCCCTGGAGGTGTCCCAGGAAGGGCTGGAGGTGGCACTCAGGGCTCTAGGCTGAGGACAAGGTGAGGATGGGGCACAGCTGGGACTTGATGGTTTGGGAGGGATTTTCCAGCTTGATTAAGTCTGACTCTGTGTGAAATCAGGATGCTGGTGTACGTCCATGTATGCATTGCAAACGTGTCAAAATACTCAGGGTCCACATCTCCTGCAGCTGAAGCCTGTTCCTGACAGTACCCAAACTCACAGCTGCAGGTCAGAAAGAGCCGGCCCGGCGCAGGCCCTGCCCCTGAGCAGGTGCAGAGGCTGGCTGGGGTCACCCGAGCTCTATGGCAATTCCGAATCAATCCTAAGAGAGGGGCGGTGCTTGGGAAGTTGCCAGGTCTGGATTGTTCTGTGTGTGTAGGTAACGGCAGGGAAAGGGCGGTGGGGTGAGCTGGAGCTGTGGAACACAGCGAGCACCCAGCCTGGCCAGCACTGATGTGACACCCAGTGTCTCTCTCCCGCGTGTCACTGCTGCCTTGTGGCACACTGAGGAATGAATCCCATTTTCTGTGCAACATCAGGAGTCTCAGAAAGCTGCAGAGACAGAACACACGCATTCCAAATCTGTCTTTGTTTCATTATAAATAAGAGGCGGGAGATCGCAAGCACTGTAGGTTATCTTTATTGATCATTACTGAAAAGAAGTTAGTAGAGGTTAAGTGCCAAGAGGCAGCTGTTCCTTCGGGTGCCCTGACCCCATCACAGACCCGAAACGCTGCTCAGCCTCATGCTGGGGCTCCCTCGAGGGCCTGGGTGCAGCTTGTTTTCAACAAGGACATGTTTTGCTTGTACTGTGCCTGGGTTCAGCCCCTCTCCCCAATGGCAGTTTCTCAGAAGAAGTCAGCAAAGAAGCTGAAATGCAGCCCAGTTCCATCCAGGATAAGATCTTGAAGCCTGAACCCTTCTAGGACTGGAGTGTTAAACCACAGATAACAGCACAGCAGATTAGGTTAAATTACAAATTGTTTTTGATTCAAAAACATAAAATATCCCCTATTAGCATCAAGAAGGCATCCAAGTTTTAATACTCTCATTATAAAAGTGTACCAGTATTTTTACTGAAAACAATATAGATCTTGTATATATTTAGTTTTGGTTCTGTCCTCAACAAGCAGTTGTGTGGCTGCTACCAAACCCCAACCGCAGTTCGATGAACCTCAGTACAAATCACATGCTTCGTAAATACATAAATAGATCTAAATGACCCAGTATCAAAAATACATCCTATGCAAGAACTGCAGGTATACTAAAAACCCCAGAACAGTTTGGGTTGGAAGGGACCTTAAAGAGTTCCAACCCCACCTGCCATGGGCAGGATCACCTTCCATTGGAATCAACCTGTTCATGAAAATTCATACTTAATACATCTGTTCTCCCTGAAAGTAAAGGTGGCTACTAAAATGTGGCAAAAGCGGTAGACAGGAACAGAAAAAATATTGCAGAATTCTTGTCTGACTTATTGCTACATGTAGATTACATCAAGGGTAATCTGTTTTTTCCTAATCTTTGAAAGGTCAAATTGTATATGGAATTCTGAACAAAGAAAAAAGAAAAAGCACTTTTTATAAAAATAGCATCCATTTAAGTTAGATAAATCCTTATAAATACAAGAAAGAAAACAGTTTCTCTATAAAACATTGAGAGTATAGGTTCCTGAAGCACCAGCATCACATCCCCAGGTTAAGGACCTCAACCATGAAGTCTTTACCGACACACCCCCCAGCACTCCCCCTGCGGTGCCAGAGCTGCCCTGACACACGGGGCTTGCAGGCAGCTACAGGAGATCTCCTGTCAGAACCTGCAGTGGCCACGAAACAGTTCTGGGCCGGCTCTGCTCCAGTGCTCAGCTCTGGCAGGGGGAAGCACATGCAGAGATCACATGGAACCCTAGCAACTTCAGTAACCACTAAGGTGAGGGTAAGAGGCAAGATCCTATGGCTTGGAGTTGCACTACACCTAGTAAATGCTACAGCTGTGTAAAGAGTAACGAAACCTGCCCTCTTCTGCACCTGTATTAAGTGTAAACTTTCAGAACTTCACGTCACAAACTACAAGTCTTTTGTGGTAGAGGAATCAGAGAGGATCTGAGAGGCTTTAAAAAAACAGTTTGAAAAGCTATTAAAACATAACAGGTTTAGAAACTGTAACATTTTTAGTGTTTGTAGCATTACAACTTTGGTGTTCAGATCTAGCAAATCAGTATATGCATGTAATCAGCCTCATCAAAACAGGTGTTCTATAATGGAAAATATTAATTCCATTTTCAGTGGCAGAGCTGTAGGATCTGACATTCCACCGTGAATCACAGGAATCAGAGCACTGTCCAAGTCATTCAGATACTTCTGTGGGAGAAGGTGCCCTCCAGATCCGGCTAAGTATTCAACCTAGCAGGGAAAGATATTAACATGGATATTAATTAACACTTTTTGTATTACCGAGACTGTGCAAAAAGTGCTGTATCATGATAACAGAATATTTTTCTACCATGAAGTGAGAAACTAATGACTAAGACAGCTTCTTCCCCAAATGTCATCCTCAGCCTGGATCTGCAGTAGGGCAAAACGCTTGAAACATTCATGGAGAGATCCAAGGTATTTAAAAGGGAAGATACTTCAGAGGAAATGGAGTGTTTGCAATAAAAGTTGAAAGCTTACCATGTCTGAGTCAATGGAAACTCTGAGTCCTATCTTATTCATCCCATTATTCTTCAAGGTTTTAAGGTGAGGGCAAAGAGCAGCGCTGCAGGCAGTGGCAATCTCTTTAGCAAGTTGTTGAGGAACAGCACCGGACAGTTCATGATCCTTTACAAAATAGTAAACCTGGGATCAGAGGGAGGGAAGGACAGTCAGCAGCCTGGTACATCCCACAGTTAGGAGAAAGACTACCTCAGTATCACAGAACAACGCACAGAGCAGGCTTTGATGCCTGTTTGCCGGCAAAGCACCCAAGTATCTCATCCATACAATCAAAATCCGTCAGGAACCTCGGGAATGCCTGGATTAGGCATTTACAGAGCTGTTAATGGTAACAGACTTCTCGTCCTTTTCAGAGGAGAAAAATGGCAAGTGTGTAAACTCACCAAGGAGCTGCAGAGAACGTTCTGCCTGGCAGGATGGCTACACATAAAATCAGCTCATTTTAATAGTATCATTTAGTACCATCATATTACCACTTAACTATTCAAAAAGTAGCTAAAAAGGCTTAGCAACTATGTAATTCACTCACTTCAGTGCACTTCATAAGTTTTCCCTCTCTTTCAAAGTCTCTGCATTGTGGTGCCTTTTCACTCTGAGTTCCTTCCATTGATTTTCCATCAACTGGGCTTAAAATTCTACGGAAAACAATACTATGATTAGTAATTTGAACAACATTTTATGGTTTAGATACAGTAACTTCTATGAAATAATATTAAGCCTTAAGGCTACTTAAACAGTTTTACAACAAAATACAATACAGGACTTGCATCATGAAAATAGAGATGGTACAAAAAGAAATATCCTAAATAGGAAACTAACAGGATTAACAGGAACCTAATCTTGCAGGTTTAAGACGCTATAAACCACCTTGGTATCAATCACTTTCTGTCAAAAAAATACTTTAGATTAATTTCAAGAAACTAAAGGCAGATATTTGAACATTGGGAACAAGAACTCTCTCAGATGTCTGGCTTTGGTAGTACATTTACCCTTTGTTTGTTTTCTCTTCATTTTCTACCCAGCAAATATCTACATATTCTTTCACGTCCCCTGCATCCATTTTTCCACAGGTTATTTTGAAGTCCTTCTTGTCTCTCAATGCCTGACGTAGGCTCTCCATTGTTTCTCGTGTTATTTGTACCATTAGTCCATCTAGAAGAAAATCAGTTAAAATTCCAAATTATCCACAGGAAAAGCAGCACAGCTTTTTAGAGAGTCTTGGCTTAAATTCTGCTGAGACCAACCATCTCCTACAGCTACTTAATAAATGCACAGAACGACTCCATCCCCCACCTACAGCACTAAATGTTACATGAAGGAGGAAGAAAACCTTTTTGTCAATAGAACGCAAACTGAAAGCTAATTTTTAAGTTAATTTTGCTTTTTTTTTTGGCATATCTGTCCCAATATATGTATTTCAGCAATATGGCAATGACAATACTTCCATTAAAAAAAAGACCTGCACTGATTAAACACAGTTAAAATTTGAATGTTTTAAAACAAGAGGTGAACTATCGTGTTTTTATGCAGCATTTGTTTGCAATAGGCTTCATACAAAGTTAAAAAACCTGAAAAGAACTGTTTAGCTTACTGAGGCATAAAGACTTTACATAAGACTGCTGCTATTTTTTTTTCTTTTTTAAGTCTCTTAGGAGGAGAACAAAACAAAATTCTTACCTTCCACAATACTGGATTTAGCTAAAAATCCTGAAGATGTTTTTAACGCTCCATTAAACACCACAAAACTTGCACCTGTAACTAGAAGTAGGAAGGAAGTGAGCACCACTTCGTGTCACTCCAGTCACTCATAACTTGCACTCCTCTTTAAACACATTTTACTGTAACACCAGAGATGCATTTTCTGTGCAGCCTAACACTGAACTCCCATTTCTGCTCTAGAAATGAGATTTTTCTCCAACAGACCTCTTACCTTTCCTGGGATGTCCCGTGGCACTGATTGCCTGTGTGTGATAGAGGCCGTGCTTGTTCTGCACACACACCAAGTGAGAGTCTGCTTCGGTATTAAAGCTTGCTCCAACGCTAATTACATGTTCATTAGAAGAGTTGATCACCTTCATCACCTGTCAATACAAAATCTCTCATTACACTGACAAATCCCACTAAGAGGGGTTTTTTCGGTTGTCGTTTCTTTGTGGTTTTATTTTTTTAAAAAATTCTTAAGCAAAACATCATCAGCAGGAAATCTGTAAGAAAGAATATTTGAAAACACATGCTGAAAGACGTTAAAGAACTGCTGATCTTTCAGTACTTAATAACTACCCTAAATCTCAGCTCATCATCATCCACCTTCCAGCATATCACAGAAGGAAGCGTGTGCTCAGATAATTAATTGCAAGCCCTCCCATTACACATTTAGGTCAGTATAAAGTTCAGAGAGGTTTTCTTCAAAGAGCTCATGGTAGAGGTGTGACTGGTATTATACAACAAAATGAAGACAAAAGCAGCTTGGATTACAAAGAGTAACCAAGATGGGTTTACTCACCTCATTATACTTCCTTACAGGTATTTTAATACAGCTTCTACCCATTTCCACATGAACAAACAGGTTGTCTATGGTATGCAAAGTATACTGATAATTTCTAAGGTCCTATAACAGACAAAGTAATCTATGTTAGCAGACAATTAAATACTGTTTTGGTACCTTTTCCTTACCTCTGTCATTTAGATGAAGGTATTCTAAACACACCTCTAGGACTCCTAAAAAATAGTAATATTAAGAGTGGCTAAAGACTTAGGGATCCCTTTCGGCCCACTGGGTGTATGTGACAGGCACCTCAGTGAATGTATTAACAAATTCCTAACACTGACAAGGTAGCTCTATAACTGGGTATTTACTCTATGGCTACTTCACACACATTAGAATCCCAGTGTTTTAGGAAAGAAAAACTTCAACACCCTCCCTCTCTGATAGAAGAGTGAAGTGTGGAAGCCACCATCTAGATGAGTTTGTTTCCAGGCTCACAGCCTGTCCCCTACAGCCCTAAGTTGTTGATTTACAGATTAAATACTGCACCGTTTCTTATCCCTTTCTATGACAGAAGTGATCACCCATGACGTCACCCACTTCTGCAGAATTCTGTTTATTTCCAGAACAACAACATTAAGTATGAAACGGTCTCATTTGCTTTTACTACTCCAGCTGAAAAAAAAGGTATAAAGAGGCTCTTTTCACCAGCTGAGCCAGGCAACCAGTACCTTCCTCCATCAGCAGCCTGCAGCAAGAAGGGTATTTGCACAAACATCTCGCTGCACTAAGCTTTCCATGGGACTCGTATCCAGCACTAAGGATGCAAATCACAGGCGCCCTTTGCCTCAGTCACTTGTGTGGGGAGAGGCTCTGCATGATCTCTAACTGAGCACCTGCATCACAGGTGCCAAGGCACCACCAAGAGAATATTTTGCAATCATGCAGTGATCAAAACTCCTGCAAGGAGCACGTATTGCCCCTGCCTGCTTCAGGCTGACTCAGCTATGAAGGGGAATCCAACTCACTCTAATCCACCTGAAAAGAAATTCCATAGAAAGCCCTTTCAGCAGCAGCAGCAGCAGCAGCAGCAGATTAAGGCTGCTCAAAGTCTGAGGGTGCAGTTACCCAGTGGCACAGCACCAGTGAGGCTGGGAGCTGGCTCATGGATTACAGTTTGACTCCTGCATGAAGAAGAAACGTGCTGGTCTCAGATGGGGCACCTCCTCCAACTGACTGCTTATGCAGTGATCTGCAAACCAGCGCTGGCAGAAAGGGAAAAGGGGGCAAAGACTGCAGCTTCATCTCAGCTCTGATGGTCTCCAGACCCAGGAGAGGAGGCAGTGATGGCTTAAATGAGACATGCAGTGCTTGCCCTGAATGCTATGATGTAAAGTGCTGCAAGCTCTATGTAAGTATTAGAAGGGGAAGGTTACTGGTCAGGACACAGGCTCACTGCAATCTAAACTCAAATTATTTGGGTAACAGAGGGAAAGCTTCCACAGGGCATGGCATGCATTCCAGATTTGACTCAGGATTTTGCCAAAAAGTCCTTCACAAAAGACAGTCAGGCTGAGTAACTGTGGCAAGGCTAAGTTTGTCTGACAAAGTAATTACTGCTGCAGTTAGTCCACAGCATCTGCCTGCCAAGTCTTTCTTCATATTTAAACCTGTCAGATTTAAGACCAGAATCCCTGCACCACAACGATGCTTGGAAGAGAAAAATACACCTGAACAATGATGACTGCCAGCATCAATGCAAATGTCAACATCTCTCTCAATCATTTAAAGCCTTTTGTCACTACCGAACTAATGCATAACAATACAAGGTGAAACAAACAGCTTTTCTAAATCACTCACCAGTTTTAAGTATGAAGAACAAAACCACTAGCTCTGCTTTCAAGATTCAGACCTTCTTTGTTTGGAAGATATTTTATGTAATTTAGATTACAACAGGAAGGGAAGATAATAAAACATCTACTCACAACAAGTAGATTCATAATCGTGTGTCCAATCTCTCCGAAGAGTGGCTTCCGATGCCTGACACTTACCACAGGAGCTGGATAAGCTAGGAAGAAAAAAGGTCATATTTACCTACCAACAACTCTAAAACTTGCTATTCCAAGTAGTTTCACGGTTGTTTTCACCAATAACCTGTTTCTAAATCTCAGTATCTGACCAGCCAAAAGAAGCACAGCCCCTCTCTAATTCTCAGCCACTGCGTGGTTTTCCCCCTCCCTGGTTATATCTGACAAAATTGGTGAAAGAAAACAAAACACAGCAAGTAGTTTGGTAAAAGAAAGAACAAAGCAGCTGCCACCCTTGTCACCATGCAGACAGGATCGAGCTGGCAGAGATCCACTGCAGGCTCCAGAAATCCATGAACTAAGGACGGGTACATGTTTATGGACTTGAAGCTACTACAATGGTGGGCTCCAGCCTTTTTACATGCCTAGATGTTTCCAATGTATTAATAAGTTATCCTTATAAGTAATCAATACCTTCATTCAGTTTATGAAGCAGCAGAATTTTGCCAGTATACTTAACTCAGTTAATTTAACTAAAATAACCATTTTATCAGAGTTGTAAACTGGGCTTGTGAACATCCCTTCAAACCCTTCTCCTACAACCAAAAAAAATCTTTATATTTTACTGTCAGTTTTGGTTTCTTAGCTTCTTCATCAGCTAAGAAGGAAAAAAAAAAGATCAAAGAAGTCTAGCAGGACAATCAACATTCCCAGGTGGCTCCCCATGTCCAGCCTACACAAGTGCAATATAAAATACTGCAAAGATGATTTAAAATAGTTTGCTTGTCTAAAACCCCCTTGTATTTTCCAGAAGGAACTTCACTTTTATACAGCTAGTGCAAGCATTAAAACTTACCTCCATATTCTGCTCCTAATCTCAACATTAAACGGATTGGAAACACTTTTGCCCAGGGTATTTCCAGCTTATGGATAAGAATACCACAAAGAAAAGGGTTATCTGGTAGAATCTGATAATCAAGTTTCTGAAAAGTTGGTGAAACAAACAGGAATCCTCCATGCTCTTTGTTGCTGAGAAAGTTTTCTGTAAAAGTAATGTTTTCCATATTTTTTATGTACCTTCCTGTAGAAAGAGGAATGGAGAGTGTTTACAGATGTGGGTCACTCACACTGTAGTACCAAGAGCACGGCTCTAACCAGTGACCTCTGACAGCCTTGCAAGCCCACCATTTATCTCACATCTTCCTCAAGTCCATCACATATCCAACCCACAGAATAAGAGCCCTGTATTTCGTAACTAAATGTACCTGCTATGAAACTAACTTCCTGCAAACAAGTGCCAAAAGTCCTAAACACATCAATTGATGAGTTTTGATCAACACACCTAAAATATTTACATGCATGAGCACTGTACTTCTACAAATGAAGTGCCAGATGTCCTAAAAACCCTAGACTCAAGGGCTCATACCCAGCATCTCCACCACAATATGACTAAACAACAAAATAACCTATAAACAGGATGTTTACAGAAGTATATGAAACAAAGAAACTTAAATATCTTTGTTTCTGTTCTTTAGAACTCTAGTCTAACACTGCAGGCTCTTTCAACAGAATCATTAGACAAAAAATACAAGAAAAATTACCTATCATCTTTAAGTTTTAAAGATCAGCAAGAAAATACCACACAAGAAAAAGTTAGACATTAAAATGACACACCTTTCATTGCATCTTTATAGATGTCAAGAAATAATCTGAATATTTCACTAGGGAAAACATCTTCATCTGGCAAACGCTGCAACAGAATGACAATTTCTGCCTGACCCAAACCATGCAGTCCATTTGTTGAGAAGCACCAGCACTTTTCTGAGGAATCTTAAAAAAGATAAGATACCACAGTAATGCTGTTTTACAGACAGGAAAAAAAAAGGCTTGATTTAATGGAAAAGAAAACGTGCAATACTTACATGTTATTAGCTTAACATTGACAAGCAAGTTTGCATTTAGAATGAAAGTCAGTGGATTAGGACCTCCTTCCCCAAGCAGCAAGGTGACTTTTTGGTGAAATGGACGTTCCTCCACCAGAAGATCTAAATAAATTAACACACGATTTAGTTCAATACACCAGCCAATGACCCAAACCACTAATTATTCCACTGTAAGACACATCATCCCATCCTCCTACCCTGGTAGTTATTACCAAGCCTTGAGTAGCTAGAGATCAACCAGTGAACAGCTTACCCTCAGATTCAAGGAACATATAAAACTGAAGCAGCAGCTTCTAACAAAGGTGTAAATCAGGGCTACCATTCCTTTGAAAATGCCTGACTGAATGTGTGCTGACTCTTCATCTACACCCTGATTCTGTCAAGTACCACTGGTAAGCACAGCCACCACTAAAATGCATTTAAGGGGTGAAGCAGTCTTCTCATAACATATTGATCTTGTTAAAATGCACTGTTATTATCCAACAATCCAGTATTCAACAAATAAATTACATGAGAATTATATTAGAATACAAATTGCATGCACGTGAGTCTGTATTTTGAAATCTGGGACAGTGGAAGGTGTCCCTGCCCACGGCAGAGGGTGGCACTGATTGAGCTTTAGTGTCCCTTCCAACCCAAATGATTCTAGGATCCTATGAGTAAATACTAACAATTTTCTAAAAATTTTACCAGATTTTACCTTTCCCTTTTTCACCCAGTGCAAGCAGAAGTGGGGGCAGCTGATCACCGTCAGGAAGAAGGCTGATCTCTCGTCGCACCCAGTTTTCTACCCCACACAGTGCTCTGTAACTTGAAGCACTGACAGGCACATCCCATGTGCTCTGATCCACCGAACCGGGCCTACTCTTCTCAGCTTCTGCAGGAGAACACTCTGCAGCTCCTAGAGTGACACACTTGTAACTAGGTGCCACCTCACTCTGGCCTGGAGTGGCCTTCTGTGCATCATCTGAAGGAACAGAAGGATGTGATTCCTCCATTCTTGTAATCCTATCAGTTTCTTCGTTCAGTTTTTGATTCACATCAGTTACTAGGTCATCTTCCTCTGGGTTTGCAGCCTGTGAAGAAAAAATAACAAAAAAAATCTACACTGTCTCACAACCAACCAGCTAAACTTTCATTATTAGCAGTCTAGAAGCAAAAAGAGAAAGAAATCTATCACAAAAGCTGAGAGCACAGTTCCTCCTAACAAGAAGGAAGCCAGCAAATGGATTTGGATCCTCTTCTTTTTTTGTTTAGGAGTCACACAGGTAAGATACATCGCTCATTTATTTGTTTGGTAACACAAATTGAGATGGGAGGGCTGCAGACTGTCCTTGCAGCACATGACAGTCAGGTGTAACACAATCAACACTCCAAGGGCCCCTTCAGGAATCTGTCTACTGTTAGCTTCCCCTCACAGCTACTGAACACTGGCATCCCTTGGATCAGCAGCTGGGTACTGCAAACATATTTCTACACTATTTCTACTATTCCACTAACAGCTGAATGTAGCATTGTTCAGTCTGAATGATTTCTAGTTTGGAGCCAAATCTATGCTGCTCCCCCGGTGAGACAGGTATGACAAGCCATGAACACAGGCACATCAGAATGTCAGCTGTCATAAAAATATAAAATGAAAAAAAAAGCAACCCCCCCAAAACCCCTCAAACGAAAACAGAGATGCACATCATCGTTTGTTAGACTTATCCTCTATCCAGAGGGAAGACTTTGTCCATACAACAAGGAAAAACCTGACAACTTTATGCTTGCCCTGTAGCAGTTCTCCTGGTGTCCCATCAGCTTCCAGCAAACCCTCAATGTAATGAACATGCTGCCAGAAAATAAAAAAAAACCACCAACCCCAAAGGAAACACTCCACAAAGACGCAGACAAAACCATTACTAGATTGGCCAATAATAGACTTCTTCCCCACGAATTTGCTTGCTGGTGTTTCATACCACTTGGCACTTTTGCCCTTCACAACACCCTGTGGCAGCACTTTCAGGATTTTGTGTTGCCTTTGTTTCAGAGCTGCAATGTGCTGATTTTGTCTGAGCTTCTGAGGCTGCACAGAAGAACCATCAACTGTCTCCCACTCACTTTGTCCATGCTGTTTTAGTTTTAGACACTGCTCATCTTCTATAAGTGCAAATATCCTTCCCTTTCCCCAAAATGAGAGACAGGCTATATCTTTTGATTACGCCAACTTTTTTTTATTACTACTGCTCTTTATGAATAAAAACTGATTTAAATGCTATACACCTGGTAAGTGTTCAGATCTCCCATATACAAATACTAATTATCTGATTTTTTAGCTTTAGCAATACATTTTAAAAACTTTTGAGTGCTGTGAGAATCATGGAATGTATGTTATTACTTGAGACAGTGCCTCAGTGCTATGTTTCATCTTAAAAAGGCTTCACCTGAGGAACCTCGCTAAGTCTTTCCACAGCAAACTTGTACCTCTTCTTTGGACTTTTCTTTTAAAGTGCAGTCCATTCAACATCATGCATATGACTCATGATAAGAAAACCAATCCCCCTCTCAGTTCAGTATTAGTTCACACTAAAGTAATACACAGATTTTGTTGCACCCTATAATGTGGTATTGCAGGGCACTAAGCAACTTTTGGTTAGTCTAATCCATCAGGGAAACTATAGGAGGCCACATGGAAAAAAACAACCAACCACAAACTTCTACTATAAGCACGTTGCTTTTGAGAGGCTTCAGAACTGTGGCTGAGGTCACCTTCACAAAAGTGGTTAATCAAACAATGTGTACAAAAAAAACCGCTTTGGAAAATCTTCAGCCACACCAGTTTTGAAGGTCACAGACACCTCAAACCAAACAAGGTTTTCCTTTCAAAACTTTGCTTGGTTTTACTGAAATTGAAAATTACTACTCTGTTTTTCAATCCAAGGACTTCACGGCCCCTGCCAAAAGTACTCAAGTACTGTCTCAGATTCCACAAGCTGTGAATCAGAAGTCATGGTCTGTAAAGGGCCCCATCAACAGCAAGCAGTGGTCTCCCAACAGGTAATTCATGCAGCTAAAGCACCCTGACTCCTACCGTGAGCGTCTGCGGCAAGTCCGGGTTCACTGGGCTGGACTCCTGCGACCTCTTTGCTCCAGAGGACAGTTTTGCTGTGTCTGCCACTTCACCATTTGGCAGAATACCATCCGCAAACCAAACCCTCCTCTGGTCTCTGGGGCAGAGCCCTGGGACAGGTTAAAACAACAACTCCGTATTATCACACTGTTCCAATATCTGAAAGGGACAAAAATTAAGCCCCTTTCCCCCACCACATGTACAGACAACCTGTTCACTGGAACAAAGCACAGGTAGAGGTTGATATTAGCCACTCTCCAATCAGTCAAATACATGCAAAAAAACCTCTCACTGGCAGAGGAGGCTGCCCTACTACAGTTAAATCTATCAATTCATACTACAGAAGGCACTTCCTCAATCATTGCTCTGTGGTGAGATACGAATGAAATGCATATCACAACTAAGAGATTAAATATACCCTAAAAAAGTTGATCTATCACTTTGTTTAAAAATCTATTTTCTTTGAAGAAGGTCAGACGTTTAATAGAAGTGGAACAAAGACACTAGTTAGCCACTAATCATTTGTATTTACACAGAGAATGAACCTTTGCTGTTCCCTTGAGACTCCTCCTTTCATTTTTCCTGTAAGATTGGCAGTCCAATACAAGCCAGAGATCTACCAAGACATATAAAACTCATAAAATGAACAGCTACACAAAAAGATTTACAATATAAATGGAGAGGGC
Organism: Falcunculus frontatus; assembly: GCA_013398115.1. NCBI lineage: Eukaryota > Metazoa > Chordata > Aves > Passeriformes > Falcunculus > Falcunculus frontatus. Next base: position 54,159 of record VZRV01003813.1, read on the forward strand.
AATGAAAAAAGTAACATCCATGTTTCATAAATGGAGATTTAGGACCAGCTTGGGCCTGGCACCAAAATTAGGAAGCGGAAGTGTTTCCATTCAGAGAGTTCCTGTTTCACACAAAAAAATACCACGTATAAATCCCAGATGTGACAAGCAGCTGTTTCCAAAGAGACTCTGGAAGTGCTAGATAAATGCTATGTGTAGCATCTGTACCTTCAAGACCAGGTTGTTTAAGTGCTGAGATAGGCAACAATTCAGAGGGTGAGGGAGAGCTGGCACTACCAGGTATCTGGGCTTCCTCTACAGGTGGAACAGCAGAAGAATGTTCAGAGGAGACACTGGAACTAGGGACAGGACCAGTTGGACTCATCATCCTTTCAAATGCCTGTGCTAAAAAAATGTGGTTAGTTTTTAAGACCTCATAATTGATTAAATTTCATTGGCAGAGCAGTACCGTGGGTGGGTGGGGTTTTATTGGCAGAGGCAATGCACAGTTTGTGATCTACTTACAGAAACTAAACACTCAAACTGTTGTATCAAAGAAAATCTAGATTTATTTTCTACCTGCATATTTGGCTAATTTCTCATGAGAGAAAGAAACCTCCCCTTGTCTGTCCTGGCAGCCCTGCAGTGACTCCATCACACCGTGTGACAAACAGGTGTCACACCTAGCAGGTTAAACTCCATTCAGGCGGCCTGCTGAAAATCTGACACGTTCTCAACTTGTTATTTACATACTAATCAACAGCACCTCAGTTGTTTCTCCTGATGTTTTCATAAGCACCCATACTGAGTTTTTAGTTAAGAAAAGGTAATCTGATAAGTCATTTACTGCAGCCCTGGTAAGTGACTTGTAAGAACACCAGGACAGGAAGCAACATCAAGTGGGCAAAAGAAGATGTGAGAATAAGCAGAGATGTGGCCTTTACACACACAGAGGGCTACAGTGGAGGGAGGATCACTGCTGCTACATTCCTGTCACAGATGACTCAACAGGATAAACTGTATTCTTCTATAACTTCCTATTTAGTCCTGTGGAGTTAAAAAATACTTTTTTTTTTAATTAAAAAAACCCCCAACCAACCAACCAACCAAAAAAAAATTTAAAAAAACCCCCCCAAAAAAAACCCCGAAGTAAAAACAACTTGAGACTCAAAGTTCAAAATAAGAACTGGAATCCAGCTAAGAGGTACAATTATTCTCTTCATCCCTCCATCTCAGAAACAGGAAAACATACACCAATCAAAGTACTCAAGCTCCCCAAAAAGAACAAAAGTTAAAGAGATACTTCAATGATTACTGGAATTACTCAAAAAACTCTCTTTACCTTTATTAATATCATCATAACAGCCAGTGCAGACTCTTGCTTCCTTCTCCATGTATTGTAGTTTGCATTTTCGTTTGCAACAGCTACCACAAAAAACCTGAATCAGAAAAGGATTGCATTAAATATTATAGACATACTGCACAGCAAACAGAAAACTCTTCCAGAAAATACACTTGCTTCATTCTAGACCATCTGCAGCCTTATATTTAAGCCTCTATCTTAATCCCCCACAAAGAAATCTTCTTTCAAAAAAAAAGAAACAACCAAGAACAAAACCCACAATATCTACCCAGCAGAAAGCAGAAACATGGAGGACACAGCTGAAATCATATCAAAATTCTTATCTGGAGTGATGACAAGAATTTGAGGTTGCACCACCTATCCCAAATTCACTCCAGCTTCTGTTCCTCTCGTAAGTATTTTACATTAAACAACAGTGATAGGGCCAGGGACTGAGACCCGGAGTTGGGATTTGCTTTGGTGCTTTAGGATCATCTCTGCAGCACTGTGTGCCCACCAAGGCTCTCAGTAAGACTTTATCAGTCTGTCAGAAGCTGCCTCTCCTGCCTGGCACAACAGGGTACCCAGCACTCCCTGCCCCGAGGCTGCTGGGGCAGGCTGGCTCATGTGCTGCAACAGCTAAGTGGGCTCTCCTGCTACCTCAGCAGGAACAAGCAGCGTTGCCTTCCTGTGATAAGCTCCCTTCTGCAAAGTATCATCAAAGAAAGCTGCTTTGAAAGAACAGAATATGCTCTTCTATTTCAACAGGGTATACATCCTGTCTATTTTTAAGCAGAAAGTGTGTCTCGTTAGCCTGAACAACACCTGCACAACCCCATTCAAAGAATTATGTCTTTGGAAAAGCTGGGTTTTTGCAAGAGTTGCCATAAATATCTGGAGCATTTGTCACTTTCCCCTTATGTCCTTTCAAGGATGATCTCCGAGTTTTTAACGAGTCACACCATTTTTATCTGTATGCAGACTCTGGAGCCTTTATGAAAGTTCTTCTGAAACCCCTAAAGGTCTTCTCTACTCCTAATTGCTCCCAATCCAGAAAAACAAAGTAGATCAAGGGGGGAAAAATCCCGACCAGTAGTGGCATAGGAAAAAAAAATTAAGTTATTACAAGTGAACTCCTCTAAGCAGGACAAGTCACTGTAAAAACAGTGAATGACCAGTGTAATATGAGCTAAAAAAATAAACTATTCCAGCTGCTTCTGGATTAGTGCCACATGTAATTTACCTCAACAGGAAACATGCATGCTCAGTACATTCACTAAGAATGTAATTGATGAGGATTAATTACTTATCAGTTATAATCCACTTTAGGGCTTCAAACGCCAAGCAGCACAATCCCCTGCAACGAGCATTCTCCTCATAGCCCTGGTGACACTGGGACCTGCAGGGGATTGCAGGACGATTAATCCTAATGCACCTAAAAGGTGAAGGCAAACTAAGGGACAGGAGAAGGGGGGTGAACAGCAGGCTGTTGAGCAAAGTCGGTTCTGGTTGAACTAGGAAGAAGAAGGATACCACAGCAAGAGACAAACACCTGGACAGTGGAACTGCAAAGCTCTCTGGCCTTGCAAGTGCTGCAGATGGGAGAGAAAGGAGGGACCACTAACTTCACACTTTCCTCCAGCAGAGATGCCAGAATCCGTAAGTGTTGCCATTTTCATTGATAAAAAAAGATTTAGGATTATGGGAATCCATAAAATTGTCTTCTAGAGTAGTCCACAGAGGACAACTGTGAATTCCTACCACTTTTCCCTTATTTCCCAAGTGGCTGAAAACACAACAAACAACAGCTTCACAAGGAATGTTCAGTTTGGGATTCTTTAAGACAAAAAAAGCTACTATTAAAAAGACAAAAAGTCTTACAAGGCAGAAATTTAAGCTGCACATTCAGAAAAGCTACAACAGAGCTACAATTGCATAGCACTCCCATATCTGTATGGTTTAGACAACCCATGCTGCCTTCATTCACTCTCCTAATGAAGAGACACTGTAATGCTCCCACTAATTACACTGCTGTTCCGCCCCTCAGCTGACACACTCACAGCTGTCTACAGGACTGTGTAGCCAAGGGTCTCCCATCCCCATCTCTAGACAAGGTGCGAGCACTTCACAGGGAATGTAAAACAAGAACTCGAGCTCAGTCAGTCACATGACTACAACGAAACCCACTCTGAAGGACTGTTTTAAACCACCACAAAACCTCAACAGGATATTCTGGCAGTAAGTTCAAAGGCTTCTAGGCTGGCACAAGGAGTTCTTCATTTCCTGGACACTCCAATCCACACCTATATTTCAGTTCACACTGACTGCAGTTGAGTAAATGAGCATCATGCTTTGAATACACAGTGCTAGAAGAGAGGTGGGAAAAAAAAGTACCATGCCTGTCCAGGTGGTGCTTAACACTGGGGATGCAAAAATTTAGTACTGACACTAGTCTTTGCTCTGCCTCCTCATGCTTAAAGCTTAGAGAGCAACACTGAACAGTAAGGTCATTAGTACTGCTAGCACTTCCATTTATGCACTAGTACAAGCCACAGCAGATCACAAGGGAGTTCTGAACTAAGTATCACCTTTGGCATCACTCACTCTCCGTACAAGACCTCAGGCTGAAAAACAGTTCTACACTTACTCACTTTGTTGGTGAATCACATACTTTTCCCCTGATATGAGTTCCTTAGAAAATGATACATCTAAACAGACAGGAAGACAGATTTAGACCCTAAATCCTTTTGCACTGGTACTGCTGTTACAGCTCCTGAAAGAATGCAATCCCTTCAGGTTCACAGACAGTGCCCTACAGTTACTATAACCACTGGATTCTCATCATCACCACCTCAACTCTTTAAAACATAAATACCCAAGTTAAAAGGTCAATAACAAGCTGATTCAGTACTATTACAATGAAGTAGTCCATCACCTCATCTCTCCTACTCTATGCAAAACATATCAGTCTAGCTAGTAATGGCGGATAAGAACATATTTTGTACTTCCCTGTAATTACCATTTTCACAAAAAAGGTCGTAAGTTTCTTAATTAACATCAGTCTTTTCCAACAGTCTTTAGGTTCCTTTGGAGGGAAAATAAAAACTGGTCTCTGTTAAATAAAATACTTTGAGCCTAGAAAACTTCTGTCAATATTCTTTCCCTTCTGCATCTTGGTTACACCTAAATCAGAATCTCCATTTCCTGTCAGTAGCCCAGGAACCCTCTCCAGTAACTCACCTTCCCACAGGCTCGGCAGTGGTGTCGTCTCTTTGTGAAGGTGAACTTGGCCTGGCAGTTCATGCAGTTGGGTGCCTCTGAATCCGGGACCCACAAGGGCTGTTTCCACGACAGAGCTGGAGGTGTTTTATGTGATTCAGTGCTTTCAGATGTTTGATTTCCTCCAGCTTCAGAGCTGCTTTCCCCAGGGTCAGAATTATTACCAACACTTACACTGGTGTCTGAGAGGGGAGCTTCTGGGGTAACAGAACCAGATCCCTGATCTTCTCTTTCAAGTTCATTTGTTCTACTCAGTTGTTTCTGACCAGCAGCTCCTTGGGAAAGGTCAAGCAACTGCTTTGGTCTTGCACCTTTAATACAAACATCAGAAGCCAGAGCTCCACTGCCACTCTCAGTCACGCCCTGACCACGAGACACGCTGACTTCTACTGCAGCTTCCACTTCATTGGCAGGAAGAGACGCTTTAGGGTTACTATTAGTGCTTGTTATCTCCTCCAGTTCTCTTTGCATAAGTTCTTCATTGACCTCTGTGAAATCCAGGCTGTTCAGATCTGTTAAATTCCCTCCATCTGCATCAGCTTCCATCAAGTTACCATCATTGTCTGAAGACTTCAACACGCTGGACTGCAGACTTTGTCCATACAAGAAATCATCAAGCTCAGCATCGCTTATTAGAATATCACTTTTAATAACATTCTCCTCAACAGTAAAGTCAGCCATAACAGAGCTCATGCTTTCATCATAAAAAGTGTCTACATCAACACCGTATGGCTCAGCTTCAAGGTCTAGAAAACCAGAAGCAAAAGCTTGGACTTGCTGAGAATCACCATCATCAGTTACATTCTCAGTATCATACTTCTCTCCATCTCTACTTTGTTCTGCAATACTTGCACTGATTTCAGCTAAATCTTCTTGCTCATGCCAGTTGCTACTTTCACAGGATTCCCTGCCAGAGAGATGAGTTTTAGACTCTCCAGCATGAATAGTTACAGTATCACTGATAACCTCCGCCACTGCATTTTGAGGTAGAGGATTAACTTTGTCTTCTTCTACAACTAATGAACCACATATGGACACAGGAAGGGAAAGACAAGACAGAGATGTCTGGACATCCTCAGCTGAAATACATGAATTGGAAACACTACTTAGTATCTCACTGCTTTTAAGTTCTTCACTATCTACATTCTCTTCTGTGACTTTCTTTTCCAATTCTACGTCAGCTCCTATTTGACACGAGGAGCCTGGTAAGACACCATTTCCAGGTAATGTTGCATTGCTTTTGTGCAACTGATGCCTCTTTGGCAGATCTGAAGGCATGGAATCAACATTAGTCCCATCGTCCGGGTCTACCTTTCCTATGGCATTTCCCCCACACACCTCTCTGCTTACTGCAGAGCAGTAAGGGCTGTTGTCTTGTGGTTCACACGGCAGTTTTTCACAGGCTTCCTCATCTTTGGGACTGCGTACGTTCAAACTCTGTGATGTTACAGTGACACATTCAGTATCCAGGGGAGCAGTCTGTCCAAGCTGGTCAAGTACTTCACTGCACTGTACAGGTTCTGCCTTGTGGTGATCATCACACGGATCCAGGACCGTTCCTGTAGCGTAACTCTCTGACTTTAAAGCGACACTATTAATCTGCTCTGTTTGAAGATGCCCTGAATCTTGTAACACTGAGTCCCCATCACTCTGCTTTGTGCTGGCAGCACCACTGCAGCCAGCTGATGACACACAAATAGGACCAGGGATACCAGACACGCCACAGCCAGTGGGCCCTTCGCTGTACTGGAAGTCATCCAGCTGAAACTTCTGAGTCCCTTCACGAGCAGCCACAGAGTGGATTAAATTTGCTGTGTCATTGACAAGATCACACACAGGTATGCTACACCTTCCCAGGTTTGAAGCCTGAATTTCATTTAGGGGACCACTGTCCACAGTGGACAAAAGGTCAGGTCCAGCAACACCCTTCTCTTTGGGTGGTGAGTAACTGAGCACGTCACTTGTGCCCGCAGGGGCATAGAGAGAGCTCTCCTCTGGGGCAGGACATCTGGCAGGATCCTCTGGCAGGTTTGGTGTGGGGTGTGCATGCTCTAAGCAATCCAGGACTGAGGAAAGCTTTGAGTCATATGGATTTTGAGGTGTTCTGAAGCACTCCCATTCATCTATTTTAAGCAAGAAGAGATCAGAAGCAAAGTTTATAAGACTCCTCTCTTTCCACAGTGTACTCCCTCTCAATCCCATCTATTCATCAATACAAGCTTTTACTTAGCAGATGCTACTTTCAAACTCCATGGTAACAGTCATTTGACCATGTACTTCCACGAAAAAGGCAGTGCAGAAACCAACCTGTATTCTGCTCAAATTCATCGAGCAGTTTGTCCAAGTCACAGACTGCAGCTTTAAAGTAACTGTCCATTCTAGTCACAGTTCTAGTGAAGCTTTAGCCTTCTTAAACCTACAGAGAAAAACACAGCATTTAATTAAAAGCATTTTTTGTTTACAAAGCCCAAGTGTTCCAGTTAGACAACAGCTCATGTGAGGTATTTTTTTATTTTTTTTATCACTTTGCTCTCTCTCCATGTAGACAAACCCTAAGCACAAACAGGGCTGAAGCCTCTAAGTATTCTGGATATGCTCAGTGTACTCAGCACTACGAACAATGCACCCAAAAATTCACTTCAAATCACAAAACTGAGGCTACTTAAAAAAAAAAAAAAGCATCTGAAAGCATCCGCTATGGCATTGCAATGTCAACAAGTTTAAAACCAGAAGAAATATTAGGATCTTCTAGTCTGATCCCACACACATTTTATGCCATATAGTTCACAGGCAAAAACCAAAATAGGCCATTATTACCTTTCAACACAACTGAACTGTTTAAATAATAATAAAAATTTGAAATCCAGCATCGTAATTCAGCTCATCATTTCTGTTCTACTCCAAACATATAAACAATTATACTTCTGAGACCCCAAGAACACAAAACTCTTACTACAGAATTACCAGCTCATCAGAAAGCTATTCATTAATCAATCACATTCCCCACTGCAAAACACCCTGCTTTATTTGTTTAATGAACCTTTCCAGCCACTCAACTTTATGCCTTTTCGGTCACTCTGAATTGCTTTCCAACTGCACATCTTTTTTTTTCATGGTTGAACGCCCATACAATGTAACTATGTATCAAAAATCAAGATTTACACTTCCTTTGAGCAAACTGAAGGGACTGAGATACATTTAGTCTAATGTCTGGAAACTACATCTGCGGAGACCTGCCTAGTTTTCCTTCTGCTTTTATCAGCGCATTCAGCCTCTGCACTAGCTGACTTCAAATCCTAACCCAACGCAACTGGTGTTGTGACCACTTAGTTATGTCCAGTCATTCTCCTGAAGGCTCAGAGCCCAAACAAATACTGAAATCCTCTCACATCACTTATGCCACCCTGCAGTTGCACATCTAGATCCTGCGCCTTACTTCCCCCACTAAGCTCTACGGTTTCCCCTCACTGAAGAGCTCAGATCAGGAGCACTGACTTATATTAATAAGTAATCGCTCACCACATGTGATGTAATTATTGACCACATTAATACGCACGTGACAAGAACACTTTATGGCAATGTGCAGTTCAAACAGAGACTTGCAGAGCATAGGAAGGTGGAACAAATACACAGTAATGCAGTACTTTGTGCCCATATGTGAACCAAAAAGGAACAATCTGAATATATCAGTGTTTTGATATCCATGGCCATTAATTAGTCACAGTCAAGGTCTTCAGGCTGCACTCTAATACAAGTCTCTCGCAGCTGTCTAGAGGGCTCAAAGACCAGCAAGCACTGACTTAGTGCCCCTTCTCCTCACCCATCTGAATACAGATCTTTCCTGTAACAATCACGACCTCCCGGCAAGGGGGATACAACAACATGAACTGGAAGTTATTTCAATTAAGAATCTTACACGATTAACAGCTTCTGGTGATTCACTGAGAGACATTAAAGTACAGATCCCATCCCTAAAGCACGTATCTCTGGACAGTCAATAGTCAAACAGACCACATAAACAAGAAATATTGAAGGGTTACAAGAAAACCGGGGATCAGGAGATGCATAATGCTGATTTGTGCTCTCTGTAGGTATTTATTATACAATCTCACCAGATATCAATAACAACAGAAGCTTATAAAAAACCAAAAACCTTTCATATTTAAAAAAAAAAAAAAAGAGGAGAGACAAGTAATTACTTCATCTACCTTTGTCTTTTACTTAAAAACTCCTACAACATATTCATTGGTTTGCACTCTTGAGAGATACACAACAAATTCTGATTTAGCATAAGGGCGTTATTAGATTACAACACTACCTATTATTAGGTTATAATGCTAATTAGAAGGGTGCATTGATGCTGCACAGCGTTGGCCCACTAAACTCTTCAAAAAAAGGAAGAACTCAATGCAAAGAACTGTAGAACTGAAATCATATGCAAATATTTACTTCTATTTAATACAGATTAACTCACTTCAACAGAAAGCTCAGAAAACTATCACACCTCAGTCTGCCAACCCAGCAATGTTGGTTTGTTGAGTTAAATCTCTCTTTGAAATAAAACGGTTATCTGACTTGGTAAAGTATTTTCAGTAACTAACCTAACCCTGAAACACTAGCATATATATTATTCCTAATTCCATTACTCTTTCCTCGAATTTTTCATAGGTTTTCAGGTTTTCTACAATAGGCCTACAGGCAAAAAATAGAAACCCACAACAAAATCAAAACCCCCAAAACAGGGTAGACCAGGAGTTACCCCTGAAGAGACCTTGTACCTCTCTGTCCTGACTCCATGTGTCTGCATCACCAAAGAATTGTAAAAGCCTTCTAGTTTCTGATGTTTCAAATCCTCTTTCAGCAAGATGAACAAGTTTTCTTTCCTGCTGCTTGGATTTGCCTACAGCCTGTCCCAGTGTTCACAGCAACGGATTAGAAGCCATGAAAAAGCTCTGGTGACATGTTTTCATTAAACAGCTGCTTGCCTCCCCAAGTAAAGGGTCTGGAGGAACCATGTGCTTCTACAGACTGCACTTGTTCTGAACAGACTCTTTTAAGACTTATACTTGTAACAAAAGAATTACACTACGTTCTAACTATCGGAAACCAGGAGCATCGCCACTACGTATGTTTTTTACGTAGGCAGAACTGTTGTTTTCTGAACATGATTTTACGGCTCTGAATGCACTCACTAGACACTCTCTAAACCGGTTCACAGATTAGTATTTTTTAATAATAAACTTAATGCTTATAACTTTATGAGAGGCATTAAGTCCCTAACAGTGCAAGGAGACATACAGCTTAAGGCTCTCACCAGCTCCATTGTATAGATTTTTTTTTCCAAACTTTTAAACAATATTTAAATCACTGTCTGTTAAAGACTACATGCTTTCAGATAAAGATAGATTAAATATTCATGTACAAGGAGACGTGAAGATAAAATAGCAGTCCATCTCAAAATGGGAAAATAATAATCAAAGCACAAAAGGTACTACAAAAAAAGCACACACTGGATGTGCCCCTTCTTCAGATAACCCTTTGGTGTGTCTCCAAACAGGCTCATCTGAGATCTCCAGCAAATGGTCTGACACACTCCTAACAGAGCACTTTGAACCACACACAGACCTAAGAAGTAGAGGCAATAATTCTACCACATTAAAACTGTTAACTATTAACGGTGGAATGCAAATCCTGAGATCTCGATGGCTGCACTGACTGCAAGTGTGACAAGGTGTTTAAAAACACTTCATAGACTTCAACACTTCTTTCATACCCTTTATAAATTATTTATCCCTTCTAACATAACAGGCACATATTCCAGAGTTCAAAACCAACATTCCACTGGGGATTTCTCAACGCACTCTTATTTAAAGGAGAAGATAACACAAGGCTGCTGGGATACTGAGTGGCCAACTTACAGGATGGATTGTCAGGGTTTTTTTCCAGATACAGTCTCTGTAAATGGAGGTAGTTAGCAGTTTTCAGTGGTGGTAACTTGAACAACAGAGTGGGTAAGTTCACTATTACCAACTAAACAACTCAAGGTCTGCAGACAAGCTACCTTTTGGTGTCCAAGAATCCCTGAAAACCACTCTCTGTAGTGTTAGCACATACGGGCACCACCGGACCTGCAGTTTGTTACAGCTAATCCCCACTGCAGAGGCCAGGCCTGCTTTTACACAAAACATACTGAAACAGCACAAGCTGGGCTTTAGAGACAAAGGAACACACAAACAGGGGCACACAGGTCTCCACTCCAGAGAGATGATGACCACAGGAGCCACCTTTATTCTGAGTACCAGAATTGAAGTCTTTTTGCTCGCTGCACAGTTACGCTGTTTCAGCTCCGTAACTGAGTTTAATCATTACATTTAGCCTGAGCAGAAAGATGTATTGAGGATTTTAAGAGGATCGAAATGGGTTTTTCCACCTTACCACCCCAGCAACTACCACAAGTAGAACAAAACCTCCAATATAAACACGACCACCAAACACTAAGTCCACAGTGAAATGCTCATGGAGCACAGTGTGCCTCTTCTCCCACACTAAGGGTACTGAAGGAATTAATTACCAGCGTTTTCCTTCTCAGCCCCTTTCCATGCCCCAACATCATACACGAACCATAGGCTTGAGGCCCTACGGACAAGTTTAAGAGAACAACTGCCCACAGAGCTCACCAGCAATCAAGTTGATGGAGAAGTTCAGTACAACTGAACAAACCCTGCGTGAAAAACTCAAATTAAAACAAAAATTATTCTTGCTGAGGAAAACTTACTGTCCAAAGCAAAAGCTGAGGTGGCTGCTGCCACAGCAAGTTTAGGAGCTGAATCACAGGGTGAAGACAAAAGCTGCAGAAGTTTTCAGACATATAAGGACAAGCTTACAGGACACACACCACAACAAATCGTCTTGCTTGAAGAATGTCATTCCATTAGTTCAACACAGACTCTTCAGAAGGACAGAACTCCACCAGCAGTGTGATGACATCACCACCTGCACAGCTCTCTCAGCTTCAGCGGATTTTCTTTCATTCATCCACCCGTTAAACCCTACTCCTCTGAACTGAGAACAGCATTACTCACACTACCCAGAGAACCACAGAATCCCAGAATTATTAGGGTTGGAAGGGAGCTCTGGAGCTCACCCAGCCCAAGCCCCTGCCCAGGCAGGTCCCCTGAAGCAGTGACACAGGAACGTGTCCAGCTGGGGTTGGGATGTCTCCAGACAGGGACACTCCAGGCCCTCCCCGGGCAGCTGTTCCAGGGCTCTGCCCCTCCATGGACACAAGTTCTTCCTCCTGCCGGGGTGGAACTTGTTGTGGTTTATTTTATGGCCACTGCTCCTCATCCTGTCCCTGGCACCGCTGAACAGAGCCTGGCACCATCCTCTGGCACCCCTTGGAGGTGTTTGTATGGATTGATGGGATCCCCTCGGAGCCTTCCCTTCTCCAGCCTGACCAGGCCCAGCTCCCGCAGTCTCTGCCCATCTCAGAGATGCTGCAGACCCCAGATCACCTCTGTGGCCTACACTGGACCCCCTTCAGTAGATTCTTCTCTTTCTTCTGCCATGAAGCCCAGACCTGGACACAGTAAACTGGAGCCAGAAAACTGACCAGTTCTGACTCTCAGCAGTGTCTGGCACAGCAGTGGTACCAGCAGCCAGTCCTGCTGGTGAGGAACCCGCTGGCAGCCCCGGACAAACACAACCCGCATACGGTGCCCCCGTCGGCATTTATCCCTTAGTGACAGAAAACAAGTCTAGAAAACGGCATTGCACCGGGGCTGGCAGATCACTCCTCAGTGGAAATCACTGTTCCCTCAACATCCCATCTCCTTTGATTTGCATTATCAGTGAGACACTGTTCATATCAGACCACCTCGGCCACACAGTACTGTCAGCACCTGGCTCTGGCAGCCAGCGGGACCCTCTGCCCGAAGGTGTTAATGACCAGCTCTCTGCCATTACTGCTTGGACTTAAATACACATTCAGAATGTTCTGCACTCTGTTAATGCCTGTAAGTGTACAGTGTAAGACTATCCATTACACTCTATATGCCGTATATGTATTCTCTATAATCTATATAATAATCTCATATATTTTACTTTATATGCCATATATATGCTCCATATGCCCTATATAATACTTTCTGTATATATATAATACACTATATGCCGTATCTAAAAGCAAGCTGAACGGCAGTAAGCAATAATATCACTAATATCGCCAAACCTTCGGGGGAAAATAACCCACCCAGGCAACCTCAGTGAGAGGACAGACTCACACAGCCGCGTCACCCCGACCTCACCCGGCCGGTTCGGGGCCGTTTCGGGGCCGTCTCCCCTCAGGGCCCGCCCCGGCCCCGCCGGCGGCTCCGGGCGGCGGCCTCGACCCTTCGCTGAGCGCACCGCGCCTGCGCGGCCACACCCGCGCAGGACGTCACTGCGACCGCGCCCATCCCCACCCTGCGCGTGCGCAGCCCGGGGAGGGGGCGGAGCCACACGCCTGATTGACAGCGCACAAGGGCGTGGCGCGCGGAAATGGGCGGAGTCACCTTCGTGATTGACAAGGCACGAGGGCACAGTCGCCGGCAGGACAAAGGGCCGGAAGGGGCGGGGCCTGCGGGAGGGGGCGGAGCCGCCTGTGCCGGTCACACACACCCCCTTTGGCCTCAGCCCCTCCGGCAGGGGGCGCTCCGCCCCTCCGGCTCTCATGATGTCACCCCTCTCAGACCCCACGGTGACGTCACTCCCGCTCCCTCAGCCCCCCTCAGGCCCTGCTCCCTGTCTGTGCTGATGACATCACACCCCCATGGTGACGTCACTCCCGCTCCCTCAGCCCCCCTCAGGCCCTGCTCCCTGTCTGTGCTGATGACATC
>VZRV01003813.1:67752-105290 GCA_013398115.1 Falcunculus frontatus
TCACTCCCACCCCCCACGGTGACGTCCCTCCCGCTCCCTCAGCCCCCCTCAGGCCCTGCTCCCTGTATGTGCTGATGACATCACACCCCCACGGTGACGTCACTCCCGCTCCCTCAGCCCCCCTCAGGCCCTGCTCCCTGTCTGTGCTGATGACATCACACCCCCATGGTGACGTCACTCCTGTTCCCTCAGCCCCCCTCAGGCCCTGCTCCCTGTCTGTGCTGATGACATCACACCCCCACAGTGACGTCACTCCCACTCTGTCACTGGGTACCGGGGGCTCAGGGAAGTTCTTGGGCAGCCAACAGACGCTTCCCCAGCGGAACTGACGGACACTGCCCCTCTCACCCCAGCGATCGCCGCCGCGCCCTCACTGTGACATCAGCCCCGCGGTGATGCAATCACAGCACAGTTTCTGGTGTTTCCACAAGACGTTTCTCTTTTATAAAGCCGAGCCGCCCCCACGTGCAGCTATAGCGAGAGCTCACTCAGCCCCTCGGCCATCCCCAAGCGCCGAGGGCCAGGAGAGCGACTTTCGGAGCCCTGCCGGGGCCATTCCCGTGTGGGGCAGGGCAGGAGCGCAGCTCGGGGCCGGGAGGCCATGGCCGTCAGCGTGAGGGGGAGCCGGGTGGGCTCCGAGCCGACAACTTCGTCCCGTGTCCCCTCCGTCCTGCCCCAGCGCGGCCTCCATGGTCTCGGCGGCCCGTGCCAGCATGTAGCTGACCTTGCGCTGGTGCGCCAGGGCCTCCTCCTTGTCATTCACCTGTGTGGCCAACAGAAAGGAGAGGAGGCCATCTCTCAGCTCGGGCCACGTAAACCCATGCAAACGCACACACTCAGAAGAGCTGAACCAAATACTGACCAGATCTATCAACATCCACAGGATTTCATGGGGGTTGTCCAGCTCCTCAACCTTCCTGCAGTCCCCATCTGACAAGAGCAGGCTGGACAGCTTCTGCCCCAGATTGTTCTTTTTCCCTTGTAACTTGACACGCTCTGAGGAAAACAGAAGTACATCAAATGCAGAACTGCTTAGGAAGGGAACAAGGACTTTGGGATAAAATGGGCACTTGTAAACCTGGATCTGAATGATCTCGTCGGAAAGGGCAATGCAGGCTGCAGCTTCTCCCACTGCATGGGACACAGCAGGTTCCTGCCATGCAGCGCTACTCCTGCTGTCACATAAAGGCTACACAGACCTTACACACGAGCAACCTGAAAATTGTTTGTCCTCTATGGAAAATATGCTTTTGACACTCTAGTTAAACAATACTTCGTGGTAATTTGTTTTTAAACAGTAAGTAGCCTGAAAAACCCCAAAGATTCTCTGATACAGGCCATTTACAAGTTGGTAAGATTTCTAAAAATCACAAAATACATTAAAATTATAGAACATATGTACCAGGTAACGGAGCCTGAAAGCAATGGTGTCAGTACAGGGGAAACAGCTCGTAAAGGTTATGCTGTGGTAGTGCTACACCCCAGGAGTGCCAAAGGAATTTGGGAGACACACCACACTTCTCAGCCTGGCAGCTCCTGGCCAGTGGTCAAAACAAATATATTGTGCTGTTCCTAAAGTGTGCAGTGGTTTTGACCATGATGTAAGCATTTAAATACTTCCCTTTATCCCTTTATTTTTCTGAACATATAAAAGATTATTAGAACTATTCTTACATTACAGATTAGAATTCTTCCTGTTTTACATAGGGCTTTGTAACTCTGTATTAGTGTAAGAACACTAATAAACACTAATATTGATACACATGTATAATAAAAGCCTAAAAATGTTTAAAGAAAAACATTAAAAAAATCTATTTAGCACTCCAGTGAATCATAGAATGGCCTGGGTTAGAAGAGACCTTAAAGCTCACCTCATTCCACACCTTCCACTATACCAGGTTGCTCCATACCCCATTTGGAGCTAAAAAAGCTCCAAATATATATTTTTTTGCCTTTCTCCTCCTTCCCCAACTCTTACACAGAGCTCATTAGAAAAACCCCAAACAACAGAGAAGCACTTGGAATGGCCAGAGGTCAGCTTTTCTCAGCTGCTGTCCATAACCCTCCGTCAGCAGCTGAGCCACCAGCACACATTTAACATAGGGAGAGGTGCTCCTGGCTCCTGCTCCCTCCTCTGCCCATCAATCCCCACAGACACACAGACTGCCCAGCTACCAGTGCCTCGCAGACGTCTCCAGTTTGCAAATTTGGTTTCCTTCTTCACGTTTATCACTTCTGCCAGCCTCAGGGCCTGGTCCTTCCTCTGCATCAGCTGCTGCTCAAATGCAATTCTGAAGGCATCTGCCATGATGTATGCTTCATCCTTACTCTTCTTCAGATTTTCAATCTGGTTTTAATTCAGGGAAAATTTAAAGTATATTAGCTAATTTGGAAGCAAAAGAGGATTTACAATTAAAATTAAGACACAGACAACTTTCAAGTAAATATAATCAAGGAAGTGGTAGGAACCGAAGGGTTTTCCCGACATGTAAAGAAATGTATTTTGAAATGTGTATTAAAGCCCTTACTCTTTATTGTCTGCACGTGTTCACACCATCAGCCATCCACACAATCATCTCTGTGTATTTATTTATCTCTGCACATGCAGAAGAGCTTGAGGAGGGCAATAATGTCCCGTAACAGCTGGGCCAGGAGCAAAAAGAGCAAGAGTTTGGAATCCATATCAGGAATCGTAAGGGACAGGCCAGTACCTATTCTGAAAACCAGCTAGTGAACTGGAACTTCTGCAGCAGGACCACAAGGATAGTTACCACATTTGCAGAGTCAAATACAAATTAGAAGGAAAATTCTAAATCTACACAATCTCACTGAACTGAAAAGAATTAGGAGCTTGAAATTCACATCACTGATTAAAGTGTGAGGTAAATAGGTATTTTCCAGCAAGATCAGCGTGCTGACCCAGCTGGGTGAGCCAGCTGCGGGTGCTGGTACCAACCCGAGGGAGGGGTGAAATGCACTGCCAGGAAGGAAGGAAAAGGTTCAGTGCCAGTCCACATGCACAGTGTGTACATTAACGGAGTGCATACACTTTGGGTGTGTTCTCTTCTCCTTTAGATTAAAAAATACGGGAAGAAGGAACAAAAAAAGCAAAAATAATTTTTTTAACTAGTAAAGCTGAATAGATATAACTACAGTTTTTCTACCAGTGAAAGTTAGGGCATTGCAAGCGTCACAAGCAAACTTTATACTATTTCTGAGATCAGTTCTGGCTGTGAAACACCTGAGTTTGTGTCAGCAGCAGTTGAGTGTTTCTGGCTTTGTCTGGATTGGAGCAGGAGCACCCCCTCCTTGTTCCCACCCAGCCAGGTCTCGTTACCTCTTGCTTGAGATGAAGGAGCTGCTTTCGAGTGAGAGCCGCCACTTTGGCACAGGGACAAGGCTGCCCCTCAGCAGTACTGCAGGTGCAGGCTCCGAGCACTGCCAGCTTAAAACCCAAAACAAACCACAGGTAAGGATCTGCTCACAGAGATGCCCGCAAAAAAACACCCTCACATCACACGGGGAGCGTCAGTCAGTGGCGGGAGCAAGGTTCGAGAGGTGATCGCTTCTGACTCACAATGAGAGGTGTGCTTTTCAGGCAAAACCTGACAGCTGGGTGTGCCACGCCCTGCACGCCTCTCTGGGATATTACTGTGCTCAGTAAAACACGACCAAGCAGGGTCTAAGTGCCAGGAAGAAGAAAAATAAGCACCATGGCTTGTGAAAAATAGCTTGATGCTTCTTCTGCCTGATCTTTCTTTGCAAGGTGGACCAGTAAGAAGAAAACTGATCAACAGGCATGCAAAGGCATGTTCTAATTAGCTAAAAATGGGTCCAAATAAAGGGATATGTAATGAGCAATGAATTTTCTTTACATATTTTGAACACAAACAGATCTCTGGAGCAGCCACTTTGAAGAACACATAAGCAATACTTACTTCAAGACCTGTAAAATCACTAATGTCACTTTTGTTCAACAACATGTTCTCCTGAAAAACTTTCTGTTGTTTCATGTCTAGCATTGCAAGGAATTCCAAGCACTGCTGGTTCAGGACTACAAAATAAAACAAAGAGATTAGAGAAGTCTGCTGCTCCGATTTCTTAATTTCGGAGTTCAACTACACCGAAATAAAGTGGTTTTACAGTTCAAGCATCAGTTTGGGAACATGATGAGAGTGTAGAAGTAGAAACTCATATCCCAGTTGTTTTTCCTTCTGTGTTCTCCCAGAAGTGATGACCCACTCAGAGAGAGACCATTTCCTGTATTGCTATGCCTCAGGACTGAGTGCTCATCTCTTTGTACACTTAGAAGTCAGGCACCGCTCATTCAGAACAGCACCACATTGGGGAAGCAATGATTTAAGTCAGCTATTTTAAAGCCTTTTGGAAGGCAAAAAAAAAGGGAAAGGATCTTGAGCCCTCTGATCCAGTGGCTGCCCCAGCTGCTTTCCAGTTTAATTTCCAGGCTTCTGCATGTCCACTAAGATAAGTTGCCAGTAACAAGACACTGATCCCCACAGGAAGCTTCCATCTCAGATAAATCCCGAGTTTTTCCTGAAAAGCAGTGTATTCAGAGGAATAGCTGCTGCTGGCTTACCTGCATTTTCAGCTTTAAGTGTTTTAACTTCTTCTGTCCTCAGTTTCAATGCTTCCTTAAGAGCTGCATTTTCACAGTATATCCTGTAGAAGTTAGAAAATGGCTTCATTATATTTTTAAAAAACATTTTTAAATGGGCATTCAACAATTTAAGAAATAACCTGTTCAAATACGATATCTGATATTTCTAATCTAAATTTAAAATGGAATTACTTAAAAGATGGAAGAAAAAAAAACCAACAAAGGTGAAAGCTGTTGAGTACTAGGTTTGACAAGATACTAACCATGGAGCATCGTTCCAGCAGTTATCTCACTCTGAGTATTTTTAATGGAAAAAGCGGTAGTATTTTCCCATAATATCTGTACCAATACTCTGCATTTTGCTGTCAGAAGCAGACCTGCTGGCCAGGGGCGGATAAGCAAGGAGCCAGTCCTGCTGGCCCAGGCCAGCACCGCAGGGAGCACCAGGCTGGGCTGTGTGCTCAGCCCTCAGCACCCAGGGAGCACCACCAGGATCCTCTGTGCTCATCCCAAGGGTGCTCTGCCCCCCTCGCACCACGGGCTGCTCCAACAGGCTCACCCTGCCCGTGGCACCACACCCTCACACTCCAAACCCATCCAGGTATGTTCAACCAAATGTTAAAAAAGGAAAAAAATCATTCACGTGTAAGTGGGTGGTGCCAACAGCTTTAACAAGAGATGAGTTTAAGTGCCACATTCCCAATAGAAATGCAAAGAAATCGGTAATTATGAACCTCTGAAACACTTGCTAGAAATTTCCTACTTCCTTGAAAGAACAAAACTGATATTCGAGATGTGACAGCTCTGGTCTGTAAACTTCCTGTAGTCTGAATCCTGTTTTCAAGAACAGCTGTGCCTTCAGGTGTTGCAATGTGAGAACACACAATATGGAGTGATAATGCATTTTTCCTTGAAGTATTTCCCTCCTGAGCAGAACAGTGGCAATCTGACGTCCTAAATGTCAAAGCAACACAATTTATTTGGTGCATCTCCTCAGCTGTCAGTAAATGCAGCCTAGTCTGAATTATTTCACTTGGGAAAAAACAAAGGAAAATGAATATTCTTCTTGTCCTGCTGCCTCAGATGTCAGAAAACTATCAGAAAAATATCAGATGTTTTGCAAAGCAGGCTGAGCCCCTGGCTGTCAGTTTTCTGGAGCTATGTCTATCTTTCAGCAGTCAACACCAGTTTTGTGGCTCCAAACTGGACAGCTACACTTCCAACCTACTCAGCCAGGAAAGCCAGAGGGCTTTTCAAGAGGCATCCCTTGACAAATGTATCTACGAAATAGTTTGTGAACTTTTGGCTTCTTATTTGATTCGAAGTTGAAACATATTTAAATAAAAACACATGCTGAATAATAACAACAGCAGTAACAATTAATGACAGTAACAACTGGTCTGATGGGTAGACTTCAGAGATAGAATTTCTACATGCAAATGAGCGAGTCTGCTGGTCCCATTTTTCAAGGTCTGTTATGCATTATTAGTTTAGTGCCTCTGGCACATTCTTCTTGCCCAACCACACCTGCTGTCCACCCAGAGTGACTCCTATTTAACAAAGAACCTCTTGATCAGCCTCTCTCTAAAGCACTCCATTTTACCTGTACTCATGCCCAGCCCTACGGTGAAAGACGATAAAGAAATTATTAACCAGGAAATTATACTTCCACATGCATGCATATACCATTTTTTTCTCTGCCTCATCTACAGCTAAGGTAAATAAGGATAATCAGTCTCCAGCTGGCTAATGTCAGATGATGAAAAAAAAAAAATCAGCCTAGCAAAGCCAGCCTACAGACACAGTGAAAAAAAAAAATGTCAGGACAATAATTCTAGAAGTTTTAATTGAAAAATACAAATGTGACTAGTGTGCAAAATCAAAATCTTCCAGAATTTGGAAGAGAATTGGGAAAATACACAACCTCAAAGAACCTGAGGAAGCAAGTCTGGGACACAAAACAGATGACACAGAGCACTCAGTGCAATTTTAAAGAAATCAAACAAAAACCCCAATGATACACAGTGTAGGTCAAATACCTGTCATATTTTTCTGTCCACGTGTCTTCTATGTTTTTAAATCTGTCCTGATCAAATTCAATTTCCCATTGCAAAATATTTATTTCCTGTGGAAACAAAACAAACTTGCAGCAGCTCATTACAGGGCTCCCACCAAAAGGGTGTCAGGGGTGCTGGGCTTGGAGAGATCTCAGCGACAATCTGTTGCACTGCTAATAAAAAATTTGGTATCAGACACCAAAGTTTCTGCATCACTGACCTATGGATTCCAGTCCCTTACAGAACTAATGCTTGTAGAATCCTACAGCAAAGACAAACCCACGCTGCCACATTTCCCCGTCCCACTCCTGTTATGTGGGACAGAACAACAGTAGGAGGAAAAAAGTAAAAAACTCAGTTTAACAAGGTAGCTGAATGGCACCTTCCTCCCCCTCCCCACCTTCTCTATGAAAACTGGGTACCCATTTCTCAGAGCCCTCGGGAAGCCTCATCACTAAGGAGCTGTGCAGCTCCCTCTGAGCAACTGAAACCCACAACAAACACCATCTGGAAGTACAGGAAGGACTCTGCTAATCTTCAGGTATTATTTGTACACACTACAGCATGAAAAGTGTCTAGATCAAAGGAGTGATACACTAACATTTCCCTTTCTACTAGAAAGGAACAGGAATTCCTTCTATAAAACCCCTGGAATTAATGTCAGGCATGCACTGATTTAAATAAACAGTCTGATAACCCCTTTTTAATAGCCATGGGCTTCTCTCTGTGAAGGAAACACCCATACTTACCTTCTCTAGAGTCCTCTTTTCTTCCTCAGTTTTCTGAAGCATTGCTTTTGTATGACTCGTGGCTTTATCAAATACTGCCTGCAAAATCAACAAATAACCAAACCAAAACCCTGTCGAACACTGTGATTAAATTGACTTAATTTTCACTTTTACACCTACAGACATTCGCACTCATAGTTAAACAGCGGTGTGCAAAGTTACAAACACCAGCAACTCTCTTGTGAGCCCCAGAAGGCTCTGAAGTCACTAACTTGCATAACAAACTTTGGGTTTCAATCCCATAACCTCTGCTATTGACAGTGAAGCACCATTTAACTTGATACCACGTCTTCTTCAGGGCCGTGCACAAAATCACATCTTTAAAAAATGGGCTACAACATGCCTAAGCTTTGATCCAGGCCTGACTTGCTACAAATATGCGAGGGTAGAAACCGCACGACTGGAAATGGGTTATGTAAGGAGGCTAAATCCCAGGAACTGATTCAGCAGAGTTTGTTGTGAAAGAGAATAAAACTATTACAAACAGTGAACAAAAGAATGACCTGACATTTAAGGCATTCTGTCCTCTAGGGCAGCAGATGGAGCAGTCAACTCAAAATACTCATGCTTTCCAGCAGGATTACAAGCACCGGCAAAGTCTGCAATATAAGGGACTGAAGAAAGCCTTAATTTTATGTTTAATAGATAAATCCTCAAGAATCCTCAAAGATAAAATTATGAGAATTGCTACAACAGTAAAGTCTTCTTAAATAACACACTAGCTCCAGTAAATTGTAGAGGCAAGTCTGTAGACACCTGCAGAGTCAATGATTTAAACTGCAGCCCTGGGAAGGCCTTAAGGTGTTTTAGGTTCGGATGAGGAGTAGCAGAAGATTTCCTCTGTTTTCCGTGCTACCACCAAGTGATTTCTGAACAGCTCCTACCATGCTCTGCAGGATTCTTAGGGCTTCATCTTTTCCTTCAAGCTGTCTCTGAGATGCTTCAAGCTCAACCTTCAGAATTTCAACTTCCTGAAGTAAAACAAAGTAGGTACACTGAGCAAAAGCCAAGGTACTGCTGTTAGGATTCGACTGTAATAGCAATGTAAATCTGCCCGCCTCAAAAATTAAACCTCTGTTTTACCTGTATGAAGCCTTTTCATGGGCTCACCTGAAGTTAAAGTGCACGGTGCAGATGAAATGTGAATTTTTACAGCTGAAGTCAGCTGGCTGTGATGCCAACACCTCAACACATTTAACCACAGTAAAATCAAAATGTACTGTTAACCACCTTTCAGCAAAAATGCAGACTAAAAATCCAAAGATTTTTTACACTGCAGATTTTCAAGCCCCAAAGCTTGATAAAAAATAAACATCGGCTAGAAAAGTATAACAATACCTTCAGTATTCTCTACATCTTTAAAAACACTTTCTCTGTCCCCTCAAAAAAAAAACCCCACAAACAAACAAACCCCTCAGAATATGAAGTCCACCTTACACTATGACTTCCTGACATAAAATTTAATGAAGCTCCCAACCACCAATTTAATTTCAAGAACCTGGGTCCATCCAAGTCTCTCAAAATGCCAAGATCCTCCTGCTACACTGAAAGGAAATGCAGATTTGGAGAGCAGCACCCTGGGCACTGTTACCAACCTCCAGAGCCTCCCGAAGTTGTTGCTTTAGTTCTTCATTTGACACTTCAGTATGAGATTCTGTAGGATTAATAGAAGATACTAAATGATAAGATTTTGTAATATTTAAAGAAAAAAAGTGAGGATTTTTACCCTGAAAACAGGTAACATACAAAGGTGAATTTTCATCTTTGTGTTTTGGGGTTTTTCCTTGTGGAGCTAATACAGAGATTTAAGAAACAGATCAATGCAAACTTCAAACACATTGCTTCACTGTTGAAGAACTGAAATGGGGGAAAAATGCCTGTTGTAAAGAGACATAAAGACAAATATTTTATAATTTCCTTTAAAATAAGCCCAACAAAATTGCCATCTTGATTTTAAAGAAATTAATTTTTTAGATTCTTTTCCGATTGTTACTTTTCAACAACCATACTCAAAACAACAGTAGCTAGCACTATTCAGAAGTAGGGTCAATTTTCAAGAGACAGAGATAGCTCAGCTTACTGTGGAGAGGATAATGGGGAATTATTTAATGGCGAGAAATAAGCAAATTATACAGAAATACCTCAGTCAAAATATTAAAATTTGACAGGAAAGTAGCCAGACTGTAATGAACAGCACTGCCTACACTTGATTGTTTTTACAGCAGCACTGCCTTCACAAAAGAAGAACATGAATGCCAAAGCAGGTTCTAAAAACAACTTCCTAACCCCTAAAGAAAGTCAATTCACCGATTTCAACTAAAGAGCAAATAAGATTTTGAATATTTAGCTGCAAGATTTAGATACCGTCTTGAGGAAGAGTTAAACTTACTTAAGCAAACCAGGAGCCCGAGCAATGCCATTCAATTTCATAGACACATAAACAACCACAGAGGTGCACCCACACAGGATGCTCTTTCCTAAATGTCACTTTCAAATGCAAAATTAAACACTTTAAAACTGGACATTTTACACTAAGAATGGTCACCACCTCGACCACTGAGAAGCAATTCTGCTGGTAATGTTCTGGGAGGAAGGTGGAGGATCCCAGCAGGCACTGGAACCCTTCAGGGATTTTGGCAACTGGTTTGAATTAAACTTTATGACGCTTTGTGAAGCAGCTGAATTTTCACGAACAAAAATTTGTATCATGGTGAATAATTACCTTCCAAATTACTCTTACCACAGCTATTCTGTCGTGCGGAACTAGGAACAGGTTTTTTGAGTGATCCATCGTAAAAGCTGTTTCGCTTTGGACCAGGAAGAGCTGCAGCATCACTTTCTTCCTCTGCCTTTGTTGACAAGGGGGCATTATAGACCTTTCCAGATCCCTTCCTAGATCTAATTGAATGGGAATTTTGTAAGTTTTCCCCTTCATAAACACCTCCCGGTCTTCTCCCAAGTCCGTTTCCCAAGTCTCCACATGTCATGTCATCCTCTTCTGCTTCCTCCATCTTCTCCTCCTGTGTTTTTTCGAGTGTTTGGTTGGTTTGGGGCTTCTTTCCTGACTGAGGGCCCTTCACCTACCGGCGAACAGCGCCTCCCGCAACGCCTGTGCTTTATCTGGAAAAACAGGAAAGCTCCGTGTTCCCAGCACTAGGGCAAGACCCAAGTGAAAACGCGAGGCTGCCGGAGCGCGGCCGCTCCCTCGGCGGCTGGGGGCTGCCAAATCCCCGCTGCCGCCCGCGGGGAGAGCCCGGCCGGGGCAGCGCCTCGGGACACCCCCGGGACACCCCCGGGACACCCCCGGGACACCCCCGGGACGCCCCCGGGCCGCCCGCAGCCCCCGACTCACCTGCGCGCCCGCTCCCGGCGCTGCCGGTCCCGCCCCCGGGGAGGCACGGAGCGGCTCCGGGAGCTCCCCGCGGGCTCCTCGGAAGGAGGGGTTTGTTTATTTTTATTTTGTCTTAGCGGTCCGTGTTGTCTCCGCAGCCCCGTCCCCAGCAGAGCGCTGGCCGGCGTCGGGCAGCTCGGGGAACCCGGCCTGCGCCCACCCGGCGTGGGCACTCCAAGTGTTCTCAGGGACTGGGCTCGTCCTGACACCCCACGAACACCCTCCACCTGTTTGTCTGGCCCGAGCCTCCGCAATGCCTGGGCCCAATTCTCCAAGGAAACTCACTAGTTTTCACCATTTTGGTTTATAATATCATCAAATTGCTGTTGCAGTATTGCTCTGCAACTGTCACCAAAAAAAAAAAAAAAAGAAAAACCAATAGCAAATTTGGAATAAAAAATAAAGTGGTAAATATGTTACAACAACACTCTTTACAACACAATTTCCAAGACAGTTGTTTTACTATCCAAAATCGTGTATATAAAGGGTTTATAAGCAAGCACTTCCCACAGAACGTTTCACAAGGCTTCCTTTCCAAGCAGCTCTTCACTGAAGAAAGGTTTTCTCTTCCTGGTACAGCCCTGCCCCCCTGGGGCACAGGATTTAATAGCAATCAGAACAGGTCGCTGCCAGTGCTTTAACTGTGACCACGTTTAGGTTCACTGCAGGTTTATCCTGACAAGTGATGCATTTCCTGGGTAATCCTGCAGTGATCTATATATTCCATGACTGGACAGGGGATGGGGAACACAGAGAAAAAAGAAAAAGAACGTTTATTGGTAAACACTCTGGACCAGTGCAGACACAGCCGATGTTTCCTTACGCACAAAGGAAATCGCCAAAGCTCTGTGCGATCATTTTAAAATAACTCTCACATCACTTCCTTTCCCTCAAAAACAAAGGACTCACCTCAGCCTGTACCAAACCCTCTCACTCTGCATTATCCTCCCACGCCCAAGGCCACAGAGGAGCACAGCACGTTTTACATTTCCACATCAAACCAACTCCTTTCCAGGACACTGTTCCACCCTCTGGAAAACAAAAGTGCCTCAACTGCCAGCAGTTATCAGGATTTTACAGTTGTCTTACAGGTAATTAATGGTTTAGTTGTAAGGTCCAAAGAAGTCTCAGTTACTGAACATAGCTCCCGCTCCTCAGGGCAGCCGCGTCATTTCCATCCTTTCCCTCACTTGTACCAGCTCTGCTCTTGCCCCTCCAGGGTGCTGTGACAAACCCTCACAACCTGGCTACTCTGAACCTTCTTCTACTCCCCAGCTATGTCCAGTTACAACAAAATTCATTTATAATACAAGAATTACGAATACCATTTATTAAACCCTCCCTCCCAGGAAGAGATCCAGCAGTTACTGTTTCACCAAAAGTCAGTTGTTGTCCTTCATCCATTGCTCAATCCATTGCATAATCTGATCCAAATTCCTCTCTAGGTCCTCTGGAGTGTTGCTGGGTAACTGGTGTACAATTTCCTTTCTGTATGACAACACAGCTTCCTCATATAGAGTCTGAAAAATTTCACACTGAATGTTGTCTTGCAGCTTCTTCCCCGTGTAGCCCCTAGAGAGCAAGAGCATCAAGAGACAGTCTGAGGCACAGGGAAAACAGAGGCCTTTTTTTGAGACTCAGTGATTTATACCCTAAGTGAAGCCACACAACAGCACTTTACTCCTCATTTGCCCCAGTGACACACCTGCTCTCCAGTCTGTCATACAGAAATGAATTTTCTGTGCGAAGAACGAACACGATGTGGAACCAGCGCTCAGGGAAGAAGTCACAGCCGTGGTAATCCACAATCACTCCTCCCTCACTCATCCTGTCCTCGAGTTCATCAATCACCTGCACAAGGAACAGACAGAGGCAGGCTCACCTGGCCCCGCACAGCCAAAACACAGCGAGGGTGGGTCTAGGGGTTGGACTTACCCTGTCTTCATCCAGAATGGGGCAGTCGTACTCCTCATCAAAGCCTTCGTACAGCTCGCCTGCAGCAGAGAACCCACGGATGTTTGCAGTTACCACAACTGGTGTACATTGCTATGTTTGTCTCAGGAGTTTGCAGATACAAGACAGAGCTCAGGGTAGGGAACACCTTGTTTACAAATCCATCTAAGGATAAGTTTGTTATTTATTACTTAACACCAAGTATGTTGCTACAGAAACTCCCGCTGAAGTAAATTCATTTAATATACAGAATCGTAGACTGGTTTGGGTGGGAGGGCCCTTAAAGCCCATCCAGTGCCACCTCTGCTATGGCAGGGACCCCTTCCACTGTCCCAGGCTACTCCAAGCCCCAGTGTCCAGCCTGGCCTTGGGCCCTGCCAGGGATCCAGGGGCAGCCACAGCTGCTCTGGGCACCCTGTGCCAGGGCCTCCCCACCCTCCCAGGGAACAACTCCTTCCCAATATCCCATCCATCCCTACCCTCTGGCACTGGGAAGCCATTCCCTGTGCCCTGTCACTTCAGGCCTGTGTCCAAAGTCCCTCCTCAGCCCTCCTGGTGCCCCTTTAGGCCCTGGAAGGTCTCCCAGAGCCTTCTCCTCTCCAGCTGGACACCCCAGCTGTCCCAGCCACCAGACACATGGGCAGGGGCTCCCAGTGGACGAGACAGCAGCAGCAGAGTTATGCAGAGCAGAATGCCCCCCGTGCTTGGGGGACTCCTGGGATACAGCACCTTCCTTGGCCAGGTCCCCCACGTTGACGTAGCTCAGCCCCGCTCTGGCCGCCAGTTCCTTCCCCAAGGTGGTTTTCCCAACGCCCGGCGTGCCTGGAGACCAAACCCACAGGAAAGGGTAAGGGGAGAGAGTGCTGGTCCCCTCAAGTTCCCCTCACCAGGTGAACTGGAACCTTTTGACAGCCAGCACTGGCGAGTTCATGTGATGAAAAAGGGGGCAAAAAGCTGCAGGGCCAAGAGAAACAGGGAGAGAACTCTATGTGCAGAAATGTCTCTCACACCGTGAGGGTTCAAAGGGAAATCTGCCTTCATTTCAAGACCCTGAGGTACTCATCAAGGAATAAAGCCGCAAAATCAGCCCGGGCTGGGACTCCACACCCTAATTCAGCCAGGCTGGAGCCTCACAACCTAAATCACCCCGGGCTGTGATGGGGCCGGGGCTCCAGACCCCAAATCGCCCCGGGCTAGGACCCCACGCCCCGAACCACCTCGGGCTGGGCCAGGGCCGGGACCCCACGCCCCCAGTGAGCCCAGGCCAGGACCCCACACCCCACATCACCCCGGGCTGGGACCCCACACCACCCCGGGCTGCGATGGGGCCGTGTCCCCGCCCCGCTGCCGCCCCGGTGCCCACCGGTGATCAGCACGTTCGGCCGCCTCATGGCGCCACCGCCCGTCGCCTTGGAGACACGTGCGCGGGGGCCGCCGGCGCCGCCGGCGCGCCCCGATGGCGTCACGGCGCTGCCCGGCGCGCCGCGGACAGCTAAGAGCCGGCGGAGAGGAAGGACCCCGCGTCGCCGTGTGAGGGGACGCGGCCCGGCCGGGACCGGAGCGCTGAGAGCTCCCCGAGATCCGCCAGGCACCGCGCCCCGGAGCACCGAGTCACGTCGAGGGCCACACCGAGTGTCACACCGGGCTTCATACCGGGCTCTCCCTCCCCCCGCAGCATCGATTCACACCGAGTCCCGGGCACCAGGCCCTGGGCCCCGGGATCGGATCTCCGCCTGGGCCCGGCGCGGGCAGCAGGGCCGCAGGCGGAGCGGTCCCCCCGGCCGAGGATGTCCGGCAGCGGCCCGGGAAGGCCGGCGGAGGTGGGTCTGGGGAAGGGGCTCTCGGCGGCCCGATGGTTCCTCTGTGGGCTCTGTACTGGCAGTTTGTCTTTCTTCAGTGGGGGTTGTTCTGTTTTTTGCGAAGAGAGAGATTTAGTTTGGTGTCACTGCGTGCGGAAGGGACCCCTCCCCGCTCTCTCACGGGGGTACTGCGGGTGACTATGCAAATTCGGCCGAACCCAGCTCGTGTGAGAGTAACGGTGCAGAGGCCGCTGCTCTTTGCCAGCTGCTGAGGCGTCGCGGGCGCAGCGGGAGCTTCAGACGAAGTCTGTGAGTTTATCCCGTTGAGTCACAGTGTGCAGGAGGGACCCCCAGAACCTCCCATAGTCCCGCAGACCGTCCTCCCCGGGCCCTCCCGGCTTTCCAAACCCGTCAGGGAGGAATCTGGGTGCAGCTGGATCCAGTCCCAGCTCCAGAGCTGGTCCGTGGTTCCTGCTGACAGCACTGTACAGATGTAACCGAATCTTACCCAGCTTTGTCCTGCACGGTTAGGGATGCCAAACCAGATATATTAATGCAAATGTATTTATAACGATTAGACAAAGAGATCTGAATCGCAGTTATTCACTACACGGTACAGGGGCTGTAACAGCTGCTGTAGGGCATTGCGAAGCAGTAGTTGAAATATGAATATGTTTATGTGGACAGTGGAAATGGGAAGCAAAGGCTGGCCTTGATGATCTTGGAGGTCTTTTCCAGCCTTACTGATTCTGTAATTCTAAATATTGAAGTAATTGTATTAAAGCCAGAAAAAACAATCACTGAACAGAGATTGATGTTACTCACCCCGACTGTGGGCATTTGGCTGAGCCTCAGGCAGTGACCTTGAGATCACATCATCCCCACTGCAGGGAGGAATCCCCACACCCCCCAAGAAGGGAAATGTCAGGAGATGCTGCCGTTCAAATTTGGGACGGGGCTTTTCTAGTCTGAGGTGCTGCCCTGTCAGTCAGATGTGCCCAGGCTGTGCCAGCTCAGCAGCTCTGCACAAGTTCTCAGTGGTGTCACTTGGTTGTTCCTTGCTCCGGGGATTTCACCAGCTCTGCCACAGCTTCAGCTCCCTCTCAGGATGTTGAACTTTGGGATGGAGGAGTCAGGCTGGTTCCAGCATTATTCACCCCAAAAGCAGCGTGACCCCCCCTTCTGCATTTCCCACTGGGGGCTTTGCAAACAGGGCCTTGTTGGAGCTGTTGGAGCCCATTCCAGGCAGAGCCTCCCGCTACACCCAACTCTGAATGTCCTGTGTACCAGTGCACTGTGCTGTGTTGGTTTATGAGGTGTGTAAACTGTAGGGTTTCACAGCCCTTTTAGGGGATGTTGTGTCTGTTCTGTCACTGACATTTTCACCAAGGGGTGTTGGCATCCAGCCTGTGAACCCTGCACCAAGAGGCTGCCATGCAACCCCTGTAGTGTTATTTGGGCCTTTGAGAAGTCTCTCTGGCGGGTGACTCTGCAGCCCTGTCCCAGGGGGTGTTCCTCTCATCCAGAGTTAAACACTGGTGCTGTTAGCAGCGCTGTTCCTTGTTGCTGGCTTGGGCTCTGCTTCAGCCCGAGCTGCCCAGTGCAGCAAACACTCCTTGATTTCACTGTGCTGCCTCAATAACTGGTCTCTGTTTCTAACTTTTAAACACAAATGCTTGCATTGTAAATCTTTTTTAAAAAGGGGGAAAAAGTGCCACATACTGAAAACTACACATAGACAGTGTAAACATTACCTTGATGTAAAAGTGGTCTGAGTAAGCTGATGCTGCTTTTTCCTTCTTTTTTAATTCTTTAGGTTGGATGTATGTTTGTGGAGTTCTCAACTTGTTCTGATTTGCCAGTTTGCTGCAAAATACTCCTGGCACAATGATGCAGCTTTTTATTTTAATACAGAAGAATCACAAAATCGCAGACCAGTTGTAGTTGGAAAGACCATAAAACCATCCAGTGCCACCCCTTGCTATGGGCAGGGACACCTGCCAGTAGAGCAGGTTTCTCCAAGCCCTATCCAGCCTGGCCTTGGACACTTCCAGGGATGGGGAAGTGCACACTTGATGAAAATCTCTCATTTTCTAGAGACAGCTATGCCCAGCTAAGGGGAGGAGAGCGCTGCATTAGTACCAAAACATTTGTGTTTTCCAGGTGACGGATTGGCCAGCACATCCATTTGATGACTTCTTTGGAAATGCTAGTATTCCCCTGTGTGCAGTTCCTGTGAAGCCGCTGAAAGGTGGCTCTGGCAGAGGCCGTCGGCAGAAGCAGAGAGATCTGATCCCTGTGCCAGAGAACAGCAAACCCAAAGCTCCTCCCCGGAAAAGAGCGAAGCCGTGTGCTGTGGCTGTGTCCTGTGCCAAGTCCAGGCAGAACCGGAGCCGGTCCCGGGATGAGCTGCCGTGGGTGGACAGATACAAACCTGAGACTCAGGTGTGAGAGCTCCTCCAAGGGACGGTGTAGTGGTGACACCATGGGGACACGTTGTGCTTCTGTCCGTGACCTGCACAGGCCAGGCTCTCACTGTGTCCTCTTGTGGTAAAGCAGAAGGGTTCTGGGTTGGTGATTCACTGCCAGCCAGTGCATAAAGCCAGGCTCCAGCGAGCTCTTTATCTGGAGGAGACACATGTTCCCCCAGGCTTCCTGAGGAGGAAAAGCTGCTGAGGAGATGTTGTTTCCTGTCAGTCCACTTGTAACCTTTTGAACCTGTTCCTGAATTCCAGACACATCTGATAGTTCCAAGCACTGGGAAAACCCAGCTGTGTGGGATTTGCAAAAGTTCCAAAAACCTCTGCAGTATTAGAGTAAAAAAAGTAAAAAGGAGCAGCTCCAGCAATAGCTATGAAGTATCCTGACACACCAGACCGTAGTGTTATTACTTAAAGAAAAATAAATAGCTCACTATTTCCTGACTGCAAAGAATGGAAAACGGATTGAGGAAACAGGTCGAGATGATCATCCTTAACTGTGGCATTGCTTCTGCAGAGCACACACGTAACTGGAACACATACCAACGTGTCTGTTAATATTTTAGTCAGCATGTATTCTATTTATTTTTGATAGAAACCAGGAGTTTAATGTTAACTTTCACGTATTTTAACCTTGTTTCAGAATGACCTTGCTGTGCAAAAAAAGAAGATTGAGGAAGTTGAAACCTGGTTAAAAACACAAATATTTCAGAGGCAGCCAAAACAGGTAAAGTTGCTGAAATCGGTGGCTAGAGGGATCAACCCCTACAAACGAGCTGGATGGAATTTCATGTTCAGAGAAAAACCTCACCTTAGAGAGATAGTGATTGTGTATCTTCTGCATTGTAAGAAATACTCTAAGAACATAGGTTAGAGCTTGTACATTTATTTTGGGCTTATGCCTCTAAGAGGTGGATTCTCATTTTCCTCAGAAATACCATTTTCTGGCATCCCATCATAAATCACAACTCTTCAATATGTTCTTGAAGCTGCATTTTTATCTCTCCCAGGTTAATTTTTAAGTCTCGTGACAAATTTCCAGTTGCACTGAGCTGGTGTAACAGGATGTTTTTAATCTTGGTTGGTAAGAGGCATCCTTAGACACAAACTGCCAGCCTTGCCTAGTGTTTTCCAGAGCTGGTTCTCCAGTTAGTGTCTCTTGTGTGGTAGTCACATGCAATTTATTTACCAGAGGCATTAGGAGCAGAACAAGGCTCTCAGAGTCCCGGCCTGGTTCTCTGTGTCTGAGTACTCAGCAGGTAAATTAACAGCTCAAAATGTGTGACTGGGGTTTCTCTGGGAGAGAGGATCATTGCCAGAGAAACTACAGGAGAAATTCAACCAATATTCATCCTCAGCCAGCTGTCAGTCTGTATCACATTTGTGATTATGTTTTGTGTCTCGGTGTCAGGGTGGCTCTGTCCTGCTGCTGACTGGCCCTCCTGGCTGCGGGAAAACTGCAACTTTGCAAATTCTAGCCAAAGATCTTGGCCTTCAGGTGCAAGAATGGACCAATCCACTCTCTTTAGACTTCACAAAGGAAGACTTGAAAAATATATTTGACCATGGTAAGTATGTTGGGGGTTTTTCTTTTAATCTTTTTTTTCCCCTTCCAGTTACTTTTGTGGGTTTTCTATCTTGTATTTTTGCTTCTTTTCTGTCTGTCACATATGAAATCAGAGCCACAGCCATGTGACTCCATTCCTTACTGTTTAATGAGATCCCTTCCACTGCTTTTATCTGGGAAGGGATTTAGGTTTTTTTACAGTGTTTAGTCCAAAATAATTGACAATTCAAATCAGTCTAGAGAGCTCTGTAATAGCCTGGACATAATTTGAACTAAAGAAATGAAAACAGGTAAGTGTCTTTGTCTGGGTCCTCAGTTGAACTACACCCCTTTAAAAATTCTCCTGTGTTTGTCACGTGTTTGCCAAAGGGCTTGTTCGGCGCTGCTGTCAGAAAGTAGCACGGGTGGGTATTAGTTCATGTGGGTATTTATATTTTACTTGGTATAATATAGAATACATATTTTTAATTAGTTTTCTTTTTCAGACTCAAATTTTCATACGTTTCCAAGTCAGGCCCAAGCAGCTCTCTTTCAAGATTTTCTATTAAGAGCAAATAAGTATAACAAACTTCAGATGCTTGGGGAGTCCTCAGAAAACGATAAAAAGCTTATTCTTATCGAAGTAAGTGAAAACTTGTGAAATGTTGTGTTGAAAACAGTACCTTTTGTTGTAATTGACATGCTAACTAGCTTCACATGCTGGATTGGTGTTTCCCAAAGTCATCTGCTTTATTGCAGATGAGGTCTTCGTTACTTTTTGGGTCTCTACAGCAGTCTGGAGCCACGTCCTACCTGTAGTTACGCAACAGAAGCAAGTAGTCAGGCAGAAATGGGAGTCTGGTTTGAGCACAGAAATATCTAACAGGATCAGGAAGGAGATTAAACAATATTAAAACATCATTCCCATGTTTCTGGATGATTAAGTTTCTAGAAATGTGTATATATATGTGTATAAACAGGAAGAGTGGAAAAAACACCACTGTTGCTGTTGTTTAATGATGCAGGAGAATGTAGGGGACGCACGAGAATGAACACAAGCAGAAAGAGTTGAAATTTAGCACTTAATCCCTGGTCTTAAACAGGTGTTGTTGTTTAGGGCAGAGGGTCTGAGGGCAAGTACAGGACAGAGCTTTATTTGTATTTGTATAGAAGTGTGTTTCAACAGCAATTTCTTTCTGAACTTTTCAATTCTACTCCTGAGAGAAATTTTAGAAATTGATAGTCAGGTTGTCTGTAAACTGTCAAGACCAAAACAGGCAGAAATTCTAGCAGGGTAATGCGATGTACTGTAGAATTTAGGAAGCAGAGGCTTGTGTGACTTGTCTTTATAAAGTCACCTTCTTGTATAGATCCTGTCACACCTCACATGGGTGTCCTGCCCTCCTCCCCAGTGGAGCTGCATCCTGGAGTGTTTGTCCTTTGGGTAAAACTCTTGCTCACAGGCAGTGTGACACCCAAGGCTGTGTCCTAGAAAACTGAGACAGAAAGAAAACACTTCTTTTTACGTGATCGTTTTCCATAATGAGACATACTGTGCTTTGGGTTTGTTTCCTCCCGCTGCTCCTCTGACTGTCTCCAGTGTCAGCTGTGTTAAAATGTAGTTGACAGCAAGCAAACCAGGAATTAAAAACGTGTGGCAATGTAGTGTGCCATGACAATCAGTCTGTGGAAGAGTATTTACATCTGAATGTAATGACAGCAGCTGTTTGTTTTGCACAGGATATTCCTAACCAGTTCTACCGAGAGCCTGGCAGTCTACATGAAATCCTCAGGTCAGTGGCAAAGTGGTTGTTAATGATCAGCCTTAGCCACTTTCAGTAGGCTGGAGTTTGATTTTCATCACATTTTGTTATTTTGCAATCCAGGAGGTTCGTTCGTACGAGTAGGTGCCCCCTGGTCTTTATAATCTCAGATAACTTCAGTGGAGACAGCAACCAGAGGTCACTATTCCCCATGGAAATTGTAGAGGAGTTGTGTATATTCAGTATTAGGTAAGATCTTTTACCTCATTAAAGCATGGTTCAAATGATTGAGAGTTTAGAAACTAAATAATTTTTTTTCATGAAATTCAACAGTTTCAAGCCTGTTGCACCAACGAATATGATGAAAGTTCTTAATCGAATAGCTGCAGCAGAAGCCAGTATGGTAAGTTGTCAAAGTTCGTAACTTCTGTGCAGTGCTAGGACCAAAAGATTTCACACTTATCTGAAATATGTTATTTTTGTTACTGTATTTGATCTTTGATAGCAGAGCCCCACATCTCCCCCCCCCGCAAAAAAATTTTCCCCAGGGCAACAAAAAGCAAGGAAAAAGCTGGAAAGATATCTTTCTTCTAAGATTAGTTCCACTTGATCTGTGGTCCAAATCTACAAAGTTACTTCTGCAAATTACTCTTCTTATTACAGTAACTATATAAATGAAACAAATAGTAGGAAGAGACATAATCTTTCTTTATCCAGCAAGGCCAGAAGAGGTCATGAACCTGACTCCTATATTATTCCTGAACTGTTTTGATTACAAGCAAGTATCATATTGAGAGACACCTTGCAAAGAGTTATGTGTATTTTTATAATATTGTTATATAAATTGTGTCAGTGTGCTTAAATGGATTAAGTTTTTTAAAGTCCGCAGTATTACGTAGTTTGAGCACGTAGTGGATACTCATGTGTCTGTTTATGGTGTGTGTCACAGGTGGGTTCCCATAGCCATGGTCAAATACTCCTTTTCCTGCTCTTCTGTTGTCTGAATGCTGTTTTTCCTTGTAGAACAGAGAGAATTATGCACCTGATAGAACTTCTCTGGAGCTGCTTTGCAGAGGTTGTTCAGGTGACATAAGAAGTGCAATAAACAGCCTTCAGTTTTCCTCTATGAAAGGTAAGAAACTCTGGTTTTGTTAAGTGAAGTGATATTTTGACCATTTCTGCTGAAAACATGTTCTGTTCACAGTTGCAGCACAGCTGGGTGAGCTGCATAAACATTGTTGACACGGTTCTGTGGAGCAGGACTAAACACAGGGTGTGTGGGGGCATGAGTGGGGCTCAGCTGTTGCAGGCTGGGCTTAAACCATGATGTGTATGCACATGCTGATGTAATTTAGCTAAATACTCTCTCTTCTTCCTGGTATCTTTGCTGTTTGTGTTTGCTGCTCAAAGGTTTTACAGTGCAACCTTAGTTTGAAAGTTCTTGGTTGTTGCATTTCCTAAATGGATTACTTTACGAGCATTTTACGTGTCAGTTATTGTTAAGGAAGCCATGTATGTGAATTACATTTGTAAAAGCAGTACATTGGCATGTGTTGTTCATTCTGAGGACTGTGAAATGGTGACATCATTTGCATTCAACTTAGAACTAAGGACACAGACTCATCAATTGTCTTCTACTTTGTGTGGTAGAGCTAGCAATGATATTGTTTCTGTCACACATTTTTTTCCTCCCATTTGCTTTGCAAATAGAAAATGCGCTCATGGAATACAAGATTAAAGGTAGTTCCAAGTCCATTTTTTAAGAGGGAATGTTGTACTTTGAGTTTTTGGGTATTTTGAAATTAGCTGGGCAGTGTTAGTTAAATTACACAAGGCAGAGAATAAAGTATTTACCTTGCAGACACTGAAGGTCAATTATTCTGATGATATCTTCAGCTATATGAAACTTGGATTGTTCTGTGTTAATCAGAGAGAGGATTGCTCTCAGTGTGATGATTATGCTGTTAGTATGAATGAATAGTAGATTGGTGATACCTGAGAAAAGCATGCAGTATCTCACTGCTGGACACATCCTCCAGAAAATCAAAGTAGTCTTAAAATAACTAGTTAGTGTGATTTTTAATAAGTTACCTTGGAAATGTAAAACCATGAGAGTCAGAACTTGGGAGAAAACAGAGACACATGACTTTGGAGCTTCTTGTACGTGGACTATTGGAATCCTGTACTGAAGTCACACCACACTGAACATTCTCCCCTCACGTTTTCTCTAACATTGAGAAGGTGTTTGAACAGAACATCTTTAGTTGTGCAGGTATTTCAGTGAGGTGAGTGATTGATAGCCAGTGTTTGGGAGACAGCCCCTCTCCTTGTTGGAGCATGCAGCGTTTGTTTTTATGTGTGTAAGGTTTATTTCTTCATGTGTTTATCTCTGTAAGCACAACTGATACATTCACTTTGTAACACTTTTAATGGGTAAAATAGACCCATGGTAATTGTGGGAGAAAAGAAAAACAAATACCTGAAGGATAAATTCTCTTAGCTCAATAAGGAACATTCAAATGCCACAAAATCAAATCGTGGGTGAAAATTTTCAAGCTTATTAACTTAGAGTAGAATAAGGGTTTTACTCAAACTTTGTGGAAGATAGTAGGCAGTTGGAAGAATCACCTAAATGAGATGTTTCTTTGCCGCTTTCAGGGAGGTTATTGTACAGATAATGCCAGCAGAAGACAAATTGATACGTAAACAGGATGTAACTGAAATGTAATTTAAACATATTTGTACTTGTGCTTTATAAACGTGAAATTCTAAACATGGTCAAGTGGGGAATGTATCAGAACTAGAAGGGATAAGCCTGAATGCTTTTTTCAAAGACAGCTGTTTATTGTTCAAAAAAGTACTTGGTACCTCAGCTGTGGCTTAAGGGACAGAAGTGGAGTGAAGGTAATGAACTATGTTAATTTAGGTGGCTGGGCTGCTAATAGATGAGTTTTCTCATAGTGCTCCCATTTATATAACCTGTTCTGTTCCTTTTATAATTACTGTTTCTTCAGATAGAACATCAGCAGTACCAACATATTAGAAAACTTCTGCAGAATCATGTACTCTGTCTGGATTTTACTTTTTGTTTTATTGATAGACTGCTCATTGGAGAAAGAATTTTGGTCAAAGAAGAAAAAGAGCTCCACAGTAAAATGTGAGGAAGCGGGAGTATCCAAAGTACGAAAGAAAAGTAAATGTGATACCTCGGAAGACCAGGAGATACAAGCTATTGGTGGCAAAGATGCATCCATCTTTCTTTTCCATGCTCTGGGGAAAATAATTTATTGCAAAAGTAAGAAAACTTTGACTTATTCTCCCTTTCAGTGTGCAAAGCAGGTCAGCTGCTAATGGCTGGAGTTGCCAGAGGAAGGCTTCAGATGGCCTCTGTCTGGGATGTTTGCTCAATAACAACAGCATAAAATCAGCTGAATCGGTGATGCCACTGCTGTGCACATTTCCATAGTGATTCACAATACTGGCTCCAAAACCAACTGAGGAGTAGTGAGGGGAGGGAATACAAAAATAATTAGATTTGTTGTATGAAGCTTGATGCAACTAATTGTGTGTTGATGACTATGTAATACTGACTACCATAAATAAGTACCTGTGCCTGTCCCAGAGCTTTCTGGGAATGAAAAATGCTATAATTCAGCTGCTGGTGGGGCTTACAGTTGCTAACAACGTTTCTGAACATAAGGACTAAAGACTATGCAATCCTTTGCAGGAGAAGCAGTGTCAGAAGCAGAGTCCCTTCAGCTGCCTGCTCACCTGTCCAAACACCATCGAGACACCTTGCTCATTCAGCCTGAGGTACTCCTGCAATGGCTCCATGAGTTCAGCTGGGTTTGGAACAAACCGGACTCCTAAGTGACTGGTGCAGATTCTCAATCACATTGGTTTTGTTACTGATCTCAGTTGGTGTGCATTCAGTCTGTGCGAGTTACAGAATAACTCATCTGGAAGGGACCACTGGGGCAAACCAGCTCCGTGGTGTGTGGGCATCACTGCACAGACCTTGTGTTCCAGCTCCCTGACCTAGATGTCACAGCTTTTTATACACAGGATCCTTCTCCTTATCCACTTGTAAAATCTGAACTTTCCTTCTTCTAACAGGATATTGTGGAAAAATCACATATGTCTGGAAGCACGTTCAATCTATACCTTCACCAGAACTACGTGGACTTTTTTTCTGATATAGATGATGTAGTGAGAGCCAGTGAATATTTGAGCACTGCTGATGTCCTCTGTAGTAACTGGAGTGTAAGTGTCGTCTTTTTTATGGGCACACGCTTGTTTTCCAGTACTTTGACATTGAGCCTCTCAACTTTTTGCTGCATTTTTGAATGTTTGCTGCAAACTTAGGGTGTGAGCGACATGAATTGTTAATGAATGCTGAAGTACGTCAGCTGCAGAAGAGATGCAGAGCCAACATTTTGTCCAGTTTCTGTCAGCATTTTACTATAGTGGGTTGTAGTGTTTGTAGGACACTCTATGAAGTCTTTTTGAGTAGAGTATGTTTGTGCTAAGAAGGGATCAAGCTGTTTCTTTTTTGCTCGGCTGCTTTGAATAGAAGTTTTGCAGTAATATAAACTTTAAAATGCTGTGCGTGTTGTGCCACTGCAGTTACTGAGTGTGTTTCAATGCAATTGAGCTGCCTCGAACTCACACAAGACCCAATTTCTCTTTTAGACACGGCTTGTGATGGAGAACTACAGTGCCTCCGTGGCTACCCGAGGGGTGATCCACTCCAACACATCCAGAGCCTCTGCCCACCAGCAGGGGGGGATGGGGTTCCGACCCTTACATAAACCCCAGTGGTTTTTGATCAGTAAAAAGGTAAGGCCTTGATTTATCTTTTGTTTGTTTGTTTTTAGGGGTCTTTTCCTAAGGTCTGACTATTGAGTATAGTATAGATGAAATTTGATCACAGTGCTAAACTTGTCAAATATCCTATTTTGATATAATCTGCTTCTGCAAAGCACTTGCTAGAAGAGCAGTTTGCATCACTCCTTTAATGTAAAAATAAATTGGAGGGCTCTGATGAAGTCTGATTCCTGTATCTAAGCTGGCATGCTCCTGGGAGAGTGTTAATCCTAAATTAATAGACAATTGGTGTTGAAATACTGTTAAGTATTTCTAGAATTGATTTTGTGTGTGAGTTTGGATTTGTGCAGTTTGAAGCACACTGAACTGTTGTGTAAGTGTAAGAAATTTATGCTGTTATGGTTTACGTATTCATCAGAAATGGCTTGTTCAGGCGATACAGCAGGTCTTGGCATTTTGTTGCATTTGAACTAATATGTTGGCAAAAAGCATTGGCCTGGATGGGTTGGGAATTCTGTAGTCAAGGAATAAATTTGTTCTGACATTTTAATGCCCAGTAAAAGGCAAAGTTGAAGGATTCTGCCGTTTTTATGATTGGTGTATGTTAAGTGCTTATCTTTTCTTTTGGTCTCATTTTTCCTATGCAAGTAGCTTGTGTGTAGTCATCCTGTAGCAGGCAGGAAGAAAATCTGTGTGTTATGGTACAGAACATTTGCATTAGTAGTGGTTTACCAGGTTTTTTACTTGTGTTTCCCCCCTCAACTCTTACAGTATCAGGAAAATTGCCTTGCTGCAAAATCTCTGTTTTCAAGCTTCTGTTTACCACCTGAGTGCCTTCAGACAGAGCTGCTGCCTTATCTTGCTATGTTAGCAAACCCAATGAGAAACCAAGGTAAGATGGCTGCAACTCTTGATCTTGGACTCCTTTTGCAACTGAAACATACTGAGAAATTTCATAAGCCAAAAGGTCAATACTGTTTGTGCTTCTGCCTCAGTGTGATAAATTCTCATGGTGAATGTTACATAGGTGATGCCCAGAGATGCTTCCAGTACCACAGCCAAAATTAAAGCTGCCCTGGTAGGCTGGTGCAATTTCAGTGTTTAAGTTGCTCTCTAGGCTTAGGACTTTTGTGATACTTGCCAGAGAATTTGATGAGGAGAGTTTTGGAAACCTAGTAAGCAATATTGACTAGATCTTCATTGCTTACTGATACCTTTCCAGTAACATCAACAGACTTACAACACCTCAAAAAGCCTTTCACAGATAAAAGGAGCAAAATTCATGTCTGCAGTGCATGAAAAAAAAAAAAGTTAAATCTGAGATAATCCATTAGCAAACAGTTCATTCAGAAAAAATTACTTTGTGTGGTACATAATGCAAAAATAAGTATTTAGATAGCTGGGTCACTTACGCAGTTGTTAATTGTTTCT
Organism: Falcunculus frontatus; assembly: GCA_013398115.1. NCBI lineage: Eukaryota > Metazoa > Chordata > Aves > Passeriformes > Falcunculus > Falcunculus frontatus. The sequence continues at coordinate 94,406 of VZRV01003813.1, forward strand.
AATAAAAAGCATCATTTCTTAACTAAGGCCTTGACATCAGGATGAGTGAATTTTGTAGGCTGTGGAATAATAGCTCTACATGAGAAATACACAGGGAATAATTGTCAGGGATTTGGGATTTTCTGTGTAGGCCATCTGTAAATATGTTGGGGTAAACTGTAACAGTTTGGGAAAAAAAAGCTACATGCACAGTATTTTGGTATCTGAAATATTCCAATTATATAAAGGAATACTTGACTAAGGTCACTGTTTATTTTCCAGTACGTTCAGTTGTCTGTTCATTATGATTTACCCAATATGATACTGCTGGTTCTTTGTTCCTAGCTCAGATTGCTTTTATCCAAGACGTGGGGAGGTTGCCACTGAAAAGACATTTTGGGAGGTAAGCCGAACTTCTGTCTGTACTTAAAGAAAGTGAGACTGTGTCATATATGGAGGGGAAGAACCCTTTCACAGAGAACCCTTTCATCACATATGTCTGAGATGTGACATTCCCTCAGCATGATAGTTTTCCCCCTTTTTCCAGTTCAAATCTGTTTATCATTACAATGTTGTAGCAGTGTTTCTGCTCAGGTCTTGCTTCTAATCCTTGTTTAACTTTTTTTCCATTGTGTCAAATATTAGCTCTGTCCTAGACATCTCTGTTTCTCTAGTGCATGATCTGAATAAAACATTTTCTTTACTATTAAAGACATCTGTGTGAGAATAGAAGTGAATTGATGCAAAGAGATCAGTGCCTTTTGCCTGTTGTTTAATATGAGACAAAACAGTCTGGAAGTTTGATAGGACATTCTGTGTTCACCTGAGTGTTAGAAGGTAAGAAAGAAAATGCGGTGGGGAGTTGTTCTTACCTCCTTTGAAGAAGCTGTATCCCTGGAGAAAGACAAAGTATTTTTAAAAGTTTATTTAATGACTTATTTAATCTAAAATGAGATGGCTGCACTGGTTTTATTTTGTAGAAGTTTTGGCTATAAGGCTGCTTAGAATAAGCCTTTGTTCAGAATGTACGGGTTGTGGTCAGGCTGTAGGTACTGAATACTGAAAACCCAGGTTTTTGCCCTGTGAGACTGCAGTGCCCTCCTCAGAAGCTGTGTGTGCAGGCACAGGGATCACATGGCCCGAGGTGCTCTGCTGTGATTCCTGAGAGCCCTCTGCATCAGAGACTTCATCTACCCCAGCAGAGCCTCAGTTACACTTCTATAGCTGTGATATAGCTCTGGAATTTAAAAAGCATTTCAATTGGTCTGTTTCTAGCAAAGAATCACGTTCACAGCTGCAGTGAGACAAACTGTCATCTCCTAACCAGGACAGAGTGTGTTGAGGCATCTGGCAGAGCATCTTTTCCTTGTCCCCGGTGTTGCTGCTGAGTTTAACTGTGAATTTCCAGGCTGTATTTGCAAGAATCATCCTGTTCCCCAACTGTTGAATTAAAAGCCTTTTTGGTTGCTAATCAGGGAGGAAGGAGAGTGTATTTCTTTGTAATCTCCCTGGTCTGAGCCACAGGGTGTGGAGCTTCTCAAATTAACTGTAACTTCCTTGTACCTTTTAAGTTTCCCTGCAGCGCACCTGTGGATACTGACATTTTGTATCTGCATTAATAAGTTGGTGGGGTGTCACTGAATGTCTGTTCTGAGGGGTAACTTCCTGCTGAAAGCACCGTCATCCTTTTTCATCTGTTCAGTGTGCTGGGACCATAGTGCAGAGAAATGTAGGGATTTGCTTCCTTCAGGAATCCTGATAGAGAGGATCTGTGTTGTTGAGCAGTCCCTGCCGTGCCTCTGTCAGAGGGAATAAGGTTTTGTTTGCAGCTGGCTGTGGCACACAGCCGTGTGCCCGTGGTCGTGCTGTGCTGCACTGGTGCTTTTGCAGGCTGCAGCTGGAAGCTCTGGGTGACAAAGACCCCGGAGTGCCGGAGCTGTTCCGCCGCGATGGGGACGGTGCCGACGGCGATCCCGAGGGGCTCCCGCTCCCCTCCAGCCAGTCCAGCGGGAGTGACCTGCCTAGCAGCCAGCCCCAGCCCATTGCAGCTCAGGCCATCCTGGAGGAAGAGGAACTGAAAATCGAGGAGTATGACAGTGACTGAGAGACCAGGACACACCCAGTGCCGTGGCCAAGTGGATTCATGTGCTGCAAAGGCCTTTGCTGGAGAGCGTGGTCGGCCCAGCAGTGCTGCCCAAGCCATGCAGGAGGCCTGGGAGCCAAGTCTAGACCTCTTGTGCGAGCATCAAGACAGCTCTCGGCATCCTCCTCACTCAGAAGGGTCAGCCTGAGCCGGATGCCAAGGTCCAAGCTATTTCCTGCCTCTTCTGAGCCATGCAATTGCCTGAGGGCGATAACAAGAGAGAAATAAATGACTGAAATCAGTTTGAAAGAGACTATAGATTAGCAGTGTCAGTCTTAAGTTATTTTTACACATTTTAATGTACTTTGCAGTTGTGGAGTGTGTTTCCCGAGTGCACATGCCGTAAATTGTCAGCATTTGAAGGGTTTATTTCAATTCACGCTTTTAAAAAAACTGCTGTTTGGAAGTTTGGCCCTTCTTGAAAGAAGAGGCTGAAATTTACACCTAAAAAGTCTGATGTCCCATACTGATGCTATAAAGAAAATTTCTACTGTATTAATACTGTTTTGTACTCTGCCTCACAGAAGACATAAATAAGATTTTCATGTCTTTATAAGTGGAACAAATGTTGTGCCACGGATTATTTTGTATTCCTCTTGGAAAGATATTTTCATGACTTTTAGAGGGGAAAAGGCAGAATTAAGCATAGGCTGTACTTTGTAGGAAGTTAAATGTGTAATGTGCAGTTTTTCTCCTTGAATTGCAGTTGTGCTGGGGGAAACACTGCTGTTGTGTTTGGTAACTGACACATGATCAAGTGCTGTGGTTAGTAATACCCCAGCGCTGAGGAAAACAAGTCAAACCGAAACAGCTTTGTGTGATGCACCTTTGCATTTCTGTATTGCTTACAGCCGGTTTAGTGAGAGCAAACGTGTTTATCCACCCTGACCATGGATTAATGCTATTAAAGACTCTGGATCTGCCCCCTCTCAAGGGACAGGTGTAGTCTTTTCATCTACAGCTCAGCTATTGTTTAATTTTGAAGGGGGAAATTTCTCCCCTAAGTCTAAAATTCTGTTACAGCTATACTCATTACAGCAAATCAACAATGTCTTTGGCTGTTGATGAACATTTACCCTTTTCCTCCTCTCCATGGTGCTTTGGATGGACTGTTCCTGGGGTGCCTCCAGCACAACAATAAGGCACAAAATACTGATTTTTATCTTGCCAGCACACCTCCACCCTCTTTTGTTATATCTTTTCAGCTTTCTTTACAGTTGCATCAGGTACTGGCAGCTGCTGTGTTGGCCTTTTGCTTGTTAGGGCAGAATTTAATACTCACCTGGCACATCCCACCTGGCACTGTGAGCTGCAGCGTGCAGAGCTGTTGTGCTAAACCTCTGTCATATGAAAACACCACCTGGGCCTGCACACAAAACCCCCATTATTCTGTTTGAAGCGTGAATGTCCTGCAGTGCTAGTGCCACCCCATTAAAGCCAGTGCCCAATTAACAACACATCAGGTGAGGTCAGGGCTGGCAGCACAGGAAGGTGCAAGGACAAGTGTCACTGCTGCTGCTGCCCCTCCATTTCGGCTCCCTCAGCACTGTCCCAGTTACAAGGTGGGGAAAGAAGAGACCTGGCTTTCAGATAGGGGTGGCAGGGACCTGGGGTCAGCAGCTGACTGAACATGAGCCAGCAGTGTGCCCAGGTGGCCAAGAAGGCCAATGGCACCTGGCCTGTATCAGGAATGGTGTGGCCAGCAGGACCAGAGATGTCACTCTTCCCCTGTACTCGGCACTGGTGAGGCCACACCTCGAGTACCGTGTCCAGTTCTGGGCCCCTCAGCTCAGGAAGGATGTGGAGATGCTTGAGCGTGTCCAGAGGAGGGCAACGAGGCTGGTGAAGGGCTTGGAACACAAGCCCTGTGAGGAACGACTAAAGGAGCTGGGGTTTTTCAGCCTGGAGAAAAGCAGACTCAGAGGTGACCTTATCACTCTCTACAACTCACTGAAAGGAGGTTGTGATCAGGTGGGGGTCGGTCTCTTCTCCCAGGCGACCACGGACAGAACGAGAGGACACAGCCTTAAGCTGCGCCAGGGGAAGTTAATGTTGGATATCAGGAAAAAGTTCTTTACTGAAAGAGTCATAAAGTTCTGGAATCGTCTGCCCAGGGAGGTGGTGGAGTCACCATCCCTGGATGTGTTTAAAAACATACTGGAGGTGGCACTCAGTGCCATGGTTTAGTTCATGAGGTGGTGTTAGGTCACAGGTTGGACTTGATCTCAAAGTTAATTCTGTGATTTTGCAATGTAGGAGCATCCCCAGAAGAAAGGGTGCATGTGCTTTCTGGGTGTGGTCAGAGAACTGAAACAGCTCCAGGTGCCTTTGGGGAGCCCAATGGCTCACGCTGGAACCACCCAGCCCTGTCTCCGTGTGTAGCTGTGACTGGGGGTGGGCTTGGGGCTGGCGGTCCCCACCAGGCTCTCCTTCACAGGGAACCTCGGCCAGGCTTAGGGACAAGACCCACAGACACGGATGGAGGTGACTGAGAGCAGCATGGAAATGCACAAGTTAAACACAAGAAGCAGTATTTTCCTTCTTCCCCTGATGCCTGTGGGGGCCAATGTCCTGTTGCGATGTCACCTGCTGGTGGAGGGTGACCAACCAAGTGACTGTGACATCACTGGGGATGTGTTGTGATGTCACATCCCTCGCCGATTGCATTTGGGCGTTGGCAGGGCCAGCATGGCTCGAGCCTGGACTGCTGCCAAGGCTGTGAGGCCTGGAGCATCGAGCCAGGCGTCTCCTGGAGCTGTGTCGTGGGTTGGGGGCTGCCACCGGGAATTCCCTGCCTGTCCTGGAGCCAGCACTGCACGTCCCTAGCTCTGCCTGGTCTGGGCAGCCGGCAGCGCGGTGCTTGCAGCACTGGAGGTGAGCTCCGTGGGGAAATGTTCCTCACAGGGTGTCTGTGGGGCAGGCACTGGGGCTTGGGGAGCAGGGATGGTGTCCTCGAGGGGCCTAGCCATTTCTTCCTTCCCTCCAAGCCCCAGGACAGCCAGTGGCCATGGCCTCTCTCTGTTCTGCAGCACGTAACGCGCTTTGGAAGTGCTGCAGAATCACGGAGTCATCAAGGCTGGGAGAGAACTTCAAGATCCCCAAGTGCAGCTGTCGGCCCAGCACCACCTCCAGTGCCAGCGATGGGGAGTATCCCGTCCTTGTCTCTCCCCGCGGCGCCGCAGACCGCGAGCAAGGCCACGCAGACGGAGTGGAACTGCCCCGTGTGCCACAGCGTGCAGAGCGACACCGAGGCGGTGCCCTGCGGCCACCGCTTCTGCCTGGGCTGCCTCCTGCGCCACACGGCCACCAGCCCCGCGTGCCCGCTCTGCGGCAGCCCCCTGCTCAGCGCCCGCTTCTCCGTGCTGGCACACAACGACTTCCTGCAGTGCATCCTCAGCCCGCCCGGAGTGCCGCTGGGGCCCGCCGGCTGGGCACGGAGAGGTCTGTTCCGCCTGGTCTACAGCCGCCCCGGGCCCCCGGCCGCGCAGGGAGCGCCGGCCCCTGCTGAGCCGAGGCGCCCGGGGGCTGTGGAGGGCTTCCCGCCCGACATGTGGGCAGAGCTGCTGTACGGACAGGAGCACCTCCTGGACCCCGTGCGGCCCTGGCTGCGGCAGAGCCTGGACGCCATCTACGGCCCGCAGTGGTGGGAGGCCAGGCAGGTGGAGAGCATCGCCCTGTCCACGCTGTGCATCTGCGGCCCGGACAGGGAGGCCCTGACCCACATGCTGCAGAGCTACCTCGGGGAGTACACAGCCCCGCTGGTCCACGGCCTGCTGCACGTCACCACGCACCGCTGCAGAGACGCTTGGGCGCTGCGGCGCTCACAGGCTGCCCCGGAGGACCCGGAGAGCCCCGCGGGCAGCGCCGGCCCCTCGCCGGGCGGGATCCCCGGGCCTAGCCTGGCTCCCGGCCCCGCGGGGCCCGGCGTGGGGAACCCGCCCGGCGCACCAGAACCCGCCCCGCCCGGGGGTCTCGGCCGCCCCCCGGCCGCGCCCGCTCCTGCGGAGCACGAGCAGCCCCCGGCCTTGCCGGAGGAGCCCGCGCCGGCTCCGGGTCCCTCGGCGCCCCGCCGGGGCAGGAGCCGCCGGCCCCGGCCGATCCGGCGCCCTCAGAGGAGGAGGGCCTACAGATACCGGGGCCCTTTGAGGTTCAGAAGGAGGAAACCAAAGAGGAAATAAAAGGCTGTTTCCTTGGCACAGTCTCCCACCCCCTTCTCATGGGGGCCTTTCCCTCGTGCCCACCGTTGGCCAAGCTCCTGCAGCCCTGGGAGATCCTGTGTGAAGCCGTGGGGAAGTGACTCCAAAGTGCTNAGGCAGGTGGAGAGCATCGCCCTGTCCACGCTGTGCATCTGCGGCCCGGACAGGGAGGCCCTGACCCACATGCTGCAGAGCTACCTCGGGGAGTACACAGCCCCGCTGGTCCACGGCCTGCTGCACGTCACCACGCACCGCTGCAGAGACGCTTGGGCGCTGCGGCGCTCACAGGCTGCCCCGGAGGACCCGGAGAGCCCCGCGGGCAGCGCCGGCCCCTCGCCGGGCGGGATCCCCGGGCCTAGCCTGGCTCCCGGCCCCGCGGGGCCCGGCGTGGGGAACCCGCCCGGCGCACCAGAACCCGCCCCGCCCGGGGGTCTCGGCCGCCCCCCGGCCGCGCCCGCTCCTGCGGAGCACGAGCAGCCCCCGGCCTTGCCGGAGGAGCCCGCGCCGGCTCCGGGTCCCTCGGCGCCCCGCCGGGGCAGGAGCCGCCGGCCCCGGCCGATCCGGCGCCCTCAGAGGAGGAGGGCCTACAGATACCGGGGCCCTTTGAGGTTCAGAAGGAGGAAACCAAAGAGGAAATAAAAGGCTGTTTCCTTGGCACAGTCTCCCACCCCCTTCTCATGGGGGCCTTTCCCTCGTGCCCACCGTTGGCCAAGCTCCTGCAGCCCCGGGAGATCCTGTGTGAAGCCGTGGGGAAGTGACTCCAAAGTGCGCGTGGGGAGAAAGATTCTTGTACCATGTTTTGCCAGCTGAGCTTCCCGTCCCCTTTCAGATCCCTTCAGGCAACCCGTTGTTGACATCTCTCAATTTCTGTGATGGGAAATCATCAGTCCTTTCCAAGCAGGGACCTGGGAATTGTACAGGAGTCCCTGGAAGGGCAGGGAACTCAGAAGAGTCAAAGATGATGTCCCCAGCTCACTCCCACAATGAAGCAGCCTCTGCTGAGGTGTGGGGTTTAAGGGTGCCCTGGGCAGCTCTCACAGGGTGGGATGTGGCTTGAGACAGAGAAAAAGGCAGGCACAGGCTGGCAAAGGAAGAGCGCTGAGGCTGGAGGGCCTTGGGGGTTGGTGGGGTTTTTTCCCAGATGGCTCAAGGGGTTACAGAGGAGCAGCTGCAGGAGAAGAGGGAGGTGCTGGGAGGTTTGGCACTGTCCTTCAGCCCCACCCGGGCCCCGGAGATGGCACCAGTGGGGTGGATCCGTATGGCGGGGAGCCCCTCGTTCATTCCATGTGCTGGCCGGGTCCGGGGCCCGTGTGCGGGCACTCAGAAGAGAGGGGTAACGATGCCTCAGGCCAATGTCCCTGTGCCCCGGCCAGCCCCGCCCTACAGCCCCTCACAGCAACGAGGGTCCCCCTGAGCCGTGTCCACAGCCCCGGGGCCGCCGGCAGGACTCTGCCTTTGGCCATGGTCCATCTGCCAGGATCACAGAACAGATCCCTGAGAGATTTTTCGAGGACGATGGAGAATGGATCAGCAGCAAGCTCTGCCCGCCACCAGTGCCCGCGCACTGACGGGTGTCAGCTCCGAACGGCCGAACGCCCGCCCAGCCCTCTGCGAGCAGGGGAGCTCTACCCGGCCCCGCGTGTCTCCGGGGCCGGCATCCTCAGGGATTCCTCACAACGGCGGAGCGGCCGCTCGGCAGTTCCGCCCGCTCCGCGTCCCCCGCCCCAAGGCGGTGTCGGCCCTGACCGCCTGCGGCCGGGACGTGCCCCCGCCGCCGCCCCGGGTCCAGCCCCGTGTGCCGCGGGCAGTGCGGCGGCCGGCGCTGGTTGGCCGCCCCGCGCCCCGGAGGCGGAAGCGGCGGAGGAAGCGGCGGCGGCGATGGCGGTGGAGGCGGAGGGGGCGGGCGGGCAGTGGCGCCTGCGGCCCTTCTCCTGCGAGCTGGGGCTGCTCTCGCGGCCCGACGGCTCGGCCGCCTTCCTGCAGGGTCTGTGGGGCTGCGCTCCCCGGGGTCCCCTTTCCATCCCTTCGCGTCCCGTCTCTTCCTACACGTCTGTGGGGCTCCGCTCCCGTCCCATCCCTTCCCGTAGGATCTGTAGGGCTCCTCTTCCCAGCCTTCCCCTTCCGGGACTCTCCCTCCCAGACCGTCCCGGCTCCCCTTCCCGGGGCTCCTCATTCCTTCTCAGCCCTTCCGGCAGGGTCTGTGGTGCTGCCCTGCCCACGCCTCCCCTTCTCTGCTCCCCACGGCTCCCCTTCTCCCCGTCCCAGGGCTCCCGTTCGCAGCCCTTCCTGCAGGGTACCAGGGGCTCCCGTTCCCGAGTGCCCCCTCCCCACCGTGACCTCTCCTCTCTGTGTCCGCAGGTGACACCTCGGTGCTGGCCGGGCTCTACGGCCCCGCCGAGGCCAAGGTCAGCAAGGAGCTGCCGGACCGGGCGGCGCTGGAGGTGCTGCTGCGCCCCAAGGTGGGGCTGCCAGGTGGGGACCCGCTGCCCTGTCCCTGTCCCTAAACAGGTTCTTTCCCCCGGAGTGCAACAGTGGAGGTATTTGGTTTATTTACGGTTCTTTATCTACATTTTGCTGGGTGGCAAATCCACAAATCCAGCATGAGAACCATCAAACCGCTTCATTATCGACACATTTTAGCAAAGAAAGGCATTTGCGTTCATTTGCTACAAGTTACGTAGTGGTCTCATTAATTACTGTCCTGCCCTCTGTTGGGTAATGATCCCCTCCCTTCTCTCACGCTAATTAGTGCCACGCTCAGCTTTTCTCTGCTCCGGGCCGGGGTTCCTTGGGTGGCGTGCGGGACCTGCCCCTGCCGCGATGCCCCGTTCCCTCCCGCAGCCATTCCAGCGCCGTTGCTGAGCTGTCTTTAGGAGTTTCTTCCTTATCTCGGGAGTTGTGCCAGCTGTCCTTGCGGCCCGGAACTCGTGCTCTGCCCGTGCCCGCTATCAGGGAAATCCTTCTCGCGGGCTTTGTGAACCTCCCCCGGGCCCGAGAGCACTGACGCCTGTGCAGCCCTAACCCTCAGCAAGGCCGATTCCAGCGACCAGGAATTTGTCATTCCAACGCCTGGGCACTGCTGAGAGCTCATCGGCCGCTCAGTTTCAGGGATGAAATCTCCTTTCTTGAGGCTGCGAGGTGCACAGAGCTCAAACAGCAAAGGGGATTCCTGGGGGAGCTGTGACACCCTCCTCGTTGTGCAGGCGTGATGGAGCGCAGCCGGGAGCAGCTGCTGCGCCAGACGTGCGAGGCCGTGGTTCTGGGGGTGCTGCACCCCCGCACCGCCATCACCCTGGTGCTGCAGGTCCTCAGCGACGCCGGCTCAGTATCCTTCCATTTGTGGGGCGGCTCAGAGGGGTGGGCTGGGGGAAGGGGGACTCGGAGCTGGAGGTGCTGTGGGGTCCCTTGACACACTGCCAGCTGCTGTCGTGCTGCCTGAATGGTGCCTGCATGGCACTGCTGGATGCGGGGTTGCCCCTGGCCACCCTCTTCTGTGGTGTTACCTGCGCCCTGCAGCCCGACGGCACCATCCTGCTCGACCCTACAGCCCGGCAGGAGCAGGTGAGCCCTGGGGGGTGCCCAGCTCTCTGCGTGCCCCCCGAGCCCTCCTGACCCCTGTCTCCACAGGAAGCCCGTGCTATTCTCACCTTTGCCATCGCCAGCAACGAGAGGAAGGTGCTGATGGCCAACACCAAGGGCAGCTGCTCCGTGGAGGAGGTGAGGGACGCCCTGGGGGGGTTTTGGGGTATGAGATTCCCTCACAGGGGGACCCTCACACCCACCACTTCACCCCGGTCCTGCACAGATGCAGCAGTGCCTGGCCGCAGCCCAGCGTGCCGCCGACAACATCTTTCAGTTCTACCGTGACTCCGTGCGCCGCCGCTACTCCAAGTCCTGACCTGGGGACACCCTGTGGGCAGCTGGACTGGCTTGGAGCTCCACCGCTCAGTAAAGGACCCTTTTTCCCTCCACTTTGCCTCTTGAGTGCATTCAGTGCCGAGAGCGGCTCCTGAGTGGGGCACACGCAGGGACAGGGATGGGGATATGTGTCCTGGTAGCCCCTGGCTCCTGAGACCCCCAGAGGTGGGGGCACACGGACACGTGTCCCGGCAGGACACCCAACATGGCGGCTCCCAGGGTACCACACACGTGCTAGTACACCCAACATGGCGCCCCCGGGGTGTCCCGCACACATTCGCCGGCACACCCAAGATGGCGACGCAGCTGGTAAAATGGCGCCTCTTGCCACGCTTTGACCTTCCGAGCATGGTGGCACGGCGGGGTGACGTTCGTCCATGCCTTCCTGGGCGGGGCTTGTAGCGCCGCGGCCAATAGGAAGGCGGTATTGGGAAGGACCACGTGTTTGGGGTGGGGCGCGGGCGGCGCGGTGCTGGCGTGTTTCGTGCGCACGCGCGGTTGGTTACCGGGGGAGGCTGTGGGGGTCAATAGGGAGGGTCAGTGGCGGGCACTCGGGGATGTGGGGGCAATAACGGGTCCGATGGGGCGCTACAGCGGTCAGCAGTGGGGAACATGGGGCGGAATAGCGGGGCTTAGTGAGGGTTGGGGG
>VZRV01003813.1:105678-152272 GCA_013398115.1 Falcunculus frontatus
GGCCCTCCGGAGCCGCCGGTGCAAGTGGTCACGGGACTTGGGGGCGGCGCCGGGGGGACGGTGAGGCCCGGGGGCTCGGGGTCCCGGGGGGGGCCGGGACACCGAGAGCTCCCGCTCACTCGCCCCGCTGTCCGTAGGCCCCGCGGAGCCGCCGAGGGCCGCGGCCCGCTCGGGTTCGCTGACCGGCAGCTGGGGGAGGGCGGCGTCCACGAGAGTGACAAGATCCTCATGGAGAAGGTGGGAGGGAGCGGGGGACACCGGCACTCCGCGCGGGGGTGGGCTCTGTCCCCGCTCCCCTCACAGCCGGGACACCTCTGCGGGGGCGGTCAGCACCCACGGGAGCGGTCCCTGGCCCGGGTACCGCACACTCCGGCCCGCCCTGGGGGTGGCTCCTGGGCCGGGTCCCCGTGGGGGCGGTCCCTGTCCCAGAAATGCCGGTGCCCGACACCCCGGACAGCTCTGGCGGGCGGTCCTTGCCTCGGGCCCCCCCGGGCGGTGGTCCCTGTGGGTCCCTGTGGGTCCCCGGCTCCCCGTGGGGGTGGTCCTTGCCCGCGGGTCCCTCCCCTGCCCCGACTCGCGGGTCCCCGCGGTCCCGGGTACGCGTGACGGGCGGTCCCTGCCCTGGGTCTCCCCCGGTGCCGAGTCCCCACACCCGTCCTGCTCCCTGTCGTTGCAGCGCTGCTGGGACGTGGCTCTGGCGCCGCTGAAGCAGATCCCCATGAACCTGTTCATCATGTACATGGCCGGCAACACCATCTCCATCTTCCCGGCCATGATGGTCTGCATGATGGGCTGGCGCCCGCTGCAGGCCCTCATGTCCCTGTCTGCCAGTGAGTGCAGGCCCTGCGCGGGGATGGCCCCGGGGCCACGGAGCCCTGCAGTCCCCGGGTGTCCCACAGCCCCCCCCCGGGTGTCCCTCAGCCCCCCCCGGTGTCCCACAGCTCCCCCGGGTGGCCCACAGCTCCCCCCGGATGTCCCACAGCCCTCGGGTGTCCCACAGCCACCCCGGGTGTCCCGCAGCCACTCTGGGTGTCCCACAGCCTCCCTGTGTCCCACAGCCCCCCCGGGTGTCCCACAGCCACCCCGGGTGTCCCGCAGCCACTCTGGGTGTCCCACAGCCTCCCTGTGTCCCACAGCCCCCCCGGATGTCCCACAGCCCCCGGGTGTCCCACAGCCACTCTGGGCGTCCCACAGCCCCCTGAGACTCCACACAGCCTCCCGGGTCTCCCATAGCCCCATGCAGTGCCAGATGTGTCCTACAGCCTGACAGTCACCTCCACATCATTCCCCTCTGCCCGGCTCTCCCCCCGTGATGCTGCCCACCCCTCATGACCCCTAGTGGTCACTGTGCCAGGTCAGCAGCCTGGGAGTCACTGACAGGCACCCCAATCCCCTCTGTCCCCTCCAGCACTGAAGGCCCTGGAGAGCTCAAGCCGGCGGGCACTGCAGGGTCTCGTGTTCCTGGTGGGCAACGGGCTGGGGCTAGCACTGGCCCTGTACAAGTGCCAGGCCATGGGGCTGCTGCCCACCCGCCCATCCGACTGGCTGGCCTTCGTCACCCCCCCTCAGGTGAGCGCGGGGGTCCTGGGGACGCCCCGCAGAGTCAGGGCTCCTGGGGTTGGACACCAGGATGCCCCCACTCACCCCCTTCCTCTCTCCTCTCTCTTGGCAGCGAATGGAGTTCACTGGGGGGGGCCTGATCTTGTGACCCCCTGCACCCACCCACCAATAAAGGCAATGGCAGGATGGTGACATAATTTTTAGGGGGAATTCCGAGGGTTTGGGGACTCAGCCCAAGGCAGCATTGGGTTGGGGTGAACCAAGAAGTGTTTATTGGGCTGTAGTGGGAGCAGTGGGAGTGCACTGGGATAGCACTGAAATCTGTACTGGGAGTGCCCTGGGAACCTTGGGACCTGTAGTGGGAGCACTGAGAGCTTTGGGGTCTGTACTGGGGAGTGCACTGGTGCTACACTGAGGACCCATATGGGAGGGCATACTGGGAACACTGGGAGGATACTTGGGGCCCATTCGGGGATAGCTGCAGCCTGAGGCTGGCTCTGTGCTGGAAGCACTGGGTTCATACTGGGAGCACTGGAGATCACATCAGGATCTTGATTTGACTATGGGTCATGCTGGTGTCATACTGAGAGCACTGGGGCCACACTGGGATCCTGCTTGAAGAGCTGTGGCTCAGACCAGCATTGTACTGGGAGTGCTGCTGGTGTGTTGGAAGCACTGGGCACATACTGGGACCGTGGCAGCCCATGCTGGGATTGTGCCAGAGGACCTGTGGCTCAGGCCAGCATTGTACTGGGAGTACTGGGCCCACACTGGGATGGTGGTGGGTGTGCCCACGCTGCTGGTTTCTGCCATGTTTCACCATTTTATTTTGGTGGTTCCCCATTTTGATTGTTCTTCTCACCACTTTTTGCCTGTTTGTGCCCCATTTTTGCCCTTTCCCTTGTTCTTTCATACATTTGTTCCCATTTTTGCAGTAATTTCTTCCACTACTGCTCCCTGTAGAGCCCAAACCTCTGCCTTCCAGTATGGACCGGTGCCTCCCACTATAGCCTAGTGCCCTTTCCAGGACTTTGAGTGTGATCCAGGACTCCAGGATGATTTTAGCATGGCCCAGAGCCCAATCCCAGTATATCCCACCAGCTCCCATTGCCTTTCCACGCCACCCCAGTCTTCCCAGTGGCACCACAGCTGTGCTGGGGGCCTGGGATGAGGCAGGGCACACAATGTCACACCTCACTCAGCTGACCCGGCTGTGGCATGTCCCGGGGTATCACCGGGCATGCTGACCCCAGCGCACCCTCTCCTGATGGCCACACCTCCCATGTGAGGTCCCCTGGCCAGTGGAGCCCCACCCCTTTCCCGATGGCCTCGCCACAGCCTCATCCAGGCTGGAAAATCTCTCCCAGCCCATGGAGTCCAAGCTGTGCCCAGCCCGGGGCACTGAGTTCCACCTCCAGCCCTTCCTTGGACACCTCCAGGGATGGCCACTCCAAACCTCCCTGGGCAGCTCCTGCCAAGGCCTGAGCACCCTTTCCATGGGGAAATTCCTGCTGCTGTCCACCCTGAGCCTCCCCTGGCCCAGCCTGAGGCCGTTCCCTCTCCTCCTGTCCCTGTTCCCTGGGAGCAGAGCCCGACCCCCCCTGGCTGCCCCTACTGTTACCAACAATCAGTAAAAATTAACCTCCCCGACAGCAGTGCAGCACTAAGAAGCAGCCATTCTTCATTCAGCTGCAAGCGTGAGGGGGTATCCCCTCTGAAACTCTGAAATACCATGCATGCTGAGCACAGAGAAGGCTCCTGTTCATAGGCTGTATTTTACATGCATACTCACAGCTTTTCCCAGAACACACACGTGGTAACCATTTCCCTGAAGTCATTAACACACATTCCCTCCCACCAGCACATGTATTCTCCTGTCCCAGGGGTGTCACTGGTGGTCCCTGATGGCCAGTGACCCCACAGTTGTCTGACCACCTGCTGAACTGGTGCTACTGCGCGCAGTTAGGAGAAAGGCTGGCATAGCTGGCCTAGCTCCTTAATTTGTGAGGCTTTGAATCAATGGAGTGTAGTTTCTTAGTCCTTTCCTTGGTTAATATTTATCGTACTTTCGATTGTGCACTTCCATAGTCTAATGATTTTGCTAAATGATCATTGTATTAACCCACCAGGTGCAATCAATTCTTCATCTGGCAACACTGTCAGGGAGTTGTGCAGAGCCACAAGGTCCCCCCTGAGCTTCTTTTTCTCCAGCCTGAGCCCCTTTCCCAGCTCCCTCAGGAGTTCTCCAGACCCTTCCCAGCTCCGTTCCCTTCCCTGGACACGCTCCAGCCCCTCAGGGTCCTGCCTGGATTGAGGAGCCCAGAGCTGGGCACAGCCCTGGAGATGGGGCCTCACCAAAGCCCAGCACAGAGGGACAGTCACTGCCCTGCTCCTGCTGGTCACACTATTCTTGACACAGCCCAGGTGCCGTTGGCCTTCCTGGCCACCTGGAATCGTGTCCACGAGCTCTGGTCTTACCTGGCAGCTTTCCCTGTGTCCAGCTGTGGAGGCTGCCCAGTGCAGCCGTGTCTCCCATGGGACACTGCACACTAATGCCAGTGAGAGGGTCCCCTTCCCCTGTGTATGCCCCATTCCCTGAAGTTTTGGCATGGCCACACTGCTCTCCTTGGAGCTCAGACACCGGGGATCATCCTGGCACGGCAGAGGGCAGTCACAGAGCGGGTGAGTGGGACCGTGTGACAGAGGGTGTCTGGGAACGACAGCGCCTGCCCTGGGAAGGGACCCCCAGGACTCCTGTTAGCAAAACCCACGGCCTGTAAGGTAAGGAGACACAAATGTGGGTTACAAGCGGGAAGAATTTGTAAAGCAACGCCTGGCTAGGGCTGGAAAACCACACAGAGCTTCCATGTTGGCAGGTGCACAGAGCCGGGCTGGCTGGATCATCTCTGAGGATGCCAAGGCACAGAAACAGCAGCTCTGAGGAGCGCGAGTGCCTGGGGCTCTCAGTGGATCTGGTCTTGTGCAGGACCCGGGGACACCTCTGTTCTTACATCCCTTCCCCAAGGTCAGCGTGAAACACTCACATCGCATCCACCACGGCCACACCCGCAGAGCCCTGATCCTGCTGCCAGCACTGTCCCCAGCACTGTCCCCAGCAGCAGCAGCCGGCATGGAGATCCCTGGCACAGAGCAGAAGGAAAACTCCCCTTCTGAGAGCCAAGAGGGGGAGAAGCATCTTTCTCCCTGCGACCATCAGGTCATCCAAGCTCAGGAATGCCCTGGGTTTCTCCCAGGGGAATCCAGAGCCACGTGTGGGTGGATTATTTCCCTGCATGCAGCAGGCACCTGAGGCTCCAGGCAGGAATTCTCCACTTGGTTACCTTGGTTACCCTCCCAAACTAACACCCTGTTCCCACACCTGAGCTGCACTCCCAAGGCCCCCTGCCCCAGGGGCTGAGGTACCACACTGTGAGCCAAGGACAGATCCAGGCGGCTCCTGGGCCAGGCAGAGCTGGCCCGGGCTGCTCTGGGGGACTCCGAGTTGCCCTGCCCTCGTGCTTTGTGTTGTGACTCCATGTCCCACCTGGAAAACACATCCCCACCCGCACCCAGCACTCCTCTCCTCTGCCTCCCCTCCATTCGATGGTTCAGAAGAGGAGCAGTAAGCTTAAGGCAGCAGCCAGGGGAATAATCCCAGCCAACCTCCCTCTCACCTAAAGATTATTAAAAATAAAGCGCGACCAGGGCCCAGTGACACAACTGCTCTCCCGTTTATTTCAAATCAAACCACTTGTGAGCTGGATGCGGGGGAGGCTGGGTGTTGCACACGGACAGGGGGGTGAGGTGGGCAGCCCCCGCACAGCCGCCAGCGCCTGACAGCGTGAGCAGGGCGGGGATGGGCTCTGTTTGCACAGCACAGGGAACGCTCTGTCACGAGTCGCTGCTCCACCACAGCACGGAGCATTGCGCGGCCAGGATTCACCTGCAGGCCCACAGACCCCTGCCCATGCTGCCAGCCCGGCGATCGCTGCCCGGCTGCACATGCTGAGGTGAGACGTTTTGGGACCATGTGGCGCTGGCTGCCCGCCTCTGACACCACGTCTGATTAGCGCCCGGGGGAGAGCAGATGCGGTTCGTTTCACGGGGTCGTGCGCCGGGCCGGAGGGCTCATATATTGTCCAGCTTCTTCAGGATGAAGGGAGCTGAGGAAGAAAACAGCGTGGGCTCGAAATGAGTCAGCGGCGAGACTGCCGCGAGTTTGTGCAGCATCTCAGACACCCCGACCCCGGCGGGGACACCGCCCCCGCCGTGTCCCTGCCCCGGCGGCTCCGGCAAAGGATCGAGACGTGGCACGTCCCGGGAGTTCGGGCCCGACACATCCCGGGAACGCGGGCCCGGAACATCCCGGGGCCGGGACACACGGTCACTCACTGATCCGCAGCAGTGCGACGTAGATGAGGAAGTTGCGGACGGAGGCGAGGACGTCGCGGCGCATCTTGCGCCTCAGCTCCTCCGGGTCCATCTTGGGCCCCAGCCCCTCGATGCGGAACATCCCGGACCGGAGCTGGGTCCGAATCCCGATCCCGACCCGGCCCCGGCGCCGCTGGCGGCCACGCGCGGCGGAACCACGTGACCGGACGCGCCGAGAGTCACGTGCCGAGGCGGGCGCATGCGCACGGAGCGCGGTGACGGCGCCGCTTCCGCCCGGCCGCGCTCGGTGTGAGGGGGGCGGGACAGCGACTGGGACAGCGATAGGGACAGAGACAGCGATAGGGACAGGGGCAGAGACAGCGATAGGGACAGCGACAGCGATAGGGACAGCGACTGGGACAGCGATAGGGACAGGGGCAGAGACAGCGATAGGGACAGCCTCGTCCCCAGCGTGCCGCGAGCCCTCCGCGGGCACGGCCGGGGCTGCAGTAGAAGTCACTACGTAACTTGTAGCAAATGAACGCAAATGCCTTTCTTTGCTAAAATGTGTCGATAATGAAGCGGTTTGATGGTTCTCATGCTGGATTTGGACAGAAGTTCTTCCTCCTGCCGGGGTGGAACTTGTTGTGGTTTATTTTATGGCCACTGCTCCTCATCCTGTCCCTGGCACCGCTGAACAGAGCCTGGCACCATCCTCTGGCACCCCTTGGAGGTGTTTGTATGGATTGATGGGATCCCCTCGGAGCCTTCCCTTCTCCAGCCTGACCAGGCCCAGCTCCCGCAGTCTCTGCCCATCTCAGAGATGCTGCAGACCCCAAATCATCTCTGTGGCCTTGCCTGGAGCCTCTCCAGCAGCTCCTGCTCTTGAGCTGTGCTGAGGAGCCCAGGACTGGCCCCAGCACTGCAGAGGTGCCTCAGCTGGGCAGGGCAGAGGGGCAGGATCCCCTCCCTGACCTGCTGCCCACTCTCTTCCCNTTTCTCATTAATTACTGTCCTGCCCTCTGTTGGGTAATGATCCCCTCCCTTCTCTCACGCTAATTAGTGCCACGCTCAGCTTTTCTCTGCTCCGGGCCGGGGTTCCTTGGGTGGCGTGCGGGACCTGCCCCTGCCGCGATTTTTGTGTACAGCTGTGGGATCCTGGTGCCTGCAGTTCTCTGGGTGTGCTTCAGGCCCGATCCAGCCCCTAAAAAAAAGCACAACTACTGTCAGCACTTGGTTGTCTGATGATCTGGGGTCTGGAGCGTCTCTGCCCATCTCAGAGATGCTCCAGACCGCGATGCCCCGTTCCCTCCCGCAGCCATTCCAGCGCCGTTGCTGAGCTGTCTTTAGGAGTTTCTTCCTTATCTCGGGAGTTGTGCCAGCTGTCCTTGCGGCCTGGAACTCGTGCTCTGCCCGTGCCCGCTATCAGGGAAATCCTTCTCGCGGGCTTTGTGAACCTCCCCCGGGCCCGAGAGCACTGACGCCTGTGCAGCCCTAACCCTCAGCAAGGCAGATTCCAGCGACCAGGAATTTGTCATTCCAACGCCTGGGCACTGCTGAGAGCTCATCGGCCGCTCAGTTTCAGGGATGAAATCTCCTTTCTTGAGGCTGCGAGGTGCACAGCGCTCAAACAGCAAAGGGGATTCCTGGGGGAGCTGTGACACCCTCCTCGTTGTGCAGTCCTACATGCTGGCAGCACTCAGAGCACCTGGAATGCTCCCGAGGTGGACACAGGCTCTAGGGATGCCTGAGAGGGGCAGGTGAGCAGGCAGAGCCCTGTGGCTCCCCCAGCATCCCCCCAAGACGCCTGGGCTCTGCAGCCAGCCACATAGTTTAAAAAAGGGATTTCTCTCAGCTGAGCTGCCTGTGACCCGAGGCAAAGGCAATTACGGAGCAGCTGCTCCCACTGTGCCAGTGATTACAGGGCTAATTGAGCTTTCCTGGCTCCGGGCCTGAGCCAGGTGGCCAAGGAGGAGCGTTCCCAAACCAGCCCACAACCAACACAGTCACAGGACGTTCAATCCCAGTGCCTGGTGCCAACAAGGAGGAACCTGTCCTGGTCACGGAAGAGGTAGCACTGCCCTCCCGAGAGCTTTCCAGCAGAGTCCCAGGGGAAAACACAACACAGCTGCCCAGATCCCCTGCTGACACAAACTCCTGGCTGTGCCAGCTCCAGGAAACCTCATAATTTACTCTGACAGGTGGCTCTCTCCAGTCTTTGCTAGCAGGAGCACAGGGGCAGGTCCTGAGCCCGTTTTGGCAGAGGAGCAAGGAGCCTCATCCTGCATTTTGTGACTGCTGTTCCTTCCAGTCTCGCTTTCTGTGGGAGAAGCGGGAGAGGGGCTGTTTTCCCAAGCAGTGCTCTGGAGGAGATGGAGGAATGTGAGCAAATCTGGGCAAAGCCAAATGAAATGCGGCACAGCGTTGAGAAGAGACTGCAGCAAGGAGGGGTCAGAAGTGCTGCTAAGGAGCAGTGCAGTGGGGGCTCTGCTGGGACACGGACTGGGAAGTTCTTGCCACAGGTTGTTCCACTGGAGCCACCCCATTCTCCTCATCCCTCTGTGAGATGGAGGGATGAGAAATATTTCCCGTGGGAGATGTTCCCACTGGATAGGCCAGAGACTTCAGGAGGGAAGTGACCGGCAAGGGACAGAAGGCCTTGGCTTTGGGGTTTGACATTCTCCTGAGCTGTCCTTGAAATGTCTGTGGCGACTTTCCAGAATTCCCTCAAACCTCCAAACCCCAAAGCTTGGACAGTTCACACCCTGTCTCCAGTTGCAGTCAGTCCCATAATTACAGGAGAATATTACCTTCCACTCCCTGGAGCTACAGGAGGATCACGACCCTGACTGAGCACTGTGTCCGATCAGAACGTGGCACGACCTGTGTGTGGTAGGTAACAGCATGAGAGGCTGACAGAAGGTGCAGACATTGCCACGAGGACAGCTGGAGCTCCCACATGGTTATGGGACAGGCAGCTGGAGAGAAGCACTGCAGGCCTCCAGGGACAAGGCCAGAACTTGTCAGCAGTTGTGTCAGCCATAGCACATAATGCCCAGGTATTACCAAGGCAAAGGTGTCACAAATACTGACTCAGACACAGATCTTAAAAAGCCCCACATGATAGCAATGGGGAAAAATCGTTATGGGCTGGTTGTTCCTCTGGGAGGAGACCGAGCAGACAGAGGAAGTACAAGGATTGGGAGGAGAAGGGTCAAGAAATGTGAAAAGGGATTGCAGAGGTGTGCAGATGTTGTGCCAGTGCTGTGAGGAGGAGGCAGCCCAGCAGCCCTGTGTGTGATCACGCTGCTGGGGCGTTACACTGGAGCTGTTCTGGCCATGGTGGTACCGAAAGCGGTTGATCAAATCCCTAACAACAATGGAGCATTAAGAATCTGCCATTCTTTACTTGAGCAGATGTATGAGGGGACATCTTCTCTGAAATGTTGTGCATGTTGAGCAGAGAAAAAGCTGCTGTTCAGATTCTATATTTTACATACAGATTCATTGACTTTCCCAGAATAAGCGTACATAGGATAGTCATTTCCCCAAAATCATGAACTTATGTTCCCTTCCCATTGCATGTGCATTCTTCTGTCACGGGGGTCCCTTGGTGGTCACAGACCCCAGAGTTAACAGCTGAGCACGTGAGGAACTGGTGTTACTTTCCAAATAAGGAGCTGAATTGGCACAGCTGGGCTGGTTCCCCTCCCATCCCTCTTCGTTAATGTTTGACACGATCTCATGGAATAAGCATTGTGCGGTTCCACAGGACAGTGGGTTTTGAAGAATAACTATTGTGTGGGCCCACTAGGTGTGCAAACAGCTCTTCGTTGGGCACTAGCAGGATGCACACCAAACCTGCTGTCCTGCTGGGGGAGCATGGAGAGGAGGGAGCACTGCTGTCCCTGGCAGGCCTGAGGACACCCAGGTGAATGGGCTGAGCTCCCAGCAGAGCACTGTGGGTGCATCTGTGTGTGAGGGCTTTGGCAGCTCCCTGTCGCTCCCTGTCATTGGTAGAAACAGGTTCACCTTTTTCTAGCTGAGAAAAGATTGGGAAGGTGACACAGAACATGAATTTCCATTGGTTTACAGACCAACCTCGCAAGTTCACCCCACACACCAGCCTGCTCAGGACCACAGCAGGCAAGGTGTGTTTCAGCTATGGAGAACAGGCATGGTCTGGCTGCCTGCAAAGGCAAAACCAGCAGGCAGCTTTGGTTCTGGCTTCTTCTTGCCATTGATGTGGGTAATCCTTCTGGAAAACTGTTGGACCTAGGTGGAAACAAGCTCCACTGGCCGAGGAACGGAGCCTGCAGGTGACAGGGGCAGGACTGCACACCAGGTGGGATGCAGAGGAGAGGGAATGGCTGGGCAGAGCTGCCTGGGAATGTGGCAGAGCCCAGACTCTCCAGCTGAAACTCAGGCTTCTCTCCCCATGGGTTCCCCTGCTCCCATGAAGTCCTGGAACTATGGTAAGACACAGCTGGTGCAGATGGCAGGAAAGAAATAGCCCACAGAAATTAAAACTGCCCTGATGATTGTTTTTTGAGACCTCAGTCAGGTTTCTAGGAGCAAGGAACTCGCCATGGTGGACTGATTCTCCTCGATAAAAACGTTCTATGGAGTGGCCCTTCAGGCACTGTCCTGGGGTGTTTCTCCAGGCTGCTCCTGCATCAGGGACATGGCTCATCCCCAGCTGGAAGGACAGCATGCTTTCCTCCTGGAAGAGGCAGCATTAGCTGAGAAGATGCAGAGGAGCACCAGGGATCTCCAGTGCTGGAGCTGGCCCAGGACGTTTGTCAGAGATGCACAGCAGAGGTTTTCCAGAGGCCCTGGGGCAGCCTGGCAGAAGCAGCACCGAGAGGCACAGCAGGTAATGCTGGAACCCCGGTGCTGCTGCCATGTCAGCCCCTTTCCCCCCCCCAAGGAATCGATACTGACACAGCTCTAATGGCAGCCCTTGGCTTTGTGCCCACAGAAAGGCTTCTCCATGTCTGCCCGGTGGAGTTCAGCTCATCCTCCTGCCACCTGCACGGGCTGCATGGCCTGGCTGCACCAGGCACGGAGCGGTTCCTGCCAGCCCCAGTGCTCCCAGCGCCCCAGGATGGTGTTGGGGCACTGGTGTCCCTGCTGGTGATGCCTGAAGTGGCCACCTGGAAACAGAGACCAGACAGGAGTAAGGGAATAAAGGTGATATTTATTTGAAAGGCCTTCAGAGGTACACCCTGGGGAGCCCAGAGGCTGCTGCCTAAATGGACCCCAAGATGGACCCTGAGTCACGAGTTCTTCACACTTTTATAGGTTGGGTTCATTTGCACATCAGCATCAATTCACCAATTAAAACTTTAGCTACTGATGTAAGTTCTCTAAGCTCGGCCTCCCTTCTCCAAGTTGTTGGTTTACACATTTCTGGGCCCAGCCTGGCCGAGGTGTCCTTGGACAGCAAACCCAGAGACTTTGTTATGTCTATCTTAACATGAGAGAGCAGCAGCAGCAGGCTGTAAGACACTTCAGAGTTTTACAGTAGGCAATAGAGAACATAAAAGCTAAACCTCAAGGCA
The DNA here is from genome assembly GCA_013398115.1 of Falcunculus frontatus. Taxonomy (NCBI): domain Eukaryota; kingdom Metazoa; phylum Chordata; class Aves; order Passeriformes; genus Falcunculus; species Falcunculus frontatus. The sequence continues at coordinate 117,174 of VZRV01003813.1, forward strand.
TCACTGGGCACAGGACTGTCCCTGCTGCTGGCAGAGGACAAGGAGCAGTGGGACGGGCTCCCTGCCGGCGCTGCTCTGGCTCTGCCCACGGCCTCTCCATGTGTCCGGACCCTGGGGCTGGGCACCACCCATGTGTGGCACGGGAAACAAAGGGCTGCGTCGCGGGGAGGGGGTTTCCTTTACCCTCAGAGATCTCTGTCTCACCGGGCATCCCCAGACAGCCCCTGCCGCCCTGTCCCAGCGATGGAGCTCCGTGTGTGACCCACTGGCTGGAGCCCAGCCCGACCCCCTCTGCTCTTGAGGGTCACACCTCCTGCGAGGAGCTCTCCTGCTCCTCCTGTCCCTGCCACGTGCCACACTCAGGCCACCGCGACTCTGTGGGGACAGCCTGGACAGCACCTGCGGCAGCTGCTCCCCACGGCTGGAAGGAGGCCGGCACAGCCCCCCAAGGTGCAGCATGGAGGGGCTGTGGCAGTGCTCCTGCCCCCTCCCCTGCTCCTGCCGGGCTGTGGGGACTGTGCCTGGGCTGCTCTCTGCACGCGGAGTGGGACCCAGCAGCTCGGGAGGGGCAAGGCGCCAGGCCGAGCACGTATGGCCAGAGAGCCCCGGCACAGAGGGGCCCTGCACACAGGGGCTGGCACTGGCTGGGTGCTGTGTCCCCAAAGCCACTCTGTCACTCCCCGCCTCGGGTGGGCAGGAGACAGGAGATACAACAAAAGGCTCATGGGTTGAGATAAGGTGAGGCAGAGATTGCGCAGCAATTACTGTCATGGGCAAAACTGATTCATCAGGGTCACAGCCTCCTCTGGGCATCCCTCTGCTGCAGTGTGGGGTCCTCCAGGACTGCAGCTGGGTGTGTGCCCCCCATGGACCTCCCCAGGCTGCCGGCGAATCTCAGCTCCAGCACCTGGAGCACCTCCCCTCCTTCCACACTGACCTGGGCTCTGCAGGGCTGTTCCTCTCACATGTTCCCACACCTCTCTTCTCTGGCTCCAACAGCCCCTATGAATTAACTTCTTCCTTCTTAGCTCTGTTATCCCAAACAGCCTTGGCCAGCGGCGGCTCTGTCCTGTGGCCCTGGAGCCGGTGGCATTGGCCCCAGGGGACACGGGGGAAGCTTCCAGCAGCTTCTCACAGAAGCCACCCCTGTGGCCCCCCTGCTCCCCAAACCTGGCCACACAAAGCCAGCTCAGTACCCAGGTGTGTCCACGCCTGGCCGCACACAGCAGCACAGACACCCTGAGCGCTCACACAGACAACAGCAGCACAAGCAGCCCGTGCCTGCTCCCCTTCCTGGCCTGAGACTGCCATGGAAACACATTGCAGAGAGCCCCCATTCGGGAATTGGGGCTGGATGGGGCAGGACGGACAGCACTGGCCCAGCGCAGGGCAATGGAATGCTGGCCCTGTGCCCCCAGCCCTTTAAGCGCCTCACCCCTCAGTCTCCGCACGTTTGCTCTCCCCAAACCCCATCGATGCCTGCGTTTCCCTGCCTTCAGCTCCTGCAGTGAGCCCTGCGCAATGCTCAGTGTTCCTTCCCTGTGCCCCACGCTTGTCCTGTACCCTGGATGTGACACTGCATCTGTGAGGTGCTCTGGAGAGGGTGGTGTCCCCCCGCCCTGTGGGGCTCAGCTCCCCTGGGACTGGGAGGTGCTGGATGGGGGCTCATGGCTCTGGGGGTGTCCCTGGGGTTCCCCCGAGGCTTGAAGCTCTACTGGTGTGTACAGATGAACTTTTCATCACCAAAGTCAGTGTTGCCAGGCTCTGATCTCTCATCTCGGAGAGGGCCAGGAGTGAAAGCCGTGTCACTGGACCAGCCACATTGGAACGTGCCCCAGGCAGCTCACCTGAGGCCAGATAGTTTGAATTCACCCATAAGTGATCAAGTGGGGCATCCCAAGGGTGTTCTCAGCACCCCAGGTAGGTTTTGCCACCCCTCAGACAGTCCTGTCCTGCTGTGGTTTGGGACATGGGGGTTATGTCATCCCAAGGGAGCAGGGTACCTCAGCGCTCCTGGCGCTCCAAGGAAAAGTTTCTCTTCCTGCTATCTCCTCTTCTCCTGGGAGAGGTGACTGTGGCCCTGTGGAGCTGCACCCACTGCTGCAGACCCCCTGCACTGCTGCAGACCCTCAGGTGGTGAAACCACCCCCAGAAGCTTGACTAGCAAGTGAAAAGAAGATGCTGGAAAGCAACGTCAAAGCCTCGAAGGAAATATTTCAGGCTTGTCACCCATCTACCTGTGATCCAGGACAGGGAGGGACAGAGGCAAGAGGAGATGTGAGCCCACAAAAACTGCAACCTGTAACCACAGCACCCTCTGCATCAGCACCAAGGCTGAACATGACTTTTGGTGTCAGAGCTGGTTCAGAGTGCTGATCTTTGTGGTGAAGAGAACCAGAATCATCCAAGCGTGTGGCGGAGAGGAGGAGGGTGAAGGTGTTCCTTGTCTGCAGCCTCACCCTGTGGAGGCACAGGCAGAGTGCCTGGGAACTGGGGCTGGTCCTGAAGGGGCCTGCAAGCTAAACCCTGCAGCACAGAGGCACTGGAACGTGGCCAGGGAGCCCTGACACATCTGCATGAGGAGCTCCCAGAGGGGCTGTCCGACCCTCTAAAGGTCCCGCTTTTCTGCTGTGAAATGTGAAGGGATTTCTTCCTTCACAAGACCTTAGCTATACTTCTTCAGAGCTTTCCAGGTCCTTAATCCCAGTCATTCCAGAGGTGTCATCTGGATCACAGGACGAGGAGCTAAGTGGGGTCACAGGCTCAGCTCACAAATGGGTGAGCTCCCAGAGGCTTCATCCTTCGCAGACATAGCTTGGCATGCAGGCAGCCACAAGCTGTAACTTTCCAAGTAGCTCCGAAATGTTTCCCAGGACAGAAGGCTTTCTCTCACAGGTCAGCTGTGACAGGATCCAAACCTGAGTGATGATGAATGCTGCCTAGAGACAAAATGTCCCGTAGCTTTTTGGATTATTGTTCCCCACGCCTCTGGAACTGTAACTACTCAGAGAGAAGAAAACCATGTGCTCAGCTCCACCCCACACAGGCCCAAATGTCCCATTTCGTAGGTCAGCGTGGACTTCAGATGTGTCTAGTCGGTACCACTATTCACCTCCAGGATAAACAACCAAGGCTTTATTTCTTTTTTAATTAAGCATCTGCTTCCTGTGTTGATTGCTTTGAAAACATCACCCAGGGCCACGTGGGAAGGGAGATGTGATGCACGTTGCCCAGGGAAGCTGCATGAATCAGCAACTGATGCAAAGCCTTTTTCTGGGCACTGTTTAATGTTACATTAATTTCAGATGTCAGGCCCCAACCTCATTTTTTTGTCAATTTCAGTGACCACAGGGTAGTACTGTCCGTGAAAGGTGCCAAACTTAGTTCCTACGTCAGCAGAAGAGAAAAATAACCCTATTTTCTGTGGGCGAGCTGTTTTGGGAGAGGAACAGTTCCTGGAAAAGGGGCAGAGAGAGCAGGCCAGGCAGCGGAGAACTCGCAGTGCAGAAATGCTGCGAGGGGCCGGAGGGGCGAAGGCAGGGAGGCACAAACCGGAGCTGATCGATGCCTCTCCGCGGGCAGGTCCGCGTGTCCTGAGCAGCGCCGTGCTAAATGCGGCGCTGCGGCGGTGGCAGGGCGGTCACGCACCGAGCAGGGCACCTTCGCGGCCAGGGCAGGTGCCAGGGCAGGAAGGAAGAGCTGACGTGCGGGATGTGGGTTCCCTGTCCGCGGGACGGCGGTCACGCCGGGCCGGGCCGTCTCCCGGTGTCCGTGTCCTTGGCACCGCCGAGCCCCGAGCGCCGGCAGCGAAGCGCCGGGGTGAGCGCGGAGGGGGAACCCAAATAACACCCGGCCCTGCCCGCTCCCACCAGCCCGGCCCAGGGGAGCCCGGGGGCACAGACGCAGCTGGGAACACAAACTGGGGACTCACAGGAAGGGACATCCCGTGCACGGCTGTCCCGTGTGACACAGCCCCGTATTCCAGGGGGGACACCTGTCAGTGTCAGAGCAACACCTGCGCACCCTTAGGACCATCAGCACGGGACAAGCCGTGGGGCACAGGGAAGGAACACTGAGCATTGCGCAGGGCTCACTGCAGGAGCTGAAGGCAGGGAAACGCAGGCATCGATGGGGTTTGGGGAGAGCAAACGTGCGGAGACTGAGGGGTGAGGCGCTTAAAGGGCTGGGGGCACAGGGCCAGCATTCCAGGGGTGCTCGTCCAGCAGTGCCCTGCGCTGGGTCAGTGCTGTCCGTCCTGCCCCATCCAGCCCCAATTCCAGCGGTGTCCCGAGTGGGAGAGGCTCTCTGTCCGGCGAGCTCGTCTGTGCCCGTGGGGCAGCACCTGCACCGAGCGCCGGTGCCGGCCCCACCGGCCGGGGAACCGGGGGTGCGGGGCTCCGGGGGTGCGGGGCTCCAGGGCCCAGACCACCCGGGGGCGGGATGCGGGGCGGAGCCCGGGGGCGGCTCCCAGGGGCGGGCCTCGGGGGTTGTCATTGAGATACCGCCCGTGCCCCGCCGGCGCGGCAGCGCTGCGCTCCCGGCAGCAGGTAACGGGGATCGCTCGGGGCAGCGCGGGGGTCCCGGCCCTCCGGGGAGCGGCGTGGGCTCGGGGCTTCTCCGGGCGGGTCGGGTCGGGTCCCGTCGGGGCGCGGAGGTGCGACGGTCCGTGCCGCGCCGTCGGTCCCGGCTGCGAGAGGTGCCGGTGCCGCCGCTGGTTCCGCTCCCACCGGGTGCCTCTCGTTCGGGACCGCGGGCTCCGTCCCCCTCTCTTCGCGTTGGGGTGATGGTTTAGCGGTTTCTGTCCGATCTTGCCCCAAACGCCGTGGGCTAGTTCTTTTTTCGGTGCGAGGAAGCCATCCATACACGTGCGCCCCGCTGTCCCTAACAACAAAACAAGAGAACAAAAACCCTCCCCTCAGTTCTCAGCTGTTCAATTCACAGACAGTGATTTTGACTTCTTAACCGTAATGGGGAAAATACTGTGAGAGAAATTTCGCCTGAGCTGGGGGGAGCAGGAGGCAGAGTGACTTTAACGTGTGGGTGTCGGGGCATCGGTGTGAGCATCTCCATCCCCGAGGGCGGTGGTCCCCGCAGGGCAGCTGGGGCACAGGGCTCCAAAGGACAGCAGACAGGCAGTGCATGCTCTCTGGCGAGTGTTAGAGGGTTTAACCACTGCCCAAAGCGCTCAGGTTTGCTCCATTTGCACTCACACGGCTCTCCAAACACTGGGAACTCACCTGTCAGCTCCCGCCCGGGTGACCTACTCTGCGCGTGTTTGCTGCTCTCCGTCTCCCAAGCATCGTGTGTTCTTACTGACAGTGTCACAGCTTCTTGTGGCTCCTTGTTGCAGGTGTTTGCTACAGTCCGGGGAAGCTCCTGAAGTTTCTCCTTCCATGCAGATTTGGGTGAGACATAATGTGCCAGTGGGATGTGTGCGATAAGTCTGAGTGGTCTAAAGGGGCTGTAACGTGGGAAATGTTAGAACCCCAGTAGGCATGGATTTCTTGTTCCAGAGGAGCAGACTTCCTGGCCCAGGAGATTCTGCAGATTTGGAGACGGAAATGACAATCATGTAGGCTAGGAAGCCCTCAGTGAACCAATTCCTTCACTTTATCTCTTTCTATGATTCTCTCCTTGCTCCCATGTGGGGCTCTCTCTAGCCAGGCAGAGACACAGATGTTTGGAGAGATGTTGTACAACCTGAGAAAAATCCAAGCTGGAAAAGAAAGGAATTCTGGAAGTCTGTAGGCACCGTTTAATTCTGCCTGCTTAAAATCCAGCTGACATTGGCTAGAGAGGCACTTGTCTCATTCCCCCATCAATTCCCCATGAACTGACCCGGCCAGACCGATGAGGAACCTCTGGGGCCAGATGGGGTGGGAAGGCCAAGGCAAGGGCATGTGTGAATGACAGCGAGGACATAGCAAGCCCTCTGCGCAGCCTGTGACCTCTCTGCCTCCCCAGTTCAGCCATCAGGAGCAGGCAGATGGCACACATTTCCACGTGTGTTGCTGTGTAATTTATCCTGGGTTTCGCTCCCATAAGGTTTACTAAATTACCCTCTAAATTCTTCCTGAGCAATCTGCTGTCAAACAGTTGCTTAATGCTGTTCAGTGCTCTGGGCTCTCTCTCTTTGTGGAAAGCCTGTCTTTCTAAAGCTGGAGAGAAGCTTTGGGCTCTTCTGAAATGGCTCTGTATGTGGCACGACATTCCTGAATCAATATTTCTTAAGTGCAGGTATTTTCCCTTTTGTCTTGTTCTTCCTTTCTTGGCATTTCCCAAAAGGCCATTCCAAAGCTGCTTCCCAGCACATGTCAAGATCACCTTTACTGACAGTGTAGAGGAACCTGCTGAGGTGCCTGCCCTGAGCCTGAAGTTTTTCCTCTGTGGAGATTCCCAGGAAGGCCATGGGAATACTCCAGGGTGCTGAACTCCACAGCACTGTGGTTGGTTCCAGACCTGCAGTAGGACGCAGAGATCAGTGACAATATGTGGAGTTCTGCACAGAACCTTTTTTTTATTTTGGGGGGGGTTCTTTTGTTGGTATTTTTTCCCCCTGTTGTGCAATTTGCCAGTGACATGACAGTGCTGCTCAGAGGGCGAGCTGCTTGGCTCTGTTGTGCTGTGTGTGCAGGGGCTGGGCTGGAGGATCCATCCACGTGCTCGCAGGCAGCTCTCTTCCTCGCCGTGAAAAGGAGCTGTAAGTCAGGAAAGCAGGAGACATTCCTTCTGTGCCGGCAGTTCTTGCCCGGGGAGATGGAGCTGGAGGGAGGAAAGTCCTCACACGCTTCCACACCGGTCTATTTTTAGGAGTGAAAGCTATTCAAGAGGGAAGTATTGATTTTCCTCCTTTCCACCTTGAATGTTCTGTTTATCATTTCCCTCAGTTTGTGTGTAATGCACCATGCGCAAAGCTATTCTTGCTTCTCCCCTTGTGCCCCCAGCCAGTCAAGGAGGTATGGCCTTTGCTGAAACCATTTTTATTTGGCGCCTGAAGTCTTTGCCTGCCCAGAAACTCATAATTTAAAACCAATTCTGCTCTTTGGGAGACAGAGTGTGTCTGTGTAAAACCTCACCACTGTCAGCTGAGAGAGGAAAGTGGGGACATGCAGGTGCAGAATCTCTCCTGCCTTCCCTGGGCTGACAAGAACTGAATTCCCTTGCTGACTGTTCTTGATTTACAGCAGCTGGTTGGAGCGTGGGGGTGGTTCTTGGTTTTTTGGGGTTTTTTTAATAGTGGGGTTTGTTTGCTTGTTATGATGGGGTTTTTTTGGTTTCGTTTTTTTTTCCTGGTAGCATCTGTGTATATGCCAAAAACCTAGGTCTGCAATAGTATTAAAAAGCAACAGTGCTTTTTTTTCATTATTTTCTTTTCTGGGGGCTGTGGTGCTGGTGGTTACTCTTTGCCTGCTGTGACACAGAAGTACTGAACCTCACAGGCCTCTGGCACAGCACAGGTTCTCTTCCCGAACCAGGGAGGGCCAGAGGAGCAGCCTGGCCACCCTGCAGGGCAGGAGGAGTTGTGCCTCTGGCCCTGCCAATGATCAGATGGCCGCTGACCTGAGGGTGGGGGGATAAACTGCTCTGCAGGGACCTCAATCCCATTAGTGATGTCTGGCAGTGTCACACAGTGTCACACAGTGTCACAGCAGCACACAGTGCTGTGGGAGTGTTTCCTGTGTGCTGCTGTGATGGCCGAGGGGGCTGCCCGTGGCACATAGGGATGCTTGTGGCCAGGGGAGGACTCTCTTCTGGACTCTCGTTGGGCAGCAGTGCCCCCAGCTGTGCCTGTGACCCTCGTAGAGCAGCACTGTGTGCGTGTGGCAGTTTGGGCTGGCCTTCAGTCTGGGCAAGCCCCCATGAGTGCAGCTCATCTCCTCAAAACCCAGGCAGATATCGCAGGCTTAGGAGACAGGATGGCCATACTGGGTTGGGTTTTTTTTTTCTGTCTTCTTTTTTAAATTTTCTTTTTGCAAGAATTACGTTCCCTGTATAGGCACAGCCAGAGAGGTGGGAGCGCAGAGTGCCACGGGAGCTTTAAACCTGGTCCTGGGGCTCAGCTGTCTCCCTGGCTGTATCTCCAAGAACATCTTTAGAAGCTGCCCTGTGCAAAATAGATGAGTTACAGTTCTGTCCTCATGTCTCATGAGAACTGGCTGACCTTCAAGAGCTTTGCTGCAGAGACGCTCAGTCGTGCCAGAAGAGTCTTCTGGTGCAGCTCAGAGCCACGTTTGTCAAGAAGGAGTTCAGTTTTTTTCTCCCTGCCTGAGAGGACAGGGTTGTGCTGACCCTCTGGGCAGGAGCAGACCATACCTGGTGAGCTGGGGTGGCCTGGGCAAGGACCAGCCCTGCTTCATCTTGGAGCTGCACCACATGAGGATGTGTCACCAGATACACAGGAGGTGCAGTCACAGAACCACAGCATGGTTTGGGATGGGAGGGACCTTTAAAGGCCATCTAATCCAACCCCCTGCCATGAGCAGGGACATCTTCCACTATCCCAGGGTGCTCCAAGCCCCATCCAAGCTGGCCTTGGACACTTCCAGGGATCCAAGGGCAGCCACAGCTTCTCTGGGCACCCTGTGCCAGGGCCTCCCCACCCTCATTGTGTACTGATTTTTGCTTATATGTAGTCTGAATCTGCCTCTTTTACTTTAAACCCATCACCCTTTGTCCTGTCATTACAGGCCCTGCTAAAAAGTCTGTCCCCATCTTTCTTACGAGCTCCCTTGAGGCACTGGAAGGGGCTCTAATGTCTCCCCAAAGCCTTCTCTCCTCCAGGCTGAACAACTCCAGCTCTGTCAGCTTTTCTTGTAGCAGAGGTGTTCCAGAACCCGTGGTTATTGCTGTGATCCTGCTGTGGACTGGCTCCAGCAGCTCCACATCCTTCCGGTGCTCGGCTTCAGGGCTGGAGGCAGGGGGGGGCTCACCTGAGCAAGGCAGAGGGGCAGAATCCCCCTTCCCTTGCTGCCCACGCTGGGGGGTGAGCCCAGCACAGGGGGGTTTCTGGGTCCCAGCACACATGGCCAGGGCAGGGCCAGCTCTCACCCACCGGCACCCCCAAGTCCTTCTCCCAGGGAGGCTCTTGATCCGTTCATCCCTCAGCCAGAGGCCATCCAGCTCACTGCTGATGGGCATCCATTACAGGAAGTACTTGGAAAGAGGCTTCCAAGAGCTCCTGTGAGTGAAGTTACAAATGGACGGCATCCAGGGTTTTACAGCAGCTTATGGCAACATCTGACCAGGCCTTTCTCTGTCAGTGAGTGCAGGAGACCTGCTGTCCCCAGCTCTGCTCCTGCCACCACGCTCTGGTGGGAGGCAGTGCCTTAAAACAAAGCTCTAATATCAAAAGGACCAGGAAAACTTTTGCCCGTCAGAAAATTTCAGTTTGATGAATTAATACTTTCCATGAAATACTGAAGTATTCTCCTTGAAAGTGGGTTTGGTTTTTTTCCTTGCTGGTCAGATCTCTGCTGTGCACGTCCTGACACTGCTGCCAGTTGTGCTGCCCTGTGGCTGCCCCCTCGGATGTGGGCCCTGACTTTCAGGTCTGCTTTGCTCCTGAAGACCCAGAGGCAACCGCGCGGGTTTCAGACAGTGAGCTGTGGCTCTCCAGGAGGGTCAGGTGGCCATGACAATCCCCATCGAGTCACAGTTCCCTCTGGCTGAGTTGAAGGATATCTGTGTATCGGGATCCCAGCTCAAGCTGCTTGGTGATGTGCTCAGGGGCTTCACTCATAAATAGCTGCAGAGGGGCAGGTGGGAGTAGGACCCGGGTCAGAGATGCTGTGGGACACCGCAGGGTGGGGAGAGGTGCCAGCTATGTGTGCAGGGTGGGGGACCCTGGTGGGCCTGCCCTGCTCGGCATGCACACCCCACGGGGTGGGGACAGAGGCTGCTCCTGGTGGTGTGCATTGTTTTGGGGAAATACCTGCCAAGCTGCCTCCTCTGAGACACCCGCTGTGTGGCCCAAACTTTCCAGTTTCCTGAAAGGACAACATGGTTTTCCTTCCTTAGTATTCCATCTGGGGTTTTTAAATGCTTGTGTTTGTTCTTCAGGCTTTTCCTCCTTGTCCTACAGGTTAAGAGAATTTTTCTGGAAATTCTTTTCTGTGAAAGAAAAGTCTGTCCTTTCTGCAGAGCAGCGAAGGGGAAGGGGTGAGGGGTGGCGGTGCAGGTGGAGGTGGTGAGGAAGCACCAGGGAACAATTGATCAGCAGCTTCCAGGCACCCAGACATGGAGCCCTGGGGAGGAAGAGGCCCTGCAGGCACGACGTTCCCGTGGCTCAGAGGGAACGTCAGGGGGTATGGAGGGGAGTGGGAAAGCCAGAGCACTTTGTGCTGCTGAGCAGAGAGGTGAGGTCAGAGAGGTGGAGGCTGCAGCCACCGCCACACGAGCGCTTACAGACGTGGAACGCCGGGGCTGGGACGGGATGCGCCAAGCAGGAACCATCTGCTCGGGCTCCCTGGATAGATCCTGAGTGTGTTCCAGGCTTCTGCTCCTTCTCTGGGCACTTCCTGGTCACCCTCTGAGAAGGGGTCAGATTTCCCATCCTATCAGCTGTAATTTCTGGAAGCACAGCTGGATCACACAGTCCCCGTGAGTGGTGCAGAGATGCTTCTCAGGAGCCCGATGTAGGAGTAGTGTGGCTGAAGGAGCAAGTTGAATTGTGTTAGATAAGAGAGAAAGCCCAGAGCGTGCCCAGTGCAAGAACTGCTGAAGGGCTGCATTTCCTCCATTTCTGCCCATGGCTGAACAGACAGGGAGCAAAACTGGCTCCCTGTGAGGAGCTTGCCTGCAAATATGAGTCCTGCCCTCCCTCCTTGGTTAGAAAACGTGGGCTGGGGGATGACGATGGCTTGGGAAGGTGCTGAGCAGGTCTAGTTTCTCTTGAGACAAACCTTTTGTGCCTCAGTTCTGCGAGCTTCCAGCTGTCTCTGCTGTTCACTGGGTCACTTACTGACATTTCTGTTACAGCACCATTTCTGCCATGGACCAGCAGCCTGCTGTCCCAGTATGACAGAGCATGTCCCTGAGGCACAGAGCTCCCTGTCCCAGCAGAAGACACGAGGGAGGAGGTCAGGACGTACAGAACTCCTAGGCTGAGCAGAAGACACACTGTGAAAGGTGGATATAACACTTTTGGGTTTGAAATACAAAGAGCTGATATTCTTCATGACTTCTGGCAGATACAGACATATTTTGTTTCATTTTGTATTAGGTTTGCTGGCAGCCCACAGTTCTTCCCAGGGTTAGAGCTCAGAGCATTGGCAGGGGGACGTGGCTGCAGGCTTCCTATGCCTTGCAAGGCGTGCTCTCAGGGTGTGCAATTACCACTGATGCTTGCAGTTACAAATATCAAACTGATTACCTGCTGTGACTGAAGACTCGTGGTCCGGGGGGCTCCATTTGGGGGTGGGAAGCCGACCCAGCCTTTGTACCTCCAAAGGAAGCCCATGGATCCATGAAATCCGTGGAGAAGGAATACAGACAGGAGGGTAACGCAGTATGGCGGTGGCACGGATGACTTAAAGCACCCCGCAGACGGGGCTGGGTGGGCAGGGGGTTCTGTGAGTGTCACCACAGGTGTTACCCTCTGTTAAAGCTCTGGTCTTCACAAGGTGCCGGGAGATCTCTTTGTGTTACAAATGAGTCCTGAATTACTGTTGGTAACTCTGAGAGCTGTCCAGAAGAGTTCCTCAGCCACTCGTCATTCTGTTTTCCTGTGATTTGTGTCACTTCCAGGTAAATGGGAGATTTGGAGACTAGCTTAATCCATACACGAAAAACATGTAGAATAGAGCACATGGTAGCGAAATGGCTTCATCGCTCTCGGGACAGCGCAGCCAGGTAAGTGTGGTCTGTGTGGAAGGAATATCTGCAATCACCTTCGATCAGAGACAGCATGAGGCTGTTCCGATGAGCAGGGGCCGGCACAGCCTGCAGTTCTTACTCATTGTTTCCGCTGCTCTTGGGAAATATGCATACAGAACAAGAAATCAACAGCATTTTTAAGCAACCCCCTTGGCTTCCAGGGACTGATGTTCCTGCCTTGCTCTGCTGTGGTTTTGTGAGGAAGAAATACAGCACTGCTCCATGTGAAACTTGCTCTTCTCGAAGGTGGGGTCATACTTTTCTTTGTGGGCCCACATTTTTGGGCAAGACCAGGTTGTATTGACCAGGGATCCATGGCTGCTTTCCTTCCCTGAGGTCTGGGAGTCGGCATTAGGGTGGAGTGGACACACAGTGGACATACGTAAGCTGGGGTGGATCCCAGCGGAAGCTGAGAGCTGTGCGTTCTCTCGCTGCCTTGCTGGGTGAAGGTGCTGCTGTTTCCTGTGGATGGAGGTCATGGCTTGCTGTGGGGCACACCTGGGCCTCTCTTCTGTGTGACCGCTGGGCTGGGATGACTGGGAAGTTGTGGTTACAACCAGTCTGATGTCCTCAACTTTCTGCGGAGCCCGGGGTGTCGCTGCTGGCTGCAGACCCAGGGAGCGCCAGCCTCGGTGCAGCACAGCAGCCCACTGAGAGCAGGGAAGTGTGTGGGTCTGGGCCCTTCTGACAGAGAGTGTGTGGTTATATCGTGTTTAGCTGTCTCTTCTGACCTCACAGGGGCAGCGTGCCGGTGATGGACAGCGCCGGGGACAGTGCAAGCCAGCCCCCCAGCCGGGTCAAAGTCACCGTCACTGTGTACAAGGACCTCATCCTTCAGCACTACGGCTTTGAGATCTGCCCCAGCCTTCCCCTGACTATCGCCTCTGTCACTGCAGGTGAGCATCCTGTCCTCCCTGGAGGCACAGGTTTGAGAGCTCAGCATCGTCCCAGGGGGTCTTAGTGATAAACTCGTGGCAGGGGTTTGTGGTTTCTGAGGCAGCTGGTTGCTGTGTGAGCCCTGAGTGCTGCAGGCAGAAGTCGGGGTGCCTGTGGCACGCTGAGTGCTTGGACATCTCCCGATTCCGACAGTGTGGAGCCAGAGTCGGTGTCCCGTGGATCCTTCGCCTGGCTTGCTCACTGCTGACCTTCATGATGCAGAGAGCTGCTCAAAGTAAAGCTCTTCCTGGTGTTTTATCTGAAATGCAGAGGAAGGATTTAATCTTATCTTAGAGAATTTCATCTTATTCCTTTGTGGCCACGATGATCTGCTGCTGAACAGACTCTGGGCTTTCAGCCCTGTAACTTGGAGAGGTTTGCTGCTGGGTGCAGGCAGTGCTGAAGTCATGCAGATCAGCTCCTCTAGCTATAGAAGGGAGGGGTGTAAGTCAAAAACTGTGAATCTGTTTCTTATTCTTTTTTTTTTTTTAATGGGTGCACAAAACCATGTGGTTTTCTCGGTTGGTGTGAGTGTGGCAGCCCTCAGTTTGGGGGTGGCCAGGGCTCTGGGCCGGGGCATGAACCCTCTGTCACCTCCCTCTTCTCTTTGTGCCCCTTCCCTTGTGAAACATGGTGAAATTATCTGAGAGTTGTGGGGTGTAAGAAGTGGGGGGGGTTTTCCACTGTGCTTTTGTTTTCTCCTAACCAGAAAGAATCAACATTTTACTAGAGCTGAGGCACAAAGAAGCCTGCCCTTCTGACCCTGTCCTTTGCTGATGGGAGCCCATGGCTACACAGGCCATGTTTGGTTCCCAGTGAGTTGCGTGGTGGGCTGTGACAAGGGGACAGGCACATGCTGGAGTGGTTTTCCATGGGGCAGAGGGAAGCTTAGGTGGGGGGGCAAAGACACAGACGGGGACACACCGGCTGGTGTCAGCACCCAGTGTCCTTTAACCCCTTTTCTTTTGCCATCCAGAGGTGGTTGCTGAGGGAAGCAAGTGCTGGAAGGGAAGAGGAGCTCACAGGGAGTGTCTCTGGACATCCCTGGTGCAGATGTGGCACTTGGGGACATGGGTTAGCAGTGGACCTGGAAGTGCTGGATTAATGGATGGACTCTGTGATCTTAGAGGGCTTTTCCAATCTAAATGACCCTGCGATCCCCTGGTGGGAGGGGTCTGGCTGTGACTCAGGTCACGCTGGTTGCCCGCAGGGAGCACGGCCGAGGGGAAGCTGCAGCCGGGTGACCAGCTCCTCAAGATCAACTCCACCACAGTGGACGATGTGTCTGTCGAACGGGCAGCCAGCATCATCAGGTGTGGACTGTCCCCCAGTGCCTGGCTGCGGCCAGAGGGGCTGGGCAGGGGTCTCAGCCCCGGCTGACCGTGTGTCTCTGTTGCAGGGAGGCCGGCGATGAGCTGCTCCTGACTGTCCTGCGCTGCACGTCTGTAAGTGGCCCTTCCTTGGCTCTCATGGCACCCTTTGGCATGGCCACGGTCGAGGGGTGGCCGGACTGGCGTGCAGGCTGTGAGGGGCTGGCCAAAACCATGAGGGTGCCCTGAGCATCCTGTGTGTCACATGCACCCTTGGAGGGGGCTTGGGAAGAGCGGGCAGTGACTCCTAGTCAGGAGTTCTAGTCAGGCCGGCTTTTGCCATGGGCTGCAGGGAGAGTCTCTGTGCTCCGTGCACCCTGGGGGGCTCTGGAAGGTCTGGACGTGCTGGGGGGCTCCTCCCAAATCCCATCCTCTGTCCCTACCATGTGTCCTCAGGGCGGGATGGGGCTGTGGCAGGCCAGGAGGCACAGGCACTTCTGACAGGTGAAGGGTTGGCTCTGCCTGGAAGCTGAGTAGGAGGACACTGAGGGATTCTGCTACTGTTCTTGGGGACCACCACAATTTACAGGGCATTTGTGCACAGCTCCTGAGCACGTGGTGTCTTGTGAGCTTGATAAGACCCTGTCATGGTGAGAGCAAGGTCGTGTGACAACTGTGCAATGTGCTCAAGTTGCCTGTGTCACCTTGGGCAGTTTCTGTATGATTTGCAGGACACTCTGGGAAGCCCAGCAGAGCGAGGGGGTGCTGCCCATGTGGAGTCTGCCCATCATTGCCCGGCTCTCTGAGTGTGTTGTGGTTTCGGTACAGCCGCCCTGCCGATCAGCGGCCGGCAGAGCCCAGCTGCGTTCTGTGATGTGGGGGGACACCTGAGCGCAGCAGCCGCTACCCTGCAGTGACATTGGGGCGGTGTGGCACATGCCACACACGTGTCCGCTCGCTGGGCAGCCGGGGTTGGGCTCGGCAGCTGCCCAGGCAGCTCAGAAGGGCCTGTGGCACGGCTGGGAGAGGAGGGGCTCCCCAAATCCGCTCTCCATGGGGCGATGAGCATGTGTCCTGCCCTCGCTGGGGCTCTGCCCGCGGCTGCTGCCCAGACCGAGCACCGCTGCCGTTTCAGGGTGGCCCCAAGTCGTCGTTCCTCACCGCAGAGAAGAGGGCGAGGCTGAAGACAAACCCCGTCAAAGTGCGGTTTGCGGAGGAGGTGCTGCTGAACGGACACTCGCAGGTCGGGGAGCGCGGCCGGGGGAGGGAGGGAGGGAACGCGGGGCTCCCCCGGGGCTGGGATGCTGCCCCTGGGGCTCGCTGTGCCGGCCTGCCCTGGGCGGGATCCGGGCAGCTGCTCCCTGCTGCTGCCTGAGGTGATCGGGGCCAGGGGGAAGCACGGGCAGCTCCCGAGGGTTTTGTCTCTGATGTGCTTACTTGGACTAATGGAAAGTACCCACGTGCGCTGCTTCTGTCCTGTTCCCCCGCCAGACCTTAAACCATCCCTTCAGCACTGCAGGAGGCAGCTGTGGTCCCTCGAAGTGCTAATCCATCCATGGTGAGCCCACACTGAGGTGTGGGCACGACAAACCCTGACCCAGAGATGAGAACGCTGATGTGTGTGCCAGGTTTACGTGCTGGTGGGCCGTCCCCTCCTGGGGACAGGTCGCACCGTGCTCAGAGGGTTTGTCACTGGTCACTTTACTTTGCTGTTACGGTGTTCCCGAGCTGACAGGGTGGCAGCTTGTTGTCATATCCCTGCGGAGGGTTTCCACACAGCACCCACGGCTGCCCCTGTACCTGACTCTCTGTAAGGTGAGCTGGGTCACAGCTTGCTGGAGGGTGCTGCAAACCCATCACCGGGTTCCTAGTGCTGCTAGCAGCCGGGCTGGGTGAACACGGGTCTGCCCGTGCTGGTCTCCCTGGAGCAGAGGTGAGAACACTTGTATCTTCCCTGAAGTGTTAACAGCTTGTGAACGTCTTCTTTTCTTCCTGTGTAACTTTCTAAGCTCGGTGGGGTGAACTGGGGTCAGCTGGGAGTCATTGGGTCTGTCGAGCTTTCCTGTTGTCTTTCAGAATGAGAAAACTCTGTGGTCAAATCCCCCTCTCTGGTTCCCTGCTCATTAGTGCTGTTCAGTTGCCCAGGTCTGACCGAGCCTTTCTGCTTTGCAGCAATGACGAACTGCCCACTGGGCCCTTTTCCTTTTCCCTTCCTGTCTGTCTCTTGCTCCCTGTCAGTGGTGGAACTCTTCTGACACAGCTCAGAGCCTTGCCAGGGCAGGTGTTTCCTCTCTTTCCCCTGCACATGGGCAGAGGTGCAGCCGGAGGTGCCATGGGTGTCACCTGCCTGCCGTGTGAATGCACGTGGGGACCCCTCCCCTCTGCTCCTGCCTGCAGGGCGGGTGAGGGTCAGCTGTGCCTCCCGATGTTTACCAGTCTGTCTCTCTGGACCCTTCCTGCCACGCTGCTGCCAGGTGTGCTGGTGCTGCTGCCAGGCTTGTCCCTGCCTTCCCAAGGGCTGTGTTAACATCCCTCAGGTGTCAGGGACACGTCTGTCAGGGACACTGCCTGGGCAGTGTGGAGCGGGGCCCTCCCTGGCACAGATCCCTCGTGCTGTTGGGAGATGTGACACCCAGATCACCGGGCAGGCAATGGGAAAGGGGAGGATGTGCCCAGGAAGTGGTCCCAGGCAGAGAGGCCTGAGAGCTTTGGGCAGGACTGGTCGTGGGAGACAGGCAGACCCAAAATCACCAACAGGCGCTGCATTTCTTGCAGCTGGGGGCTGACACAAGTGTCTGCCTGGAGGTTCCGTGGGGCTGTGTCAGCTGGAGGCTGGGCCCTGGTGCCACAGCCCGTGAGGTCTCAGATCCCTGCCAGTCGCTGACGGCAGGGTTGGTCTCACTGAGTCTGGAGAAGGAGCTCTTGAGAGGTGTAAAGAAGGCACTTCTGGAGGGAATGCTGCACTCTGTGCCTCCCTGAAGCCTCTGTCAGCATTGTGTTGAGCTAATCATGCCTCTGCAAGCGCAGAGGAGGGACACAATCAGTGCTTAAGATTGCCTTTCATTTAATGAGAGCGTAAAGGTGGGAGAAATTAATTCAGCTGCTGGGGTCCCACTGGTGTTAGATTCCCTTTTCACCATCTGGATAGGCAACCTGTTCTGAGCAGTGAAGGAGTAGCACAAAGGAAGAGTAAATAAATTTGTTGCATATTTATGATTTCTTTCTGGAAAAGCACTATCCACCACAGCAGCCCTGAGTGCTTAAGGGCTGCTCTCCTTTCCATGGGCTGACGTACTAAGGCAGCCAAAATGGGTATTATGGCCCTGAAAAACTGTGCAGCCTCCTGTTTCAGTAAATATACTGCGCTTGTCATCCTAATGGAGCACGGCTAAGTGATCCTTGTGGCGACGGGAAGGATCCCAGCGGCTGCGTTCTGCAGCTGAAACCCGAAACTCCAGGTTGGGAGCATCAATTGTTAATGAGCCTTGCTGCTGTCCTGCCTCCGCTTTCTGCAGACTGATGATGTATTTCTGTATTGCTGAGCAATATGCGAGGGACGGGCCCCTGGGGAGCCTGGGCCAGAGCCAGGCAGTGTGCTGTTAGCAGCTGTAACTTGGGGTGAATCAGCCTCACCCCACGCAGGACACGAAGGGTACGGCTGTTGAGGCTTTCAGGGTTAATTCGTAGTAGCTTCTGACAGCCTTCACAAAAAGGGAGAAACCTCTCTGGGTGTTCTGGCTGGGTAATTGGGTCTGACCAGGAGAGTGGTGATAATTTGTGCAGATGTTAAGTTTTGCTGTGTGCTGGCTGTGCAAGGCCCCCTCACATGGCCATGGGAGCCAGCAGAGGAGATGTGCAGCTGGTGTAAAACAGCATCGCTGTCCTGGAACTGATGGAGGACCCCACACCTGCCAAAGACATGATGTGTCTGGGCTAGGTGGCACAGAGGAGTTAAATCCTGGGGCTGGGAAGGGCAGAAGTGTTCTCTTCTTCTTTCTCAGTGGGGACTGTAGGCAGCTTGAACCCCATAGAATGAGAGGAACCAGGAGGGGATTCAGAAGGGTTTTATGTTTGCTCTGGCAGTGATTCCAGGGTATATGGGCTCTCTATCCGGAGGGACCGAGGCTGTGAGGTTTGTAAGGTGTGGCACAGTGAATGAAACACAGGAGAGATCATCTCAGAAACACCACTCTTAACCCTGAGACTCTCTTGACAAGCAGATGAACCCTTTAAGTGATGGGAGTAATGTGCTGGCCCAAGAACATGAAAAAGACATGCTGAGTAGGAAGTCCCAGAGTGGAGGGGTAAACCTCCCCAGCACTGAACAACCAGAGCAACCATGGTGAAACTGGCAGGAAAGGTGCAGGTATTCTCTGCTGAAGCAGTGAGGTGCAGGGCTGAAAGGTGATGCTGTAGGCTGCCCCAGCAGGACAGAGGCTGAGTCCCCAGACTCTTCTCCAAGCACCCAGCAGAGATCTTCTCACTGAGGGCGTCCTTGCCTTGGCCCACGCGTTTGGGACCTATCTCAGGACACTCTGGTGGCATCATGTCCTGCTTAGGAAGCCGCAGGGTTCCGGATCTCAGGGGAACACGCAGTGAGAGCAGCACTGTGTGTCTGACAGGCTCCCCACGGCGCTGGCAGTGTGGAGGCTGTGGGCAGTGCTGGGGGTGAAGCTGTGGATGCTGCTGGTGGGATGGTGTCAGTGTGGGGTCTGTGCTTCTCCACGATGGATGTTTTCTGGAGGCACTGCTGGGTTTTGGTGATGAGCAGGGAGGATGACTTTCTGCTTTCAGTGCCTGCCGGATCCTCCTGTGCCACTGGGAAGGGAACGGTGCTCCCAGGCCACGTGCAGCCGCTGCACTGCCCGCAGCGTTACGGTAAAGTCATTTGTTGTGCTCTCTTTCTGTCATTCTGTGCCAGAGGCGTAATCAGGAATAAAGCTTGGTGCCATGGAAGAGGGTTGCCAAGGTAGAGGAGGATTTTCCTGGATGCCAGGGCTTGCAGTGTCAGGCAGAGCAGCTGGTGCCCGCAGGCTGGATGCCCGAGGGTCCAGCTGCTGCTTTTGTTCTGCAGGGGAGCTCCCTCCTGTTCATGCCCAATGTTCTCAAGGTGTACCTGGAGAATGGACAGACAAAGGCGTTCAGGTTTGAGAGGAGCACTACTGTGAAGGTAAGGATGCTCAGCAGGCTGTTCCCGCCACCCCAGTTCAACCCATCAGCAGAGGTGGGGCCGGGGCACTTGGGCTCATTGACCAGCTGGTCTGAAGAGGATTGCTGGCCGATGCTGGGCACGGTGGGTTTTCTGTGGGAAGGATGTTCCCCTCTGGAGACATGAGCACTGATGAACCCCCTCAGGTGAAAGAGCAGCATCTGAGGGAGAGATGCTCCTGAGTGAAGAATGATCCTCCCTCAGATTGCTTCTGCTGGAGCATCACAGACAGGTTGCCATCATTGCCTCCAGAGCACGATGCTGCTCTGCAGCGCCATTGATCCAGCCCTTCCCACCACTGCTCTGCTTGGACACAGGCTCACACACTTCCAGTGCTCCTGGCCTGATTGTTGTGGCTGCTCAGAGTTTACGTTGGACTTAGTAAGATTTGACCGTGCCCAGTGGTTGGAGGTGATACCGTACTTAAAGGACACGTGGTGTCCTGCACCAGTGCAGGTGCTGTGGGAGAGATTCATGATGCACAAACACTCTGGGGTTGTCAGGCTGAAAGTATACTAGGGGGAAACACAAAGGGACTTCATTTATCGTGTGGTGAAAACTTTCCTCAGAAAAGGAGGAGTTTGTCTGGTTCATTCAAGCTTCACAAAGCCATTGTGGTCTCTCAGGCAAGTCTCTCTCTTTTGACTTGCAGGGTCTGGAAAAGCAAAATAGTGCAATAAAGCACAGAGGTGGTAAGGAAAGGGGAGGTTGTAAAGAGAGGTTTGAATGTCTGTCCGCAAGGGTTTAATTTCTAAAGGATGGATTATCTCTTCGTCTTTGACTTGAGTTTCTCAGCTCTGACATGGAATAAGTTTTCCCAGTTTTTGAGAGCAGCCCTCATTAGTGCCCTCCAGAAACACCTAAATGAGTAAAATGCTTCCCAAGTTAGGTGTTTCTAGAAATTCCTCTGTGGCTTGAGACATCCTGGCTTAAAACTGAGATGAGTCAAACATTTATGCTTGCCTCGAGAAGCTTGAGTGAATCCACAGGCTTCTGTTTCAATCTGTGCTCAGTCAAGCCTGAGGTGATATTTTCTTTTTGCCAGAAGTAAACCTTGTTACTTCCATAACAGTCAGTATCCTGACAGAATTCTCTATTACAAGTGAAACACCAGTTTCAGTCAGATTGGTAAGACTTTTACAATTATGCTCTCAAATTCTTGTTTATTGGAGAGAAGTGTTTTCCACCAGTTCTTTGTAGTTTCTTCTACACAAAGAAGTTCTTTTTTCACAAGTCAGAGAATCACAAACTGCTTTGGGTTGGAAGGGACCTTAGAGACCATCCAGTTCCAACCTCCTACCCTAGGCAGGGACACCTTTCACTAGACCAGGTTCCTTCAATCCTGTCCAGCCTGGCCGGGGACACTTCCAGGGATGGGGCATCCACATCCCACGTGTTGTAGAGTTCTAGAAAGCTGGAATAACAAACACAGCAGACACTTGGGTCAGGGGTGACAGAAAGTGCTCAACACCACTCAGCTGAAACCTGTGAAACTTCGAGCGTGAGGCAGCTCAGGAAGTGGATTTGATACCTGTGGCACCTTGGAGTTTGCATGTTGCTGAACTCTTCCCCATCCTGTCCTGCTGGGATGTGTTGTGTCTGTCCGTCTGTGCCTCCCACGCAGCTCCTCAGGCCTGCAGGCTGGACTCACGCAGGGACACCTGTGTGGTGTGTGAGTCCTACTGGTGCCACGCCTGAGCCCTGTGTGACCCCCCTGCCCCCCAGGACATCGTGCTGACGCTGCAGGAGAAGCTGTCCATCCGCAGCATCGCCCACTTCGCGCTGGTGCTGGAGGAGCAGTACAACCTGGCCAAGATCCACCTGCTGCACGAGGAGGAGCTCATTGCACAGGTGAGCCGAGCCCCCCGCGTCCCATGGCCCTGCAGGGGCACTGCCCCCCGGAAACAGAGGCCAGTGAGGGTCAGAGGGAGCCAAGAGCTGCAGGTGTCACCAGAGGGGGGAGCTCAGCCTGGCCCCCATCCACCTCTGCCATGGTGTTCACCCGCATCCCTGGGGAAGTGGTACTTGGGGAGCATTGTGCCCCCACTGGAGTGCCCCCACACAGAGCAGTACCCAGGGCTGGTGTTGCCTGGACCGTGTAGAGCAGTCGTGGGTGACATCCTTTGTGCCACCTGTCACACAGAGGACTGCTTGAGCCCTACAGCAGCTTTAGGTCAGCTGTGCGTGACCTCGCTGGTCACAGTTCCCTGGGTGGTCAGAGCGTTCACCCACACAGGGGCCACTTGGATTAAACTCTGGGTCAGTACCTTGTGTCCTGTAAACACGAGGCGAGCTCGTGTAACCCTGCTGCTCTAACAGTGGGGCTGGGCTCGTTCAGGGTGTGAACAAGCGCCTGCTCAGGTGTCTCAGCTCCATGCTGATGGGATTGTTGGCTGGCAGTCCCCTGCAGAGGGGTTCATGGAATCATATCTAGAATATCCTGAATTGGAAGGCGCACACAAGGATCACTGAGTGCAGGTCCCTCAGTGGCTGCTGCTGTCAGACCACTGAGCACACGGGTCAGAGGATTTCTGCTGGGCAGGATTTGCCCAGAATAAAATATGCTGATGTGTAACTCAGAGTCTTGACATTGTGTTGACATTACAGTGATGATTCAGGGGTCTGTTCAGGGCTGCTGTGTCTTGTGACTGAGCTCCAAAGCAGAGCAGCCTGCCCCTTCCCATGCCGTTATCACCCGGCCCCAAAGCCTCTGTGCTGGTCACACTGCAAGTGTGTGGGATCAGTGGGTATTTAAATGAAGTGCTGCTGTCAAAGGGCTTCTGGGCTACCGCAGGGAGAAGAAAGAAACACATGAACAGTCAGAGATAAAATTACAATCATTAGCAAAGTCTCCTCGTGTTCATTAGGGACAACCTGCACCATCCCCTTGCCAGTGGCTTTAGACTATTCCTGTGGGTTTGCAGGAGCAAAGGCTCACTGTGCACTCGTGGAGGGACGGCTTGTGGTGTGATGCCCTCTGTCTGTTGCAGGTGGTCCAGAAAAGAGACTCTCATGACTACCGGTGCCTCTTCCGAGTGTGCTTTGTCCCCAAGGACCCCTTGGACCTCATGCAGGAAGACCCAGTGGCCTTTGAATATCTGTATCTCCAGGTGACATGGGAGCGTTCCGTGCTTAGGAATCCCTTCTCACCCCGTTCTTATTTTTGCTGTAAACCAGAGCGAGCCTCAGACTTGCTCAGCTGTATGGATGTGAAATGCAGAGCACTTAAAATCACAGCTTTTCAATTCAATTTGCCTTAAATTCTTAAACCAACTTGTATGCTTGGCTGGTGGAACCCTTACCTGGATGTGTGGTGTCACGTTGGTGGTCTCGTTCTGTCTTCTCCCTGACCCAGCTGTGCTGTGTTTGCTCCAGAGCTGCAGCGATGTGCTCCAGGAGAGGTTTGCTGTGGAAATGAAGTGCAGCGTGGCGTTACGCCTGGCCGCTCTGCACATACAGGAGAGGATCTATGCGTGTGCTCAGCCACAGAAAGTGTCCTTGAAGTACATCGAGTAAGTGCACTCATTTCTGTGTTCTCTTGAGACACCACAAGTGGCCTCAGCTCGCTGTTTGCCCTGTGCCTAGCTCTGCACAGGAGTCCGTCCAGAGGGGACTGCAGCCTCTTGGCTGTGCTGCTCATTTTAGGGGCCCCATGGGTCTCCCTGTCCCTAACCTGCTGAGCTGCCTGAGCAGTACACACGGTGAACACCTGGGGGTGTCCCCAGGCAGAGGGAGGTTCTTACCTGTCACAGGGGCAGGGACTTGAAACTGCAGATCTCTCCCGCAGCGATGGTTACCCAGGCTGCTCCTGCCACTGTTGATTGCAGTACCTGGAGAGAGAGGGTGTAATCACCAGCTTTGCACAGCCGGTACATCTCTCCACCCACTTGCAGCATCCCAGACACACCTGCCTCGGGCAGTGATAGATCCTGTGAAGTCCTGGGATCTGTGGGGAAATGGCCAAGGAGTGCTTTCAGAAGGAGCAGGTGTGCCATGCTGTGTGTTGGTGCTCTGAGGCTGCCCTGCCCTAGAGAGCCCCTGCTCCGGGAAGCGGTGACGAGCTCTTTGTTAATTACCAGGCCCTGGTGGTGATGGGCAGTGTCGTGCACTGCCGCCACCTCGTGTGCAGCCAGATGTGCCCGGCTGTGTGCAGGGAGCGGGGGCGAGGGGCAGTGCTCTCACCTCACGGGTGTTTAATGCCACGGCTGAATAAACTCGCTAGCAGCACACACAGCCCACGTTTTGGGTCCAGGAAACTGAACGTGCTGAAATGTCATGATCTTGGCACCAAAGCAAGGTGCGTGCAAGGAAAATCTCCATCCTCTGGGTGATGAGAGGAGATTAGGACTGTTTTGCTAGTGAAGGTTGTGAATTACCTCCTGTAAACCCGTGTGAAAACGGCCATTCTGCCTCACAGTGCACGTTGTCCTGCTCCCGACCTGCTGGCAGGTGCAGGTAGCAGAGAATCTGAGTGAGTGAGGCCACTGGGTGTGTTACAGCCCCCAAGGCTGCCTGGTGCCTCTGCCCTGCCCTGTGGTGCTGGGGCTCAGCAGGGCTGGGACCCCCTGTGCTCCCTCCCCTCTCTCTGCCAGGAGGGACTGGGGAATCGAGAACTTCATCTCACCCACCTTGCTTCGAAACATGAGGGGGAAGGACATCAAGAAAGCCATCAGCTACCACCTGAAGCGGAACCAGGTGCTGCTGGACCCTCGGCAGAAGGTAGCGTGCAGCCCTGGGTCACAGAGCCCCCGGGGTGGTGGCAGCGTCCCTCGGGGCTGAGGAGGCAGCATCCTCCCCTGCGCGGGTCACCTCCCGAGGTGTCGCTTGGGGCTTCTCTCCTGCTCCTCGTGCTCTGTGCCCACGCTCCCTGATCTCCCTGCACTGTGAGCCCTACTGCACTTCACTGTGGGGTTCCAGATGCTCACTGGGCCCCTGGGACGGTCCATGGACACCTCTGCTGCCTGTCCAGGCTGAGCTTGGTGTGCTGGTACCTAGATACCAGCACCCAGATACCCAGTCCTGCACCAAAGAATGTCTCCTGCAGCTGCCTGCAGGACCTGTGTCTAAACCGTGTTTCCTCTCTTGCCAAACGAAGCACACGCTCACAGCGGCCCAGGTGCGCCTGAGCTACCTGCAGATCCTGGGAGAGCTGAAGATGTACAGCGGGAAGATCTTCAATGCCACCCTGATGGTATGAGCTGTTTGTTTGTGGGACTGGTTTTGGCGTGCTGTCCTGCTGGTCACACTGCTTCTCCCCGTCCTGGGATATCGTGGTAGATTTTGGGAGGGGGCTCTGCTGGAGCAACCCAGCATAGTTCTATTGCAGTGTGCAGAACACAGACCAGCCTACAGAAGAGTTAAACATGTTTTTTCTAATTGAAAGCTATGACTCTTGCTCTTCATATAAACCCTGGCTATGTTTTGTGTGTTTTAAAGTACTTGAGAAATCTGGGGAGGCTTCAAACTCCTGAAAAAATACTGGAAAGACTTAAACCTCACTGTAAAAAGGAACTCTGCTCTTTTTACAAGAGTTTCTTTGGGTTGTTGATTTTTCTGCCTGTCCCCACCTGGGTCTGTGGTGAGCTGCAGAACACAAGCTGTGTCACTCAAGGAGCTGAGCAATGGTGGTGGGTCTGTACCGGAGCAAGACCTCACCCACGGGTCACAGTGATGCCAAAGTTTGCACCTACATGCAAATGGAACAATTTCTGCCAGATTATATGTGTATTAATTCATTTTCTGTTAAGTGTCTCACCCTAACAGAAAGCACTGACATTTCCTCCAAACCCAGAAATGTCTTCGTGAAGTCTCTACCCTGCAGCCACAGCAGGTCTCACTGGGTCCATGTGGGGACACCCTGGCCTGCCAGGTGACATTGGTGACAGCAGACCACCTGCTGCCAGCCACATCTCTGGCTCTGCCAGGTGGCTGGGGCATCCCTGGGGCCATCTGGGGCTGTGGGGAGCTGCTGGTCCTTGTGCAGGGGAAAGAGCTGGGAGCAGGCTCCTATGAGCGTCAGTGCTGAGGTCCCACATGAGGTTGGGAGCCAAGGGGTCCCTGCCCAGCACAGCTGAAGGGGTTCCTGCCCAGGTTTTATTGACAGGTTTAACCTCTGCCCCCGCAGCAGCAGGACAGGGAGTCGTACGTGGCGTTGCTGGTGGGTGCCAAGCACGGGGTGAGCCAGATCATCAACAGCAAGCTCAACATCATCACGAGCCTGGCCGAGTTCCCCAGCATCAGCAGGGTGGAGCTCAGCGAGGAGTCTGAGCGAGTGAGCACGGTCAAGATCTACTTGCAGGACCTGAAGGTGAGCGGCTGTGTGGGGACAGAAGCACAGCGGGAGTCACTTGCACCATCAGCTCTTCTCAGAAGCTGAGGGTGTCACCAGGGTGAAAGGCTTAGAACAGACCTGGGAGGGAAAGCTCACAGGAAGGACCAAAATAAATACTAGAGAGAAGTGATTTTTCCTGCTTAGGAAAAGTGATTCTTCCTCCATCAGTGAGAGACACCAAAGGCACAAAAGGCAAGAAAAATAAATTACTCTTCCTTGTGCCTCCTGCAGAAACAGACTGAGGGAAGTATGAGACAGAGAGGGTGCCTTGTCCTTGTGCAGCCTGTTCCTGCAGACTGTGCTACAAACATAATTTGTTTATTCTAATCTTTTTTACCCCTTTCTCCCTTTTCTTTTTTACCCCACATCTCCAAAAAATAAAACAAACCAAAAAAAGCTGCTCACGCTGCTGCTGGAATCAAACAGTGCTAAGGATCTCGTCTGCCTCATCGTTGGTTACTACAGACTCTTTGTGGATGCAAACGTCTCCATATTTACCTGGGGAGAGAAGAAACAGCAACTGCACCGTGTCTCAGCTGAAGAAGGTTTAAAAAAACCAGCCTTTTTTTGACAAAGGATGGGGAGGGAGTGGGTGGATGACCCAGCTCCTGGGAGAGGCATTATGTGGGCCCAGGGCTGTTTGGTGGCACGTGCATATGATCAAGGCTGGACTTGATGGGGCTTTTCCAGCATTCCTGGCTCCATGACTCTGTGGTAGCTGCAGGCTTTTGGGGGTCACAGACCACGGCCTGGGGCAAAGGGTCACCTGGCAGCTGCCCTGCAGCTCCGGGGGTGCTGCTCTGGGGCAAAGACACCCCACAGGTCCAGCTGCACCTGCCCTTGCCGGCTGCTGAGCTGGCGACGGCTGAGCGCCATGGGTCCCCCAGGGCGGGGCAGTGTCCGATCCCTCTCCCCACCCACCGGACGGGCTGACAAGTGCCTTTAAATCCCAGGGTATGAATCCCGAGCCTGCAGCGACTCTGAAGATTCCTGGGACTTGGATTCCTCCTCGGAGTGTCGCAGGAACACCGGTGCGGCGTGCGGCAGCGAGGAGGGGCAGGGGGAGCCCTGCAGCCCCGGGGGGCACCGCGCAGAGCCCCAGGCCGGCGGGGGCGACCCGCGGGCCGGGGGGGACAACGCCATGGACAGCGCATCCGAGGCGTCCGACTCGGCCCGCACCGAGAGTCGGGGGGTCAAGACGAGCGGCTCCAGCGACTCCGTGGATGCGCTGGAGGAAGATGAGCTGGAAGCGTGCTCTTCCTCCGGGCCAGAGCTGCTGCACTTCTACGCGCCGACCGTGCAGGAGATGAGCAGCTCGGACGGGAGCTTCGTGCCGGTGCGCGCCGCCGGCAGCCCCGGCCGAGCGGCAGCCGGGGACTTCTTCTGCTTCCTGCAGGTGCCGCCGGGGCCCGCGGGCAGCCTCTCGGAGCGGGGCGCGGGGGCGGCCTCGCTGGAGGCCCGGCTGTCCGAGGCGGACACCGCGGGCTATTACCGCCTGTGCTGCGGCACATCCCCCGCGGGCAGCGCCGGCCCGGGGCACGCAGGGGCCGGCGACCTCGTCCTCAAGCCACCGCCGGGCTTCGGAGACTCCAGCTCCGAGGAGGAGTTCTACGATGCTGCGGACAGGCTGAGCCCTCCGGCCGCGCTGGCAGGTAAACCCGCACCCCGCGCCTCCCTCCCGCTGCCGGAGCTGGGGCGCTGCCTCTTCTCCCGCCGGCCTGCCTGGGGGCTCGCCTTCCAGCTCTCAGTGGTTTCTCCAGGACTTTGGAAGGACCTTTGAACACCCATTCTCCACAGGCCACTCCTCGGCACCGTTACAGTGACATGGCAGGGGGATTTGTTATCACATGCGAGCACTGGGTTTTGGGAAAAGCCAGTTTTCAGAGGAGTGGCATTCTGAGGTCTCTACTCTCTTCCTCTCAGCTGAGGAGACCCCAAACCTGTAAAGCATTGTTCCATGAGCCCCCAAGATCAAAGGTCACATTCAGGTCAGAGGCTTGTTGTGTAGCTGGGTCAAGGAGTCCCAGGGCTGAGGAGCTCCCTTGCTATTGCATTTTCTCAGAAATGAGAGGATTCTTGTTTCTGGAGTAATCAGCTCTTTCAGTATTAACTGAACCTCTTAAGAATTTGATTTGTGCCATTAGAACAGTTTTGGCTTTTATATTAATGCACAGTCACTGTACTGTGTTCAGGAATAACCTGTCATCTCTGGAAATTCTTTTCATCTAAATATCCAGCTGGGAACCTCTGAGCACATTTCTATTTGCTGACAAGCCCACAGCTGTGGGCAGCACTCTTGTAGTGCTGCTGCTGTCCCCAAGTTTAACTGGGGAATTACAGCCGTATCTGCCTTCAGGTGAGGCAACTCCAGAGCCCTCATCAGTAGCCCTGGCCTTTAGTCCTTGTAGCCACATACCCAGGCTCTGCCTTTTTCGTGACATCCAGCCCCAGGTAGGTACTTGACCACGAGAGACCATTTCCTTTTGCCCTCGAGAGCCAGGCATTGCTGCTGGACATTTGTATCTGTCATTCCAAGTCCTGTGCCAAGAGCTTTTTGGCCCACTGTGTAGCCATGTGGATATTCTGCTGCCCAGGACTGCTTCCTGATTTCCATGTTTTTTCTTGCCATCAGGCTGTAATATGGCATCCTGGGACGGTACAGAGAGCTCCTCCTGCATCCCAAAGAGGCTGAGGTGCTACAGCTTGGGGGAGACCCCACCGATGAGGGAGAAGCAGGGGCAGGAGAAGGAGCTGACCTACACCAAGAGCCTGAGGAAGAGAAGGTCTTTCCTGAAAACTGACTACACCTCACAGGTCAGTTTCCCTGCGGCTCTCCCAGGCTCTCCACAGCGCTGCTGCTCCTGGCCGCCCACTCAAGCCTCTACAGAGGACACAGGGAAGGACATAGAGATGGAGCTTCCTGTGGCCACCCGGGTCCAGAGGGACACTGCTGGCACAGACCCCTGCTCTGACCTGATGGACACGAAGCCTGACACCACGGACATGAAGTCAGTGAGGGAATGGGTGGTTTCATCTATTTCGGATGTTCACCATCCTGGTGACCAGTGTGGGGAGGAGGACGGTGGCCACCAGTCAGCACACTCCCCTTTGCTGTCCCTGGAGGAAGCTGAGCCCCTTCCCAGAGGTCAGAGTGGAGCTGCTCAGGAAAGCTCCTCAGTGGAGACAGATCCCAGGTGTCTGAGCAAGGAGAACCGTGTGCCCACGGGAGGCTGGCAGACCCGAGGGGCACGGGAGGAGGGGGGTGAGGTGGTGGCCACCCAGCACAAGGCCAGTGTTGTGCCCTTGTCCTGCCATCCAGAGGGGACCTGCCCCCCTGACAAACTCCTGCTGCTGCCACCGGCCCCTGGCCCCAGGACGGCCCCTGCCCGGGAGCTGGCCCAGGACCAGGGGCTGCTCCCTGCGAGGGTGGAGCTTTCCCCGGCTCCCTGTCAGGAGAGCCAAGCCAGTGGGCAGAGCTGTATCGTTGGCAAGGGCAGCGCCGATGGCGATCGCTGTGCTGATGGTCAGCACTGTGCCGATGGTCAGCACTGTGCTGATAGCGAGGGCCGTGCTGATGGTCAGCACTCTGCTGATGGTCAGTGTTGTGCCAATAGTCAGTGCCGTGCCGACAGCAGCAGCCATGGGGCCGTGTCCTGGGCACGGAGCGGACAGGTGGTGAGTGGGGAGAGTCTGCGGAAGGTGCACGAAGGCCACGCGGGGTTCCCCGAGGCAGCCCGGCTTCTGCCAGATGGCGGCAGTGCCTCGGGGGTCCTCACCCGCCTCTCCTGGCCCTCGTTCGGGGTGAGGACAGACCCTGTGTCACCCGGCCTGCTGCAGGACAGGGCGGATGACCCACTGGCACCTTTGGCTTGTCTGAGGACCAGCGGGTGCATGGGGGCCAGTGCTGCTGGAAGGAAGATGCCAACATCCCCTGCTGGAGCAGGCTGTGGCAAGGAGCTGGTGAGCAGCTCAGGGCCGGGTGAAGGGCAGCCCACGAGAGATGCAGCCCATGTGGCTCAGCCTGAGCCACAGCCTGCACAGGCTTCTCTTCCCAGAGAACAGGCTGCGGGGCTGGGGAAGGACTCCTGCCTGGCTCCATCTGCAGGGCTTTCCATCTCCTTGGTCCCAGTTCCCTTGGGGAAAGGAGCAGGAGACCACGGGGCTAAAAAACACTCCTTTCTCTGTCTTAGCCGCGAGGAGGGTGAGCAGACCCCTTCACCCTCTCTCCCAGCCGGGCCCTTGGGCTGTTCCCCGGCACCACGAGCGCTGGACAGCTGTGGCTGCCGGCTGCCCTACATCAGCTGCTTCCCCCAGCCCCACAGCCAGGGCGAGCGTGACACCAGCCCCCCCCAGTTTCCAGGGCCCCTCACTACCCCACCCTCCGGCAGCTGCAGCCTTCCCAGGACCCCTGGGAGCAGTTTCCCAGTCTCCATTGCTGGGGACGGGGCAGGGCAGGACCCCCACATCCAAGTGCTCGGGCAGCTGAAGGACCAGGCATGGATGAGCCCTGCGGATTTCTCCCGCTTCGTGGCCTACACTGCAGAGCTCCAGGAGGTTGTTGGGAAGCTCTGTGGGAACCAGGCAACCCACCTGCACGATCAATGTGCAGAGCAGGGTGTAGAGAGCAAGGGTGCCCTGGGCTGGGCTTCCCAGGACCTGCTGTCCAGCTGCCAGGCGCTCCTGAGCACAGAGCAGCCTCTCACAGAGGTGCAGCGTGCGCTGAGGGCAACGTTCGACCGCCTGGTTCACCTGGCAGTGACCTGCTTCCAAGTGACACACTGCCGGCGCTGCAGGCAGAGACAGCGGCAGCTGGGAGCTGCGCTGGGGGATGTGGTGGGCACCTACCAGCAGCTGGTGCAGGCTGTGCACCAGCAGCTCCATGGGCAGGTCTGCCCTGAGCTGGGCACTAAGCTCCTTGCCCACCAGCACACGGCCCTATCAGCTGCCATCTTCTGTCTTCTGCAGCAGTTCAGGGCATCCCCATGGCTGTGACAGGCTGGGTGGGGGCACACGAGGGCACTGAGGGGGACAGAGCCCACATGTGTGCCCTCTGTCCACCTCAGGCTCTCTCCCAGGCGATGTTTAGCCCAGGGTGGCCATGGGAGGATGTCCCCACACCTTTTGGCTGGGCTCCCTGAGAGCAGCCGTGCCCTGGGGTGCTCTTGGGGCACTCCAGTGTGTCTCTTGCCCAGGGCTTGTCCCTTGCCTCCCACAGGCCGTGCAGGTGGTCAGTCTCACAGTGTTGTTGTCTCAGCTGCCTTTGTCAGCCATGGGGAAGGGTGGGAGCCTTTCACCCACTCTGCTCTCCAGGCAGGCTCCGGACTGAAGGGACATCAAACCCACCCTGGCCTAATGTGGCTTTCTGAAAGGACGCCAGGTGGCTTTCTCACCTTCGGCGGCTGAGGGAACACAGTGATTCTGTATCAGCTGCTTTTCCTTAGCAGGAGGGGCCGTCCCAGCCAGGGCAGCTGCTCTACTGCGGTTCCTGTGTCAGCAGCTCCTCTGCTGCCCTGAGCTGGTGAGCGAGACAGCCCCGATCAGCTGCACCCCGCCCTCAGAGCTGCTCCCGGCTCGGTGTCTGCCAGCAGACACGGGCAAGTCCCGACGCCTTAACGCTGCGGTCAGGGCGGTGCAGGATCGTCAGGGGCTCCCTCAGCTCGGCCCAGCCCTGTCCCCCTCCCAGCAGGCGCAACTGACCCTGGTCAGAAGTGAGCTGGAAGGGGCTGCGCTGTGCATTTCCGCGGGGCAGCCCTGCAGTGCCCTCGGCTGGAGGGGCAGAGGCTGGTCCTTCCCTGCCGAGGTCCAGCCTGGCGGTGCTGGGGGCGGCTGCCTCTGCCCAGGGAGCTGCTGCAGCTGAGCGTGCTTAGGGTGACAGGGGTCTGCCCAGGCAGCTGAGGGGCAGGGCTGGGCTGGAGTGATGGCACCAGCTCTCCCCATGGGGACAGGACTGTGTCCTGGCTCTGCGACACCGAAGGGGCCATCTCCACATCCAGCTTGCCAAGAGCCCCCAGGGCACAGCAACAGGCACTGGCCAACACTGACACCACAACACCCTGAGTGCCTGTCGTGGCTTAACCTCGGGTTAACCCAGGGTTAACCCTGGCTTGGGTTAAACCACGACAGCCCCTCAACAACTGCTCCTGTGGACCCCGTTGTCACACGCACCTGGGCACAAGCCCCAGGGCTGTGAAAGGGTCTTGCTGTGAGAGAGGAATGAAAACACATAACCAAACTTACCTCAGGTGACCTTCAGGTCCCGCTGCCACTGGCCATGAGATTTCAGGGCTCTTTTGGCAGCAATGGCTGAGGTAATGTATCGACTCAGCTGCACCAACACACTTCCTGCTGTGGCCGTAGCACGTGTCACTGCTCTGTGCAGGGCACGGCTGAGCCCAGGTACCTCCCAGCAGGGACACAGGGCTCAGGGACCAGTGTGTGTCAGGTGTGACAAGGTACCGCTCATCAGTAACTGTAGAGACACAATGGGGATCTAAACGTTTTACTTTATATTAGATGCATACTACTAGCCAAAGGCTTCAGCAACTCACCAAGTCTTCACTGGGTTCGAGTTGCTGGGACATAGTGCCCTTGGGAGCCGCTCCCCGTCCCACGTTCTCCAGTAGGAGCAGCACTGTCCTGGTCCATGGTGGGGGGTCTTCCTTGCCCATAAGCTTTGCAATCCTAACTTCACTTTACTCTCTGTTTCAATAAAATGAAGAAACCACCTTAAAGCTCTCCTCCCCATCCCAGAACAAGTGTAGGTGCAGGAGTCACAAACAGCTGCAAAGAAGCAAAACCGAATTCCTGTCAGTTTTCACTTGATCCCAGGCTCCACCAGCTTTTGTTTCCTGCTCAAGGGGATGGGGATGTCCAGCACTGCA
Organism: Falcunculus frontatus; assembly: GCA_013398115.1. Lineage (NCBI taxonomy): Eukaryota > Metazoa > Chordata > Aves > Passeriformes > Falcunculus > Falcunculus frontatus. The sequence goes on from VZRV01003813.1 coordinate 149,715, forward strand.
CTCCTGAGGTAGAAGGTGTCGCTCCAACAAGGTCCTCACACTGCTGGAAACCGAGCTGTCTCCTGTGTGCAGTCACGCTGGTGCTTCCTGCCTGTGCAGCTCCTCACCACACAATAAAGCTTTTTCTTGGGCAGCAGTGGCACACTGGGGTGTCTCCACCTGTTCCGCTGTCTCCGGTAGCACGTAGCCCTTTCCAGAGGAAACTCCAGCCCTCAGGGCTGCTGGCCAGCTCCGCGTCTCATAGTAGGTGGACAGGACATCAAAGACTGTCAGGAGCAGAGAGATGTTGAGTCACACACGTGCTGTGAGGATGGTGGCAGCAGCTCTACACATGCCCACCGAACACGAGGGAGGTGATGGCAGCTAACCCAGAGAGGGTCCCCACATACCACCTGATGAGCTGCTGCTTGAGGCAGCTTACCTAGGGGCAGACAGATATTTTGGAGAGGACTTTAGGGAGCTCTGGGCAAAGCAGTTGGCTGTGTCAAGTAGAGCAAGGTGCGCCCCGTCACTGTTGTGGCTGACAGGTGCCACCTGTTGGTGTCCCCCCTGTAGAGAGCCACACCTGCTGTGCTCCCACCATCACTCCCAGGCCCTTAAACCCCACCCCTGGGGCGCACAGAGCCCCCAGCCACTACCACTGCCTTGTGTCAATGGAGGGGCAATGCAGTCCTCATGTCAGGGGTAAAAGCTTTGAGGAGCTGGCCTGGCTCATGAGCCCCTTCGCAGTCGCCAGTAGAGAGGCATTCATCTTGCAGAGGTGAAGGAGCACGAGCACATCCTCTGCTGTGAGCAGGTGTGCCAGCCCACGGGGTACAGGACACCAACACCCCTCCCTGCCACTGTCAGACTTGGCTGAGCATGGCACAGGGCTCAGAACTCCCATCCCTCCATGGCCTGTCCCTTCAGCAGCCCTCCAGCACCCCACTGTCCCCACCTCGTGCACAGCTTCCCGGGCAGCACGGGATCATGCCTGGCCTTTGGATCACACCAGACTCCACCAGCCCCACTGCAGCCCCTCACCCTGGTTGATGGCCAGCGTCTCGGAGTGGTAGTTCCTGGCATTGGGGGCTTTCACCATGTACTCGCGGATGGGGAGGCGGGCTGTCCGCAGGGACTGCTCCTGTGCCCTCCGCAGGGTCAGCTCCTGCAGGGGACACACGGATACGCTGACACACGGCCTCACATGCGTGGCACGAGCAGCCACAGAGCCAAAACCTGCCCTGGAGCTCGTGGTACCCGCACTGCGGCAGCCTCTCCCAGTTTGCCGCTGGGTCCGGGCAGAATTTGAGGAAAAAGGGATGGTGGAGGCAGCTGCAGCACTGGGATGTCTCTGCTCTTGTGAGGGCATGGGGCAGGCACCACCCACCTTGTGAATGCTCTCATCCACCAGCCCTCCCAGCACATACACCTTGTCCGGATTGATGTCTTCAAGGACTAGAAACAGGACATGAATCAGCTCATCACCACACAGCAGTAAATCCCACAGGACAGTGCTCTCCCAGCAGACCCCACTCCCAAGGACAGCGGTGGGCAGAGCCCCCTTGCCCCGGGGGCTGAGGCCTGGGGCAGATGGGTCCCACCAGCACAGATTTAGCACCAGATGTGAGCACACAGCACATCTCATGCAATGTGAGGCAGCCCATGTGAGGAACACCTTGCCCGAAGCATGGAATAGCCTCACAAAGAAATTTCTAAAAGTCAACCTTTGCCCCTGGTTCTCCCTTGACTAAAGCATGTGAAATATTTACCGTTCTCAGAGTCAGGAGTGAGATAAACAATGGCATCCAAAGGAAACAGGTCCAGGTAACTCTCCGGAGTTGTATCCATCTTGAAAACACCAGAGTGAAGCAGCCTGTTAGTCCAAGGTACATCTGCCAGAACAGAGCCCCCTCCCAGACACAGAGATATCCTGGGACTGACACTACTGCTTAGGACATACAGACTCCTAAAGATCTTGTAGATCCTACAGATCTCCAGTGATCTGGAGCTTTTCAATTGGAAAAAATTTCTATTCTAGGCACTGACAGACACACTTCTAAAAATGCCATTAAATTATCTTCTCATCAAAAGTTCTCAGTGTGCTCTGAGAAAGGGAGAGCAGCAACAATTGTCTAATTTTAAATAAGATGCAGAGCACAGAGCTGAGCTCTCTCCGATTCCGTGGCCAGACCCTCACCAGGTATCGGGCGAAGCCGTCGTTCATGCGGAAGCACTGCTCGTAAATCGGCGTCCCCGCCGCAAACCCCGTGAGGCACAGCCAGAAGGGCCGAGCGGCGCGGCGGTTCGCCCCGTAGAGCCTGCGGATCTGGGAGGCGAGGCGGCCACTCTCCTTGGGGACAGAGCGGGACGGTGACCCCGAGCCCAAGGCTGGCGGTCCCGCCGAGCTCGGTCACACGCCGGATGGAAACCCAGGGCGGGTCCCGCAGAGCCCCCGGTGCCCCGCGGAGGGCAGCATGTCCGGGACCCCCGAGCAGCCCCGGGACCCCCGCACCTTCTCGGTCATGCTGCCGCCCACGCCGAGGTCCACGCAGAGCCGCGGCCCCGCCGCCCGCGCC